>JAHRHZ010000223.1:13806301-13825926 GCA_024137785.1 Ginglymostoma cirratum
GCGTGTTTGTGTTAAGGAATGAATTAGTGTCTTTGTTAGTAGTGTTACATCCTAGTGGTTTTATATGTATTTTCTCTTTGCTATAGTCTCATTATTTACTTCAAATAATAATTCTTGATTAGTACAGAAACCTGGCCTATGCTTTCTATCAATCTTCATCTGAAAGTCAGGAACATTGGGGCACTATGTGTACTTTATATAAAAAAAAATTAAAACTTGATATGTGGAACAACTTCACAGAGGCCAGTATGCCATCACCAAATCACCCTTTATTTACACATGGCAAGTCCATGACACTGGTTCAGCTTCCTCAAAGCCAGCTCTCAGAATTAACACGATGTCTGACACTTCTGTTTATATCTGTCCGCCAGGGCTCCCTGATTGGACCAGGTTAACAGCCCCAAATAGGGAATTCATATTCTATGAGGTTCACCTGACTGACCTCATTACAATCACTCCTATCCTCTCCCTCTCAGGCTCAGGATATAGCCAGTCCTTTATCTTATAACACCTCCACTGGGCCTTTTAGCACCAGGTCAGGTTCTACCGACTCTGCATCAGATATGAGAGATGTGTAATGACCAGGAGCTCACCTCTAGTGCCCGAGCGACTTGGGAGAAATTCACTCACTTCTTCCAGTGGCAAAGATGGCAGGATCTGCTGTGTCCATCTCAGATTCAGAGGTCTCTCCAATGCTTGGCACACAGCGAGAATCCATGGGTCCAACAGACTTTCCAACTGTTCCAAGGAGCCGGACACATTTTGCTCCCGCACCGTTTGCAAGTTTGCAGCTTTTATATGGTCCAGACGCTTGTTCAGGACTATCGCACATACCCGAACTTTATACACCACTGGATCTGACCTTTCATCAGCCATGCCTCTTACCCATGCTGGGCCATTCCCATGGTTCCTACGTGAAACTTCATCCCCTGAAGTAAACTGTCTGTCTCAGTTAGTGACATCTTGTGTATGGCATTGGTGTTCCTGATGCCATTTCACACTGCCCCAACAGGTCTGGGAAGATCAGATTTAACCTGGTGCAGATTCTTCTCCCCATCAGCAGCTCTGCTGGGGCTATTCCTGTGGTTGCATGAGGAGTGGTCCTATAATCAAACAGGAACCAGGACAGTTTGGAATCGAGTGACACTGTCGTCTATTCCTTTTTAAGTCAGCCTTCAAAGTTTGGGCTGCTCCTTCTGCCAGGCCGTTGAACAATGGATTGTATGGAGCTGGCTTTACATGTCGAATCCCATTCGACTTTAGGAAATATTCAAATTCCTTGTTGGTAAATGATGGTCCATTAACTGTGACCAACACTTCTGGGAGTACATGTATTGCAAAATATGCGCACATATTTTCTATCATTGTTCCCGTGTTTGACAAATGAACTCTATGTTCATCCAGAGATAACAAGGTGTGGAGCTGAATGAACGCAGCAGGACAGGCAGCATCAGAGGAGCAGGAAAGCTGATGTTTCGGGTCTGGGCCCTGCTTCAGAAAATTTTTTTAAGAAGGGTCCAGACCCGAAATGTCAGCTTTCCTGCTCCTCTGATGCTGCTTGGCCTGCTGTGTTCATCCAGCTCTACACCTTGTTATCTCAGATTCTCCAGCATTGGCAGTTCCTACTATCTCTATACACATCCAACCACTTTGACTGGGTGTCTTCAATGACTAAGAACATTGAGCCCATGAAAGGATCTGCATAGTCGATGTGTAACCAAGTCCAGGGCTTTGCCCTTGTTGGCACTCTGGGCACTGCCCACCCAATGCAGCAATGTCTGCATCCAGCCCTGGCCACCAGACATAACTTCTCACCAACATCTTCATTTTGGAGACCCCTGGATGGATCTGCGGGGAGTCATCCAGTACCTGGCAGCAACCTTTCCTTGGGGCAATCACTGTTACTCCCCACAATAATATGCCGTGCTCTACTGTGACCTGGTCTCTCTGGGTCCAAATAGGTTTCAGTTCTAGTTGTGATGGCCCTTTGTTTACCCTCACCACCACCAGTTTGTTTCGGTTTTACCAGGACTGGATCTTTCTGTGTCCTAAATCTGATATTGTCAGCTGTGACTGGAAAATCTAAAACTGTTACAGATTCTTCCAGTGGCGGTACCCCCGGTGGTGTGTCTGCCAACAGGATGCAGCTCAATGCGTTCACATTCGCCATTTGGCCTCCTGGATGCAATTATACCCACTTTGTATTACAGCCCACCGCTGAATTCAGCCTGAAACTATGGGCAGCACTGCTTGTCCTCTTTAAGTAGATGTAGCAAGAGTTTGCAATGCGTTATTATTACAAATTTACGTCCATAAAGGTATTGGTGAAACCTCCCGACTCTAAATATGACCGCCGAACCTTCCTTCTCCATCTGGGCATATTTATACTCTGTATTGGCCAAAGTCCTGGATGTATACACTATTGGGCGTTCCTCTCTACTGAGCCACCAATGAGCTAAGACTACCCCAATGCCGTACACGGATGCATCACACGTCAATACTAGATCACACTTGGGATCGTAGTGTACCAACACCATAGAGGATGATAGCTGCTTCTTCACTCCCCTGAAAGCCATGGCTTGGTTATGTGACCATTTCCAAGGCTGGCCCTTCATTAACAGTTGATGCAAAGGTGCCAGGATGGAGGCCAGGTTATGTATGAAGTTTATGTTAATTCACCAGCCTAAGGAAAGACCTAAGCTCCTGTACAGACTTGGGAGTCGGGGCACCTTTGATAGCCCTCACTTTATCTTCCAACGGGTGTGATCTGGTCTTGTAGACTCTGTAGCCCAAGTAGGTCACTTGGGGTACCTGGAACACACATTGTTCCTTTCTTAGGTCTATACCCACCTGGGAGAAATGTCTAAGGACTAAGTCCAAGTTCTTTAAATGCTCCTTACTGGTCTTCCCTGTTATTTGCACATCATCCAAATAAATGGGGATCTGGGGTAGACCTTGTAAAATGTTCTCCATCTTTCGCTGAAAAGTGGCACAGGCTGATGATACCCCAGATAGCAGTCTCATATATTGGTACAATCCCTTATGAATCCTTATCTAACCACAATTGCAAGTATGCATGTCTCATGTCGAACTGCATGAAGGACAGCACACCCAATCCAGCTTTGCCTATAAGCCCTCTATGCGAAGGGTTGGATAATTATCCAGCCATGAAAAGCAGTTTGCCGTTTGTTTAACATCACCACAAAGGCAAATGACCCATCAGGCTTCACAATCAGTACGACCAGTGCTGCCCATTCCGCAAACTGCACTGGTTTGATGATCCCTTCATTTTCCAGCTTCCTGATTTCTGCCCCCATTTTTGCCTGTAAGGCATATAGCAGTCAGTGGGCCTTACAGAGATGTAGAATTGCTTCCTGGTCAACATGCAAGGGGAACTTGTCTCCTTTGATAGTCCCTAGACCTTTCTGAAAGACATCCGGGGATTTCATTAGGACTTCACTCACACAGCCATTTTCTAATTGAAAAATGTTGAGCCAATCAAGGTGAATCTCTCAACCAGTTTTGCCCCATCAAACTTAGACCTGAGCCTTTTATTACAATCAGTAGTAACTAAACCAGTTGCTTCTCATAAGAGACTAGAGTCAAAGTTGTACCCTTAATTTGTAAAGGTTCCCCAGTATAGGTTTTCAATCTGGCTGAGGTCTTATACAAACTTAAGGGCTGGAGGCCAAAGTGAATTTTGTTAAAGACTGGTTCTGTGATCACTGAAACTGTCGCACCGTTATCAATCTCTATTAGTACCAGGTGACCATTTAACCAGGCATTCATTTTGGTTGGCTCTGATTTGAAAGTTGCTAAGGAATTGTAACTGTCCCAAACTAGATGTAGGTGGATTCTCCAGGATGTGCACTCTCCTGGATATTGACTTGTGAGTTTTCTTACTCAGTTTAGGTCCAGTAGAACTCCTTTACTGTCTTGAGTCCACATACTGACAGCAACTGCAATGGCTTGCCAGCCCTGTTCCTGAAGGAAATGTTAACTGTTTGGCCAAGGCTTGGCTTTGTTTTGGGGTTTTGCTGTGGGCTGACCTAAAGTCCCACTGTTCAGGATATCTCCTGAGTGTGGTTATGCAATTGCCTTCACTCAAGCTCAGTCGGACTGGTGAGTGTGTTTACTTCCATTGGAATACCCTGCAACTCAAATGCTCTGCGTTTTCCAATGACAAAACTAATTGTAGCACTTGTTTGAAATCCAGTTAGGCTTCAGCTAGTAAGCGCTTTTGCATGGTGACATCATTAATTCCAGATATCAACCAGTCTCTCAGCATCTTATTTAGGGTTAAACAAAAGTCATATGCCTCCGCTAGCCATGTTAACCTAGTCAAAATTCCTGATGTGGATTCCTCTGGTTCTCAAATTGCCAAGTAAAACCGGTAGCATCTCAGAAATAAAGGAGTCTCAGGGTCATAATATTTCTTCAGTAAATCTGTCAACACTTGAATGGTTTTAGTATCTGGCGCCTCAGGGAAAGTTAGGCTCCTAATGACTGAAAAAGCTATGGGTTCACAAGCTGTCAGGAGAATTACTCATTGCTTTTCATCTGCCTCAATATAATTTGCACACAAAAATAATGTGTTCTTTCCACTTACTGACTGACCCCAGTCTTTGACAGCAGAGCCGAATAAGTCAAGCTTCCCAAATATCAGCACAATACCAAAAGTGCTTACCCCAACCCAAAAATTCTGACGCAAGCAAATTTCTTCAGGTGCGTGCTTTATTCTCGTTGCAACTGAAATAACTCCACAGAGACCAGTGTCTGGTCACGAAGTCACCCTTTATTTATACATGGAAGGTCCTTGACACAGATCCAGCTCCCTCAGAATGAACAGGATGTCTGACACTCCTGTCTATATCTGTCAGCCAGGGCTCCCTGATTGGACCAGGTTAACAGCTCCTATCAGGGAACTCGTACACAAAGATGTCCGCCTGGTTGATCTTATTACAATCGCTACACTATGACTCCAGAAATAATGGCGCCCGATTTACTAACCCGGTCGGTTTTAACAGTTTAACTGGTTCAGGAGTAGGCAGCAGGATAATGAATTGAACGGGGCATGATTTTATTCATTCATTAAATGTGGGTTTTGCTGGCTAGGCCAGCATTTAATGCTCATCCCTAATTACCGAGAGGGCAATTAAGAGTCAACTACATTGGTGTAAATGGGGATATGAGAAAAAACAAAGGAACAGAATGCAAGTGGTTAATTGTGAAGCCAATTAATCAAAACCTGTGAACTATTACTGTGTGGATACCATCATGTGTCCAGGCCTGTTTTTAATAACTGTACTGCTGCTGACTTAAATTATTTCAACAGCAATTGAGAAAAACATTGCAAGGGATGGAAAGTTGATAAATGAACACAATGCAGGATAATCATTAGATTTGTCCAGATTCATTGGAGATGATCAATATCTACTCTCTTCCCAAATTCCCTAAAGTCCCTCACAGCTGACACAGAATGACAATACTTTCTGAGAGAAGGGAAGGAAACCAATGGCAGAAAAGAAAGACATTTACTGACAGATATGGTATACAATACAAACAATGTTATTATTTCCATCACTACACAAACATTGACTAAAGTGACCATTTGCTCTGTAATGCCCTTTAAGTAGAGAAGGAAAACACCTTATGTTTTCATTTTTCAATTTGTGGACCAAGTTTTTTATGATCAATTTGCACATTCAGAAACACAAAAGACGACTTATTTCACAGTATTTCACAGTGAATAGTTAAACCCTTGGCTGGATCTTACCTTGGCAAGGTGACTCAAAATGGTCGCTGTACTGGATCTTGCTCATATTCCAAATTTATGAAATACAGACTGCCACAGCACAGAATACTGAAGTCTCCAAATGTGAAGTATTTACATTTAAATTCTGCTTAAACTGATCAGGTTTACATATGTGTTAATACCAAGGGCTGTGTGTTTTGCTGTGTGCATTGATGACTGACACAGTCCCACTTTTTAAATCTCGCTGTCTGTTTTCACTTAGTCTAAGGCGACATTTCTAAGCGTAGATTTAGAGGCACATTGCTCTTACCTCGATAGAGAATTCATTTCACTGGAAACGTTCTGAATTTCCTCTCCTATTTAAACAGCAGACAATATGCAGCCCCGTTCTGAAAAGGTAAACCCTGCTCAAGTAGTGGGTCCCTGGTTGTTATAGAGACGATAAACACACAAAGCCATCCCTCGTCTCAGATATTGCTCATTATTTCCCTCAAAGCTCACTAGATGGCAGCAAAGAACCATCTACACAACTAAGCACACATTAGTGCTGGAGGAGGCCATTTGAGCCATCACACCTCTCCTTGTTCTTTGATGGATCCAAATCAATTACTCCCACTCACCTGTACTTACCCTAATAGTCCTGCAAATTTGTCTTCCTTTTAAAGAGTAGAGAGCCCGTTCGCTTTTGAGGTTAGTATTGAACCTGCTTCCAACGTCATTATTTGGTGTCAAACTTTGAGGCTCCTGCACCAATAAGCAGCATTGAAAAGATTCATGATCAATCAGCTCAGTCGCTTTTTGTAATATTTTCATACATTCTCAGGTTTTCTTGCAGAGAACCTCAAGTTGACCGCACTTAGGGTATGGTGAACAGCTCTGGTCCATACACTAAGAACGATTTAGAGGCTCTGGAGAAGGGTGCAACAATTTATTTGAGTACAATGCGACCAGAAGAAACCCATCAAAGTGAATTAAACAGGATGCGTTTTCTTTTTCTTTTTATATAAACGTGACCAGTAGGGGATCCTCAAAGTTAGAAGTAAAAAAAAGCTTGCAGCCAATGAAATACTTTTGAAATCTAATCAATTTTACAAAAAGGAAACAAAGCAGCCAATTTGTGCATAGCAAGCCCTAAAGCAACAATGTAATAATGACCAAGCTTTTATTTTTGTGATATTGATTGAAAGGCAAATATTGACGGGGACAAAGATGGTAGGAACTGCCGATGCTGGAGAATCTGAGATAAAACGTTGTGGAGCTGGATGAACACAGCAGGCCAAGCAGCATCACCTGAGATAGGAACATAGGGCATTGGAACAGAACAGCAGGCCATTCAGCCCCTCAAGCCTATTCCACCATTCAATGAGATCATGGCTGGTCTATGGTCTAACTGCATGAACCTGCTTTTGGCCCAAACCCTTAATACCTTTGCTTAACAAAAATATAACAAAACACGTGGAGCTCTGCAACATCGGTACAGTTTAGGGAGAGATGTTAAGAGGCGAGGAGCTGTAAGGTTTTCAGAAGCGATGTGAGGCGTATGGACTGCAGCATGGACAGTTGGGATGAATAGCCTGTTTCCATACTGTCAGTTCTGCACAATAATTTTCTTTCCAAACTGTAATGAATGAAGAGGTAATATTTTTCTGTGAAACTTTGAACAGCAAAGCTGCGTCTCATTCGCTGAAGAGGCAGACTCCTGCTTTTGAATAGTTCTGCATATTCTTTCTGGGTTGTTAAGGCAATATGTTCTGGATTTTGTCTTAAACTGTTTTTTAAAGAATCAAACCCAAACCAAATTAAGACTGGATAAAAAGCAAAAGAACTGCAGATGCTGTAAATCAGGAACAAAAACAAAGTTGCTGGAAAAGCTCAGCAGGTCTGGCAGCATCTGCGGAGGAGAAAACAGAGTTAACGTTTTGGGTCCGGTGACCCTTCCTCAGAACTGAGTTCAAAACCCTTTTTACTGCAAATGATAAATGCAAGCTCTTTGTTAGCAGACATGTGAAAGGACAGTTCATAAGCAATTGCTGTTATCAAAAGCATTAAATCATGAGTAAGGGTGACCTCATAACTCAGAGAGCAAGTTAATACATCAGCACCATTTATGAAAAGCCAAGAATTTGATTTAAACTCTCGCAGGTTTATTTCTGTGCAGGTGCAACACAGGGGAATTAGGGTATGGAAAAGATAGAGACAGGGAAAGGGAAAATGATAGGGACCTATGGACATATGAATTAGATCAGGAGTAGGCCCTTCGGCCCCTCAATCCTGCTTTCCCATTCAATAAGATCATGGCTGATCTGATTACTCCTCATTCCCACCAACACCCAATAACCCTGCAATCCCTCACTTACCACAAATATATCCACATCTGCCTTCAAAATATTTAAAGACTCCGTTTCCATTGCCTATTCTTGAAGGGAGCTTCAAAGACTCACAATCCCCTGAGACAAAAGAATTTCGCCTCATCTCTGTCTTAAATGCGTGACCCCTACTTTTTAAACAGTGACTCTTTGTTCTCAATTTTAAACTGAAAAAGAATTACATGAGTGATTCGTCAGCGTTCTCCCGTTTATGTGAAGAAGTGGACAAGCAGCAAATCGATTCCATTGGGATTGAGGCAGCATTCGACACACCACACTTACAACCAGTTAGTGAGATGGGCATGTGACATGTAGATTCTGTCTCATGTCCCATACACAAAGTGACTCTCAGCTGTCACTGTGGGTTGTTGCATTCAGTCCTCGTGCCTGCTGCCAAGCCATAGTGCCCACTGATGGTTATGGTAGTACATGCAGCCACATGGGTGATGCTAGCTGTCAGCTAGGGCCTTCTAGGTGGTAGAGTCAATGTTTCTGTCTGCTTTTATTTCAGACTATCAGCACTCTATATTGGGCTTTTACAACAATTGACAATGGTCACATGCTTCTCATTAGGCTAACATTTTATTCCAGATTTTGCTTAAAAAAAACGGAATCTCACCACCTGCCAAAGTGGGATTTGAGACCATGTCCCCAAATTGTTAGCCCAGAGTTCTGTTTTACTTGAGCTGATTTACCAGGTGGCAGCACCATGTAATGTTCTGAGGAGATAGGCAATTAATGTACAGTTCATGCTTCATGCAACCCCCGCTAATATGACACTAAGGATGGAGAGGGGTGTAGAGGATGTTTACCATGTAGGGAGCATGAAAAGCAAATCTTTTTTCTTGTGACTTCATGGAGGAGGGGACAAGACAGGGAAGGAAAGCAGGACGAGACAAGATTTCTAGCCTGGCAAGACCCGCTTCTGTCCAAGTATGTGCCTAATTGGCACAAAATTCAGCAGGCCTGGCCAAAAAGCAGTGACAACCACTACACCTGCCACCTAAATAGTACCCTGGGAGTGAAATCTTTGACAGCTGTTTTTCACCCATTCCCCGTCTCTACCAATCCTCAACAACACCTCACATGCCACACCCCACCCCTTCATTGTCACTGCCTGTGCAAGAGACCTGTGACAGAAACAGAAACTGCTGGAGAAACTCAGCAGGCCCGGCAGCATCCGCGGAGAGAGAAAGACAGAGTTAAAGTTTCAACTTCAGTGACCCTTCTTCAGAACTTCAGAGACCCATGAGCTGTTTGCAGTCTGGGGATCATCTGTGGGACCCATTCCAGAAATGGGCAGAGTGATTCCAACAAGGCCAGATGGGGACTTTTAAACTAATACATCAACAAATAAGCATGAATTAAACATTGCAAAATTTCTGCTGTCTACTTTGGCTTCTTGTTCAATGTATAAAAATAAAACTGGCATCATTGCCATGGTACTTAAGCCCGTTTTAATGGATGACATCTGCCCCTGGAGAGGCCACAGCACTGTAGCAGAAAGAGCTCCAGAAAGGTCGATGGTGCAGGCTTCATGCATTAACTCGGGCTGCCAACTCTGGTCAGGCATATTCCTGAAGGTTACATCAAATGATCTGTAATCACCCTCACCCGGTCAAACAGCGTTTTGTCGTCATTGTCAACATTTCTGTTGCTAAAAGATGAATGCTTACAAAGAAAATGTGAAAGAAAACATAATCTCTGTTTTAATTAACCTGCCAACTTGCTCACAGCAGAGCGCTGATCAATGTTTGCAAGCAGGAATTAATCCTGGGAGTTTGCAAACCTGATATTGGTTGAGGTTTCACTGTGGGACTGACTCCCAAATCTTTCCATCACATTTTGTGTGAAATGTGCCTGATTTAACCCCTTCCTTTTCATCTCCCTTTCACCCCCCCCCCTCCAAACTAGTGACTGCAGGTGAGTAATGAAGATAACAATAGAACATTCAGGAAAGCAACACTTGCAAATGGCCTTGTTCCTCAGCTTCCGGAGCAACTGCTCCCTGATGCTGACTATGGAAGGAGAAGTGTAATTCATTTGTGAGATGTGGGCATCATTAGCTAGATCAGCATTTATTGCCCATCCCTAGTTAAGAGTCAATGATATTGCTGTGGGTCTGGAGTCACATGTAGGCCAGACCAGGTAAGGATGGTAGATTTCCTTCCCTAAAGGGCATCAGTGAACCAGATAGGTTTTTTCAGTCTCTTGACAATAGTTTTGTGGTCATTAGATTCTTAATTCCAGATTTTTATTGAATTCAAATTTCACCATGGCGGGATTTGAACCCAGATTCCCAGGATTAACTGCCCAGCGATAACACTACCAGGCCATCGCCTCCCCATGGGAAAGGGTTTCCCTGCTTCCTACTTGTGTGGTGCTGATATTATAAACGCATTGCTGGAATTTCTTGGATCAACTTTTCTCCCAGTTCCTCCTGTATCTGTCCATCTCTTGTCGGCCTCCTCCCCTCCCCTCAACCTTTGTGTAATTCGCTAAATATTCACACCATGTGTTACAAGGCAGCATCTGTTTTTCCTCTTAGCTCTCCCCTCGGGCCCAGCTGACCAGCAAAGGATGTGAGAGACCCCAGCCCCCTACACTGCTATTCCACTGCCAGTTGGCCTGGATCAGGGATATCAGTTAGAAGGCTCCATTTGTTTATTTATCAATTTATTTATTTGTTTATATTCCCATAAATGAGCCTTTTGGCCAATGGTCCTGCAGCAGACTGCCAAAAGTAACAGTTTACAGGCCCGTTGAAAGGGACTGTTCAGTAGTGCTGAATTGTAAAAGGTTTATTTAACATAATCCTCAAAAAGGTACTCTTTGCTTTGAGCGATTAATGCTGCCTGGAATGATATGCACATGCCTCCGGAAAACGCTCCCACACTAAAAGCAGCTAGGACTTAAAATGCCACATGATGTAGCTATCTTGCTCCATCCACACATAGCTGTGAACAACTGGTGTTCCCAAGCAACTGTCATGTGTAGATAAGGCAGTCTGCCCACGACTAGAGTGATTGCACAGAGAGTAAATTATGCCCCATGCTAAAAAGACGTTTCCGCTTGGCTGAGACCATGTTGCTCGACGATGATAAAATGTCGATTGGCTCATCTTTGGTCCTTCATTCTGATGAGCGTTTGTCTTTTCTTTTAAAAGAGTGAGATGACAGAAAGAACAGGTTGTGAATCAGAAAGCGAGAGGTTGATGCGCAGACATAGCAGCCTAAATCTTTTGCTGTGGTGACAGTGTCTTTTGTTGATTTTATCCAAGGACCAAGGGAAATTAAACCCGCTGACGTAGTGGCAAAAGCAAGGCATTGACTAAGGGGGAACTTCCAAATTGTCTTCTTTTAATGTATCTCTAAATGTGCAGGGGCAGTAAATAAATGCAGTAAATAAAAGCTAGGGTGGAAATCATCTTCTGCCCAGCAAACCGCAAAATAAAAATCGAGCTTATCTTTCTGCAAGCTGCAGGCAGCTTCTTTGATCTGTGGGGAGCCAAGGTGCAGAAGCCTAGATTTTATATTATGGATTAAATTGTTGGTCTTTAGGAAAGGATACATTTCATTTGTGGAGGCCAAACAGATATTGAAATGACTTTGATTGCTGGCACTGAGTGCAAGTTTGTGGGCTAGATGGAGATAGATGTCATGTGAGTTGGCTGAGGAAATATAGCTTGTCTGGCACGCCTGCATGTACTGGAAGCTACATGTATTAATGCACAAGGTCCTGCTAAAGAACACGTGCCCATTTCAACTCAACAAAATAGGTGAAAGCTATTCCTAGGTTCATTTCTATTGAGTAGGGCAATTTATTGCCCAATCAGAGACAACCTGCATGGCTTAAAAAATGTAAACAAGTTCAGGTAGTTAACTGTCAGTCATCATTGACTGGCACATTCTGCATGGCAATATCTCTATCAATCGCTTGCTAACCAATCAGCACTTTCCTCCCATACAGTGTAAATGCCGGTGTTGGCCTTAAATTAATATTCTTGCAAACGTCCTGTTAAAATTGCTCGCCAAAATGTGTCTTTTTTCAGGAATATAGTTTGAGATGAATATGGTAAATGCAGCAAAGTTAATATTTGTAACAGAATTTGTTTCAGCATTAAGGCTGGACCAATTTGGATTGACACTGAGTTCGACCTTGACCTAGATTCTGCTATAAAGAGTAATAACATCCAAGGAATTTTTGCCAATGAAAACAATCGGCACAAGTTGCTGCCTAGTTTGTGTTGCTTCGCCATTACTTTCATGAAAGCAGCATCCCATCATTAAAGTCACTGTGATTTTTCCTGAACTTGCAGTATTTCACACTAATTGCTCGTTAACCATATTTCCGAAAGCTAAATCCTGTCAATAACAGCACAAGTACGTTTCTTTTTTAAAATGTGATCATTGATAATGAAAGCCAGTCAACCTCTCTTGCCTAGAAAGTGAACAATTAAAAGTACAAAGTGTCATCCCTTCATGTTGTGAATTGTTGTCGCTGCTGTAAAAAAAATCATGCAGATGCAAACAAGGTTCAGGAATAGGCCCTTCAGCCATTCGAACCTGCTCCACCATTCAATCAGTTCATGGCTGACTGATTTTAACACCAAATCTATATTCCTGTATATCCCCCAATAATCATTCATCCCTTGGTAATATTTAAAGATTCTGCATCTACTGCCTTTTGAGGACGGAAATTCCAAAGGCTCACCACCTTCTGAGGGAAGAACATATTTTATCAAGTCATTATTAAATTCTAAATGTAACTGTTTTCCTTACTTTTCCTGTCCCTTCTGTTCTCCCTCTTGCTTCAGTCTTTCTTTTCCTCTCTTTATTTTGCTTTCTGTAACTGATTTAACATCAAATTCATTTCCTCTAATTCACCCTCTTTCTTAAGTTGCATTTTTTAACTTCTCAATCCTTCATTATCTCAATGGCTAAAGAAATCAAAGAAGCCCTAAAATGTGGGAGCAAGCCATTTGGCCCATTGAGTCCACACTGACCCTCTGAAGAGCATCCTGTCCAGCCCCACCCCTCCAACCCTGCATTCCACATGGCTAATATACCTAGCCTGCACATCCCTGGACACTATGGGCTACTAAGCATGACCAACCCATCTAACTTGCACATCTTTGGGTTGTGGGAGGAAACCAGAACACCCAAAGGAAACCCATGCAGATAGAGGGAGAATGTGCAAACTCCACACAGACAGTCGCCCAAGGGTCCATGGCTCTGTGAAGCAGCAGTGCTAACCACTGAGCCACCATGTCACCCAGATACACTGGCTCCATTGTGCAGATGCCCTGTTGGCAATGCCAACCTATTAATAGCTTACACTTAGATTCATATAATGGTTCTAGCACCAAGGGAGGCTAGGGGGGAGGGGGAAGTGTCTAACATGTCCCAGGACAGTTCTCTATAGGAACAACTCTCCCTCCCTTTCCCTGTAGCTCTGCATTTGCTTTCTCCCCAGGTGCTCATCCAATTCTCTTTTAAAAGCCACAATGAAATCTGTCTCCAACACAGTGTCAGACGATGTATGCCAGATTCCTACCACTCTCACTTTAAAAGAAATACCTCTTGTCACCATTGATTCTTTTGCCAAAACAACCTTTAATTAGTGTTGGCTAGTTTTGGGGGGTTTTTTTGTCAATAAGAGCAGTTTCTCACAATCTACTCCCAGCAACTTTGTACGGGAAATTTTTTTTAAAACCTGAATGTCCATTGGGAGTCTCAACAAATAGGGCAAGCTGTGAGATATTCTAATTCAGATGTACCTTGGCTAACATACAAGGTTTGTCTGACATCTGACCTTGCCGAGGTTTCTAATAATCTGCACAACACCCAGATGCATTGGTTTAGGCACTGGCTTGGACTGGCAAGTTCCCAGCTGCCAACAAAGGGGATTATACCACTGGCCATTTACAGCACATGGGAGGCCACTCTATCTATGTTATCTGCTCCAGTTCCCTGCTGGAGAAATCTGAAATGAATTTGTCTCCTTGTCTTCTCCCCAAAGGTTCAACAACTTCCCCTGCTTTAAAATGTGCCCCTTGTGTATCCTCTCTTTTCCTTTAAACAATGAAGCATTCTCTGTCCCTGCCATTTTGTTGTAGCATGATCCCACAATTCTCCTTGGAGAGAGAAAACAAAACCTCCACATCTCTCTTCTTGTTGTCTTTGAGACAATTTTGAAATGGCAATTTTCAATATCAGTGACACTCCAGCTAGAGGCAATGAGCTTTCTGTTTCTGCTCAACCAAAACCCGCCATCAAAAGATCCTTTTTGAAAATCTCCATTAAATCTCCTCTTAGTCTTCTCCAAGAGCTGCCGTCTGTCCTCATGTAATGAATCATTTTCCTGCTCAGCAGGGACAGGACAACATGAGCAACTAAGGGAGGATTTGAGGACAATACGGCAAGGGGTGAGAGATGCTAAGGCATCTGGAGGACATTGAGTACACGATAAAGTGGGGCCCCGATTTCCGAACACTTACAAACACAATCCCGTATGGTGGTGGTGTGGGGGGAGCTTATGTTAAAGATCCGAGATATGAACATTTCCGGTACTTACGAGCAGCTACTATACGTTGTCCTGCACTTTGTTCCGATTTACAAATCTTGACTAGCAACAGGATTTCAACCCCTTCACATCCAAGGGATTGCCTGTAAAATCTGAGCTCAGTGTCAGTACCTTGAGGCTGCCCAATGCAATGTGGTATCTGGATCGCACAATTTTTATTTCAAAAATATACTTTATTCATTAAAATAATTATACATATAGACACAGTCACAAATGCAGTTCGGTTCTGTCCAGTAGCATATGAGGCATCAACAAACATTGGAGTTTGACTCTATCCAACAAACAAAGCAAAGCTTTGAACACGATGATATTTTCAGACACTTGAGACACCTGCAGGGTCCAGTAGCTGAGCGGACCCCCATTTAACTTGGGCAGAAAGACCTCAGACAGGGGTCACGTTTCACCTCCATCGATCTGTTTACATCTGGTTAATGAATTGCCTTTGTCTTGTGAATGTGGAATTTGTTAGAAAATCAAAACCACAATTCCAACATTTAACATTTTCTGCAGATTTAAAAGTGCCGATTTTTGCATATAAAAGCTTTCATATAAATACAGTTCCTTTTGAACATCCTCACAGATTCTCAAGTCAGTCTGTCTTGTATATGCAAATTACCTGATTTGCATACTGTATCTAATTTGTGGTTTTGAACAAGCGGAATCTGTAATCATTGTATACTTCTCCTTTAAAGCAAAACCCTTTTTTCCAACTCTTCAAAGTTTGGTTGTGATCATTCTTTAATGTGCCTGGTTCCTTGCTGTTTCTGGTGACAGGATCGCTCTTAGGCAGCCCCTCAGGATCAAGGAACTGACCTCTGCTCCTGTTTGATGAGTTCTGAGATGTTGGTCTAGACCATTGCATGATCTGCAAACTCCGTTAAATGTGATTAAAATGGGACTCGGGGTTGGGTAAATGAGATTTGTGCATTGTCTATGATGCCTCGATTTTGCCTCTGAATCTTCCCAACAAATTCTCTTTGTGTTTGAAGCCTTTCTGAAAAAGACCTTGGGTACAGGTTCATAGCTCTTTGGAAGTGGAGTCGCAGGTAGACAGGGTAGCAAAGAAGGCATTTGGTACATTCGCCTTTATTGATCAGTGCGTCGAGTATAGGAGTTGGGAGGTCATGTCGCAGCAGTACAGAAAATTGGTTAGGCCACTTTTGGAATACTGTGTGCAATTCCAGTCACCTTGCTATGGAAAAGATGTTGTTAAACTTAAAAGGGTACAAGGATGTTGCTGGGCTTGGAGGATTTGAGCTATAGGGAGAGGCTGAATAGGCTGGGGCTATTTTCCCTGGTGCGTCGGAGGCTGAGGGGTGACCTTATGGAGGTTTATAAAATCATGAGGGGCATGGATAGGATGAAAAGCCAAGGTCTTTTCCCGAGGGTAGGGGAGTCCAAAGCTTGAGGGCATAGGTTCAAGGTGAGAGGTGAAAGATATAAAAGGGATCTAAGGGGCAACTTTTTCACACAGAGGGTGGTGCGTGTATGGAATAAGCTGCCAGCAGAAGTGGTGGGGGCGGATACAATGACAACATTTAAAAGGCATTTGGATGGGTACACGAATATGAAAGATTAAGAGGGATATGGGCCAAATGCTGGCAAATGGGACTAAATTATTTTAGGATATCTGGTCGGCATGGACAAGTTGAACCGAAGGGTCTGTTTCTGTGGCTGTGCAGCTCTATGACTGTAACGAACCTTCTCCATTTTAGTCAGGCACAACCCAGGAACTCCAATGGATTGATGGGTATGCTCAGGATGTCTCTAAAGCATTTTCACTGTCCTCCTGGGAGTCTCTTGCTATGACTAAGCTCTGCATACAGCAGTTACTTTGTGAGGAATAAGTCAGCATTCAGAGTGACAGTCTGCTGTCAGTGAATACGGTGAGTATAAGATACAGCTCAGCTTTGAATGCCCCTTCTGATTCTTCCTGATAGGTCATTGCTCCCTGAGTCCAGCATCTCAGCTATATCACAGAATGGTTACGGAAGGAGGCTATTCAGCCCATCATGTTTGCACCGGCGCTCCGAAGAAACAACTTACTTAGCACCATTCTCCCCTCTCCTCCCTGTATCTCTGCACATTTTCAGACCATTGTCCTCTTCCTGTTTTAAATGTCTATTTGAACTACCCTTCACACACTATCAGGCAGTGGATTCCAGATTTCAAAGTGCCGCACGAAAATGTTTTTCCTTGTGTCCCTTTTTTAATTAATAGCTTTAAATCTATGGCTGCGCATTCTGGGATCTTTCACAAATAGCAAGCAGTTTTCTCTATCTGTCACTCCAGACCTGTCATCATTTTGAATACCTGTATCATATCTCCTCTTGGTCTTTTTCTCTCCACAGAAAACAGCTCTAACTTCTGTCAGTTTTCTTATGACTCAAGTTCTTCAAGATCCATTCTCTTTTCTGCACTCCTTGTTCTACCTTCACTCGGAACTGGATGCAACTCTCTAATTGAGGCAAGACAAATGAGCTGGAGAACTGGAAAGCACCTTCATAGCACAGCTTGTTGGTGTTGAAGCATTAGCCCAAAACATTTAATGTCAGCACGATCAAGGTACTGAGATCTGTCCCATATCAAATCATAAAATGTTGGCTATTTTGATTCCAATCTTAAACTGGGCCAAAGTTAATCGGGAAAAGAAAGACTAGCATCTACGTAGCGCCATTCATCACCTCAGAATGTTCCAATGCACTTTCGTCAAGAATTTCTCCAGTTGTATTGTCAAAAATGTCACACGTAAACTTACACAGAGCAAGCTCCCACAAACAACCATGTGAAAATGACCAGCTAATGATTTAGATGTTGCCTGAGGAAAAAATTGGCCCGAAGTATGTCCCCAGTTCTTTCTTTGGATAATGTAATGGGATCTTTACAACCAGCTGCTGAACAGACAGGGGCTGAGCTTAAAGCAATAACTGTAAGATGGCAGCAAATGTAGACTAGTTTACATTGACACAAAAACAGAAGTTGCTGGAAAAGCTCAGCAGGTTTGGCAGCATCTGTGAAAAGAAATCAGAGTTAACATTTCGGGTTCTGTGACCCTTTCTCGGAACTCAGTATCTGCAGTTCTTTCGGTTTTTATTTAGTTTATTTCGATTTCTGTCTAGAGCTGACTTGGCATGTGTTTGTGCGCATGTGCATGTTTTGAGTGAACATACGCTACCTTCTACCTGGAAGGAATTTCTATTTTACTTTGTGTAAGGGATGCACAGTTTGAGGTTCAGATGGGAGTTTCCTATGCTGGATAATACATTATCATTGTGAATGTGGAAGAGTAAACCCCATCAGAACGATGGAAGCTTGCTTAATGCTTGCTACTGCCATTGCAATGTTATCTGCAAAGCCATGACATCAGGGATATTCTGTGAAGTAGCACAGTCCATCAAAACGCACACTCCTATCATGAAAGTCTTTTAAGCACAGTTTTGAGTTTGCTGCTCACTATTAACCAATTTGAAAGCTGTGTGCTTAAGCCACTGCAGGGAGACAGACCTCAATGGACACATTCTAAAATATACACATAAAATCACAAATAAACTCCCTTTCTTTGTTTGTGTACTCAGTAAACAGCTTAATATACTGAGTAAAGCTAAGCAGTGTATTTGTTTGTCTCTGTACATTTCATTGTAGAAATATCTGAGCTGTATGCATAAGTTTTCCCACATTTGGAACAGATTACGATGATAAATCTCTCATATCCATTACAATTCAGCAGCAAAATATGAATGAATTGTTAACCGTTATGCAAATGTCATGCCTTTCACTAAATGCATGAGGTTAATTTTAGTTCCTAAGAGGTGCAGATTTTTCTTGGAAACAGTCTTTTTAAGACTGCAGCAGTTAAAACTGTTTGGAAAACACAAGTGAATGAATGATGGTTTATTGTCACGTGTTCTTTACATTAAGAATACAACAAAATACAGTGAAAAGCTTTCAAACGTTGCCATGATGCAATGCCATTTTGAATAATTTAAGGATCAGGAAGAAAGAAGAAAGATATAGTTTAAAGAGAGTCCATCAGTCCTGAACCAGCTCATCATGAATGATGCCATTCCTCCCCCACCCACTTCATCAACAATACCAAACCCAACCACCATCAAAGTTGCCAAACCTCAGGTGCCATCTTTCGCTGCTGAGCCCCTTCTCCTCCACCGTCGCCCGTGCCGGACCCTTCAACATCCGAGTCACATCTCTCGCTGCCGGACCCTCCTTGTCGATGTCACTGTGATGTCCTGCCGCTGCTTTGCCACTGCCAGTGCTGGATCCAACCAATGACGATGTCGCTGATCCTCAGGTGCCACCTGCACTGCCAACATCACCTGTGCTGATGTAACAGTGCCAACTCTGATGCCAGGTCCCATTCTCACTCTGGACAATTAAGTAAGGGCCCACTGTGCTGCATCTAGGTCCGCACTGGGCTAGCTTTCCTCTGCACTGGGCCCACTCAAGGTCTACGATCGGCTCACTCAAGGTCCACCCTGGTGTCGCTTAAGGTCCGCACTGGGCCCACTCAAGGTCCACGCCGGGCCCACTCAAGTTCCACACTGGGCTCACTCAAGGTCCCCAGTGGGCTCACTCAAGGTCCACACTGGGGTCACTCAAGGTCCACGCTGGGCTCACCCAAGGTCCACGCTAGGCCCACTCAAGGTCTATGCTCGGCCCACACAAGGTCTGCACTGGGCTCACTCAAGGTCCACACTGGGGTCACTCAAGGTCCACACTGGGGTCACTCAAGGTCCACGCTGGGCTCACCCAAAGTTCATGCTGGGCCCACACAAGGTCCACGCTTGGCTCACTCAAGGTCCCCAATGGGCTCACTCAAGGTAAACGCTGGGCCCACACAAGGTCCGCGTTGGGCTAACTCAAGGTCCCCAGTGGGCTCACTCAAGGTCCACACTGGGCTCACT
>JAHRHZ010000223.1:13825936-13919999 GCA_024137785.1 Ginglymostoma cirratum
TCCCCAGTGGGCTCACTCAAGGTCCACACTGGGCTCACTCAAGGTCCGCATTGGGCCCACTCAAGGTCCACACTGGGGTCACTCAAAGTCCACGCTGGGCTCACCCAAGGTCCACGCTAGGCCCATTCAAGGTCCACGCTTGGCTCACTCAAGGTCCCCAATGAGCTCACTCAAGGACTACGCTGGGCCCACACAAGGTCCACGTTGGGCTAACTCAAGGTCCCCAGTGGGCTCACTCAAGGTCCACGCTGGGCTCACTCAAGGTCCCCAGTGGGCTCACTCAAGGTCCACGCTGGGCTCACTCAAGGTCCCCAGTGGGCTCACTCAAGGTCCATGCTGGGCCCACTCAAGGTCCACGCTGGGCTCACTCAAGGTCAGCACTGGGCCCACACAAGGTCCCCAGTGGGCTTACTCAAGGTCCACACTGGGCCCACTCAAGGTCCACCCCGGGGCCACTCAAGGTCCACACTGGGCCCACTCAAGGTCCACGCTGGGCTCACTCAAAGTCGACAGTGGGCCCACTCAAGGTCCACGCTGGGCTCACCCAAGGTCCACGCTAGGCTAACTCAAGGTCTATGCTGGGCCCACACAAGGTCTGCACTGGGCTCACTCAAGGTCCACACTGGGGTCACTCAAGGTCCACGCTGGGTTCGCTCAAGGTCCACGTTGGGCTCACCCAAAGTCCACGCTGGGCCCACTCAAGGTCCACACTTGGCTCACTCAAGGTCCCCAATGGGCTCACTCAAGGTCTACGCTGGGCCCTCACAAGGTCCACGTTGGGCTAACTCAAGGTCCCCAATGGGCTCACCCAAGGTCTACGCTGGGCCCTCACAAGGTCGACGTTGGGCTAACTCAAGGTCCCCAGTGGGCTCACTCAAGGTCCACACTGGGCTCACTCAAGGTCCGCATTGGGCTCACACAAGGTCCACACTGGGCTCACTCAAGGTCCACGCTGGGGTCACCCAAGGTCCACGCTAGGCCCACTCAAGGTCTATGCTGGGCTCACCCAAGGTCCACGCTGGGCCCACGCTTGGCTCACCCAAGGTCCACGCTAGGCCAAATCAAGGTCTACGCTGGGCCCACACAAGGTCCATGTTGGGCTAACTCAAGGTCCCCAGTGGGCTCACTTAAGGTCCACGCTGGGCTCACTCAAGGTCAGCACTGGGCTCACTCAAGGTCCATGCTGGGCCCACACTAGGTCCACGCTGGGCCCACTCAAGGTCGACACTGGGCCCACTCAAGGTCCACGCTGGGCTCACTCAAGGTCCACGCTGGGCTCACTCAAGGTCAGCACTGAGCCCACACAAGGTCCCCAGTGGGCTTACTCAAGGTCCACACTGGGCCCACTCAAGGTCCACCCCGGGGTCACTCAAGGTCCACACTGGGCCCACTCAAGGTCCACGCTGGGCTCACTCAAGGTCCACAGTGGGCCCACTCAAGGTCCACGCTGGGCTCACACTAGGTCCACACTGGGCGCACTCAAAGTCTGCACTGGACTCTCACGACCACTGTCCTAGCTCAGGACAAGGGCCTCTAGCTGAGAAACCCTACTCTGATGCCATCCTGTTCAGGCATTTGAATCATACATTAAGAATTCTGCAGGAAATAGATCAAATCCAGGGCATAAGGCAATCATTGCTGCTTCATCATCTGTCGGAAATTGCAGGGCGGTTCAACAAAGGCTGACTCCATTTTTCCTCGACATTCACTTTCATTGCTGACCTGAAAACTGGTACATCAGGGCGTGTGCTGTCAGCTCTGTTCCTCTGCTTCCTTTGTGAAAAAGAAAGCGCAATTGACCAATTAAATTCTCCAGATTAGGGTTCGACAGATGCCACAGATGCCAAGGGAAGTGAAAATGAAGTAGTTAATAATTAATAAATATTGAATAAAATACTCACATCGTTACGACATCATGATGATTTTAAAAAAACCCATCTGGTTCACAAATGTCTTACAGTGAATCAAATCTACCACATTAGGTAGTCTAGCCTACGTGTGATTCCAGAGTCATCCCAATGTGGGTTGAATCTTAAATAGCCTTTGAAATGGCCCAGCAAGCTATTTAGTTGTAGGTGGCTTGGCATCTCCTGCTCAAGGGCAAGTAGGGATGGGCAATAAACAATGGCATTGTCAATGACTTTCACAATTCAAGAATATAAAACATTATTGGTGCTTGGCTGACTGGCGTTTTTAGTTAATGAACAAATTTCTTTTGAATGGGCACTCCATCATTGCTCCTTACCCCACCTGAACTTTCACCTTTGTTTCGCTCAATCAGCTGCATGGTTGGCTTGCCACACAGATTAATGCGAACAGTGTGGGGTCAATTCCCACAGTCGTCCCACTTTCTCAACCTTGTCCCACACTTGAGGTAACCCTCAGGTTAAACAACTGCGTGTCATTTTTTTTCCCCTTTGTTCATTCACAGGATGAGGGCGTCGCTAGCTAGACCAGCATTCATTGCCCAGAGAGCAGTTAAGAGTCAACCACATTGCTATGGATCTGGAGTCACATGTAGGCCAGACCAGGCAAGGATGGCTGTTTCCTTCCCTGAAGGGCATTAGGGAACCAGATGGGTTTTTCCGACTTTCGACAATGGATTCACGGTCATCATTAGATTCTTAATTCCAGATATTTATTGAATTCAAATTCCACCATCTACTATGGCGGGATTCGAACCCAAGTCCCAGAACATTATCTGGGTCTCTGGATTAACAGCCCAGCTATAAAACCACTAGGCCATCGCCTCCCCTCTCTATCTAATGGGAGAGCAGTGCTCTGAGACTGTGGCCACAAACCTTTGCCATTTTATGCACACTTCGGAAAATAAAGTTACGCATTCCTACAAATGTTTAGTAAGCAGTCAGTTAACAGCTGTTTAATACAAGCTTTAATCTCACTGCCAGGGTGGTGCCAACTGTTGAATGAGGGGCACCATATGCAAGATGTGCTCATTCCTCACCTTGTCCCCTCAAGCACTCTTCCCAGTGGGCAGTGACTGAGTTAGAAACTTGTGCCAAGGTTGAATGGCGGAATAGGCTAAAGGTAACAAATTAGCAGGAGGAAATTTTTTTTTAAAAATTCAAAATGTGTAATGAAAACACATTCTACTGAAAAACAAAACCTCAGCAGGAAAGATCCACTTTTAGGAGGTTAAGGATAGTTTTCAGTTAAAAGGAGAAGCTAATAATGCTGAAAAGAATCACAGTTAGACTGAGGATTGGGAGTATTTTAGAAACCAAACAGCGGAACTCCAAAAGAATTGATGCTAAGGGACGTGAGGTGAATAATTTAGATAATCCAGCTGAGACTAGCTAACTCAGCACAGAGCAAGATCAAACGTGGCCTTTAGAGCTTTGTGACCAAGTATGACACCATGTGCTACACTTAGCCGCTCTCCTGACATTAGGCCTTTACACTCTCATTGCAAGTGATGGGAATCCTTAACAGTTACTGAATACAGATTCGCAAGGATGGCAATGAAATTTGTAGATAGAATGGAATAAAATAGAAATTTATTGTCAGGTGTACTTTTACATGAAAAATACAGTGAAAAGCTTTATAAGTTGCCCCTCCACAGCGCCTACATCAATGACGCAAGTCATATATAATAACAAAGAGAGGAATGTTAAGATAAAGTTCATCACAGTTCAGTAAAATTAATTCTTCAGAAGACTGAAACGAGCCACAGCGGGATATTGATATGATGAGGAAGGAGAGGCTAATTGAATGTTAGAATTCGTGCTTAGTAAGTGGGAGTTGCTACATTTTTGTGAGAGAGAAAGTGCAGTAATTAGACTGCGAATGCAAGGATAGTGCTGTAGACGAACAGGTGGGATCTGTGGAATTCAGGTTCAGAGAACCACAAAAAGCAGCAATTTGGCTCGATTAAACTATGAGGAGGAGTAATAGGGTTTTCAGTTTGATCACAAGATGACCAGAATATTTAAAAAAAGCAAAAGATAGTGATGAGCCTATACAGTACCTCAGAAGAATGGGTGCATTATTAGGCTGCATGTTAATAAAGGGTATTCAGGCTATTTTGAGGGCATGATGCATGTCAGATACATTGATCTACGCTGCATTATGAAGGTATACAAATATGAAAATAGACTTGAAATACTTAGATCTTTTTTGTCAGAATAAAACAGGAGTGATATGATAAGTCTTTCAAATTCTGAAAGAAAAGTACACGGTGGACAGAAGGCACACTGTTTCCATAGAAACAAGTGGAGAGGTCATTCAAACCCTTGAGAATAGTCATAATGTGGAGGTGCCAGTGTTGGACTGGGGTGGACAAGGTCAGAAGTCACACGACACCAAGTTATAGTCCAACAGGTTTATTTGAAAACTGAAGCTTTCAGAGCCTCAGTGCTTTTTCAGGTGTTAGTGAGAGAGGTGGTATCAGACACATAATTTACAAGTAAAAGATCAAAGGGTCACATTATCGATGAGGATGTATTCTTGCGTTTTTGTAGAAACTTGAAGTTTGTGTCGATATGCACGATCTCCTTGGAGATCCTCTCCACTTTGAGCTGGAAGTTGGTGTTGATGGTAGCCATGATGTGGAGGTGCCTTTGATCTTTTACTTACAAATTCTGTGTCTGATACCACCTCTCTCACTAACACCTGAAGAAGGAGTGAGGCTCTGAAAGCTTGTGTTTTCAAATAAACTTGTTGAACTATAACCTGGTGTCATGTGACTTCTGAGAATAGTCATGCCATTCAATCACATCATGACCTCAACTTCATCTTCTCAATTTGGTTCTGTTTCCCTTGATACACTTTATGTATTAAATCCCTAAACTGGCATTCCGATCATTGAGGATCTTCAATGAGTAGTCATATTTACAAGATTAAATGTAAGTGAGTTAGAGGGAGAGAATGGCAAAACGTCTCTTTACTTTGAGAGTTCTGCAGTGATGGAAAGAACCCTTTAAGTCGGTGATTGGAAGAATTGAATAGATCGGTGAAGAATCAATAAAGAAAAGGATAAGGGAATGAGAAGGATAGGTGTGATATTTGCTTACCAAGAGATACGTACTGTTGTGAATTGCCTCTTTCTATCTTATAATTTTAAAGTATTTCTAGCTGTGTGGACTGACTCTCTCCTTTCTCACAAGCTACCAGCAAAACTTAGATGTGACTTTTGAGAGCTGTATTGTAGAGGATGTACAAAGAATAAAATTAGGACAATGCACCTTTTGTTCAGAGCGTCAAAATAATGGCATGAAACAGATGGAAACAAACAATAATTAATGAATCTGAAAATTGCTTTGTTTAAACACTTGCATGTTGGTTCGAAGAGTGTTGTAAATGTTGGCCATAATTGTGCCCAACTGTATTAACATCTGCAGTTTATTACTGCAGTAACCTAATAAATGGAGGCAGACAATCACTTCATTGACTATTTTATACTGTAAGAATTTGTCAATGTCATGCTGGTAATTTCTGTAGTACTTAGGGAAGGAAATCTCCAGTCCTGTGTGACTGTGGAGCATACACTTTACATACTTGCCATGAACCCATGCAAATCTGTAATCAAACACATCAGAACCTGTGAGAAACCTGAGAAATGAAAACATCAACTGTTTTTTAAATTGATTGTTAATGATGTACTTGAACTGCATTAGCAAGGAGAACCCTACATGTAGTGCATATGGTATCAATAGCGTATGTTAAAGACAGACCCAACCCAAAATAAACCACTGGAAATGGATAACTAAGATCAACCAGCCACGAAACCCTTCTCAATCAGTTGAGGTAGCTTGGCAATCGCAGTCAGAAACAGTAACCGACATAAAGCTTCAATGGTTTAACCATCATCATCTTATGTGCATCTATTGCGCCAATGTCATTGCTGTGACAGTGTTATGGATGTTGCAACCCAACTCCTGTTGTGCCAACAAGAATGTCTAGATTGATTGGCAGCACAGATTTGTTGCAATTACTTCATTCAAATGGTGGCCGGCTGCAAGTCAGCAACGCGGAGGCCCGGGGTTCAAGAGATCGAGCACAGTGCGGGGGAGAGAGATCGAGCACAGAGCGGGGGAGAGAGATTGAGCACAGTGCAGGAGAGTGATCGAGCACAGTGCAGGGGAGAGAGATTGAGCACAGTGCAGGGGAGAGATTGAGCATAGGGGCAGGGGAGAGATTGAACCCAGCACGAGAGAGAGATTGAGCACAGTGCAGGGGTGAGATTTAGTACAGCGCAGGGGAGAAAGATTGAGCACAGGGCAGAGGAGAGAGATCGAGCATAGTGCAGGGGAGAGAGACTGAGCACAATGCAGAGGAGAGAGATCAAGCACAGTGCAGGGGAGAGAGATCGAGTACAGTGCAGGGGAGAGAGATCGAGCACAGTGCAGGGGAGAGAGATCGAGCACAGTGCGGGGGAGAGAGATCGAGCACAGTGCAGGGGAGAGAGATCCAGCACAGTGCAGGGGAGAGATTGAGCACGGTGCAGGACAGAGAGCAAGGCCTGTGTGGAAGAGAGATTGAGCCCAGTCAGGGGGAGAGATTGAGTCTAGCGTGGGGGAGAGTTAGGCCTCATGGGGAAAGCCTAGTGTGGAGCGATTGCAGGCCCATGGCTAAAGAAGGACAAAAATTTGGATCGTATAACTTTATTTATTACTTACCATTTTATTCTGAGAAGAATTGCAATGTTGAATTTTTAATTTTTTTCTTTGTTTTTCTTTTTACCTAAAACTTTGTACCTAGGTACCTTGAACCTAAGAAGGCGCCATGAATGACGACATTGTAAACTTTTCACTGTGCTCCTGTACTTGAGTACACATGACAATAAAACCTAACTCTAGTGTTGAATGCAACTGTTGGTTTATAGGCTCACTCGGAACAGTGCCATTGATTGTCCATCCTTAATTGCACAAATGGTGGTGAGACATTATCTCAACTGCTGAGTGGCCTGCTAGCCGTTTGGGGTTTAAAGAAAAGCTAAATTTCCTTACCTAAAAGATAAACTATAAACTAGATAGGAGTTAACAATAATGCAACACCTTCTAGGCTTGTTTAAATTCATCTTCTTGATTGGGTTTAAATTCCATGTCATGATGGCTTCCCACCAGGTGAGTTCCAAACCTGCTGTGCCAAGCAGGGACAAATGCCAAGGAAAACCTGGGGGCCTTGTCTAAAGAAAGGGCCAGAAATAGAGAGCTGGGTTCCAGGCAGCTTTAGCAGGAGTCCCAAAATGCTTTCATTTCACATTGACTTCAAATGAGATACATCGGGGAAATCAACAGGACCAGACACAACTCCCAACACCTCCCATCACGCACAAAATTCTACATTTTCATCTCTGCAGATGTTGGTTTTTTAGTCTCCCTTGTAAGCATCACCACAATGCAAAGCAAATTCCTAAAGATGCTGCAAGACGCGCTGTGTATAAATAGAAATCTCTATTGTAGCAAGAGAAATTTCCGACATGCTGCTCAGTTCACTCAAGGGTCGCGGAAGATCTTTCTGAAATTTATCCGAAAAGTTTGTTTCCACAAAGTCTGCCTGGTTGTGCAAGAAAGATGGAATGTTTATTTTAAGCAGAATTTACAATCTTGCTTTCTCTCACAAAAGTGAGAGATCTGTGTCCAGTGCAGGGAAAGTGAGTCAGCTCAGGAACAGAACCAACATTGACAATGAAACACGGATGCTGCACACGTTTTCCATAAAAAAAACTAATGCATTGATTGATGAGCTGGATTGAATGAAGATTTTTCTTTACTTACATCCTTTTACTTGAAGTTTGTATTTTGTTATAATGTCAGCAAATATAACAAATGCTTAACGACTCTGATGAGGGCAATGTGGAGTGCTTTATTTGTGACAAAAAAAATTATATTGAAGCCAATTTTCATTTGTTATTGTAAAGGGATCTCTGTGTATATTGCATTAGATGCTTACAAATGTAGCTTGGCAAAATTTGCTATTGGATTATGATTTATGTGACTAAAATGCATAGCATATGAAAATAATTTCAGATTATGTCTAGCTGTAATTTTGGGTGTGGCCAAAATGCAAAACTTAAATTTTTTAAAACAGAACACCCATACTTTCTAAAAACCAAAAGAACTGCCGATGCTGTAAATTAGGAACAAAAACAAAGTTGCTGGGGAAGGTCAGCAGGTCTGGCAGCATCTGTGAAGGAGAAAACAGAGTTAAAGTTTCGGGTCCAGTGACCCTTCCTGAGAACTCATACTTTCTAGTTTACCACTGGCCGTTGTTAGCAATGATGAGGAAGACAATGAGCTGAGAATCCTGGAGACATAAAAACGGGTCTGACCCACATTGTCCCAGTGCTGCCTGGTGTGGTGGGCTCCTAACCTTGTTCCATACTGCCTTTTAGTCAGACACATACTCACCATATTCATAGGGGACACACACTTACTGTACACACAGCGCCATACATTCACTATCATCATCACTGGCAGTCCCTCGCAGATGAGGATGACCCTCTTCCACTCTCAGGGTGAGTCCATAGGTGGCTGTACAAATTGATGGGACTTCCACAGTCTCTGTTACACTTGGGGCAGAAGGTGATTGTGGGAAGGGATGGGTGGGGCATTTTCCTTTTGCTGTTTTCACCTGGATTCCGCGTTTTCCTAATGGCAAGTCTCGACGTGCTTGACACCTTCCCGGATGCTCCTCCTCCCATTTGGAAGGTCTTGGGCCAGTGATTCCCAGGTGTGTGTGGGAATGCCACACTTTGCCAGTAAGGCCTTTAGGATATCACTACAGTGCTTCCTCTGTCTGCCTGGGGGTCTCCTGCCGCTTTGAACCTGGGAGTAGAGAGCATCTGCTTGGGGAGTGTCATGTCAGCCATGCGGACAACATGCCCAGCCCATTGTAGCTGATCAAGGGTGGTCAGTACCTCGATGCTGGGCATGTTGGGCCTGGTCAAGGACAAGGTGCTGGTGTGTCTTTCTTCCCAATAGATTCACAGGATCTTGTGCATGCAGCATTGGTGGTACTGCTCCAGTGCCTTGAGGTATCTGCTGAAGACAGTCCACGTCTCAGGACCATGTAGGAGGGCGGGAACCTCCACAGCTCTGTAAACCATAATCCTGGTCTGATGTTGTTGTCCTTGAACACCCTTTTACCTCGGGGTACTCACAGGGACATCCACTCACCACACTCACACAGACTCACAGAGACTCACACTCACCGTGCTCAACTAACAAAATGTAGAATAAAACTAGTCTCAGTAATGGTGACCACATAATTATCTTTATTTGTCACAAAGACCCACTCGTTTCACCAATGTCCTTTAGAAAGCAATCCGCTGACCTCTCCTGTTTTAGACTGCATGTGACTCCAGACCCACAGCAATGTGATTAATGCTTAACTACCCTCAGAAATTGCCTGAGCAAGCCAGTCAGTTCAGGGACAATTACAGGTGGGCAATAAATGCTGCTCTTGTCAGTAGTCTCTCAATCTGTATATGAAAGCACATATATTTTTGAAAGAGTGCAAAGTCAGGCTCTACCCTGATGAGTTTCACTTTTATTTGGGAATCAGCTTTGAGCCAGTCATACCCCCTTTGGCTGTGAATTGTGACAGTGTGTGCCTTTAAGAGGGATTTGTTATGTCCTGTTTCCTTTGAAGAGGAGTGTTTTAAACCCTGAGCTGAGATGTCAACTCCATGGAAGGCAGAATAAACAGCTTTGGAGCTTTTTAAAATTAGACAAATGAAGCATGGAGTCAGGCTCATCCAGACCCTGGGTTTTAGATTCGCTTTCAATTGTTGAAGTTGGGGTATTTAGAGTTGAAGCTGCCAGATACAGCTCTCTCTCTCTGCTGCTGCAAAAAGCCTGAGCTCTCTCTCTGTTGCGAGTTTCATTCTGTCGGTGTTCCTTCCCCTGGACTGGAGGAGATAGCAAGTGATGGAAATGTGTTTTGCTGAATTTGCCATTGCCAAGTGTGTGTTTACGGGATGCTGATGTATTGGAACAGTTGATAAGTAGTAGTTAAAGTATATATTAGTTTGTGAAATATTTCAATAAAAGTTAAAGTTATGCCAATTATTTTTGTTTGTATTTTAACTGTAGTGTGTTGTGCTAAAGCCAAATAATTTGACCAATCAAATCACATCTGGAATTCAGCTCCTTACATTGGCTTTAAATAAGATTAAAGTTAGGGTCCTGGCTATCTGCTTAATATATTTTGAGGGGGTTTGGTCTAGTCCATAACAGAATGTAGAGTTTCCAAGAATCAATTGAATGCAGGTGTAACATTCAGATGTCTACACCAAGAATTCTAGTTTAAGCCACCTTGTGAACCCCTGAACAGTTCAACAGTTTGGATAACAACTCTGAAACTTTATTTTCTGCACCTGAAGATAAAAGGAAATGCTGCAAAGAAAGCAAATTCCTAAAGGATTCTCAATAGGGATTATTTTTCACAAAGCAGTCGTGCGACAGAACGATTAAAAATAAAATGACTGTGATTCCTCCAACAAAAAGCATATGAAGGTCGTCATTTACCAGTTAAGCCCATTGGATATGTACACACAAGGGCACACAAAAATGACACCAAACAAAGTTTTACAGATCATCTTGCCCAAACTCCAGGTGGTATCTTCACTGGAGTTTGGATGAACAGAGTGCGATGCAGGGCTGTGCTACCTTTTTCACAGACACATGTTTGTAAGATTAACCACAGCATTGGCAACGTAACTGCCAAATCTAGCCAGCTGCAGCCTCAAGCCTGCACTTTGCTCTCACTTTTATCTTGTCAATTCTTTAATCTCCAACTCTTTCTGGTCTTGGCCATGATTTCTAGTCTTCCGACGCTGTCTTGTATTTTCAGAGTATTTGTTCTTCCACCACTCATGGCACGTAACGTTTGCGGCACACAAATGCCAGGCAAAAACCATCACAAACAAGAGAGAATCTAATCATCTCCACTTTACATTCAATGGTATTTTCATCACTGATTACCCTTGCAATCAATTTCCCTAGGAGTGAGGGGTTACCAATGTCCAGAAACTGGTGAGTAACTCAGTTCTTGACTCCCCAAAGCCTGCCCACCATCCACATGGCCCATGTCAGGAATATGACGTAAAGCTCCCCAGGATGAGTGCTGCTCCAACAACACTGGAGAAGCATAGGTCGGTGTGGCGGCCCAGTGGTTCACACTGCTGCCTCACAGCGCAAGGGACCAAGGTTTGAGTCTAGCCTCAGGCAACTGTCTGTGTGGAGTTTGCACGTTCACCCCGTGTCTGTGCGGATTTCGTCCAGGTGCTCTGGTTTCGTTCTACAGGCTAAAGACATACAGGTTAGGGTGGATCGGCCATTCTAAATTGCCTACAGTGTGCAGGGATGTGCAGGCTAGGTGGATTAGCCATGGCAAATACGGAGATAGAATTGGATAAGGTAGGGGAGTGAGTCTGATTGGGATGCTCTTCATTGGGGCAGTGTACACTCGATGGGCCAAATGGCCTGTAGGACTTCTGCGAAGCTTGACCCCATCCAGGACAAAGTAGCCCATTTGATTGGCAGCAGACCTACCACCTTCTAAATTCATTCTTTTCACCACCAATGCACAGTGGCAGCAGTCTACAAGATAGACTACAGTAGCTCACCCAGTGCAAGCGCCTTAGACTTTGGGTATCCCTGTGAGGAGTTGTTGTAAATTGTACAGGTTGTATTTGCTGTCAGGCCACCTTCGCAGGGTGGTGTGTCGTCCCACCTAATCTATGTAAGGTGCTTTGCAGGATGTGTCTATGCCCACTTTGGTTTGCTGCCAGGGAGGGTAGGAAGGATCTGTCCAGTGTCTGAAGATTTCACTAAATGTCAATTCAGTTGGTCTAATTGGCTAGCTGTGACTGGCTACCTCTCAGAAATCCCCACCCTGGGAATAACCAGGGATAGGGAACATCATCTGGTGGTGAGCAATAGCTGACATGCCTGCCTCTCAGCCAGTCCCTGCCTCAAGTTGAAGATTCAACCCAATGTCTCTCACCAGTTCTTTTAAGTGTAAAGACACTGTCCAAAAACTGAACTTCAGACATGCTTTCGTGCAGTATCAGTGACAGACAGGCTCCGGACCACAGGCATTTTGTATTATCCACATATGGGGAAGTCTGCAAACATTTGCTTCATCCAAAAAAATCCCACAGATTATTGGTCCATCTGAGAAATACATTGTAAACAGAATCTGCTCATTCCTTTAGGACTGAATCATCATTCTGAAAACTGGCAATCATTCTGACGAGCTCCAGTGAAAGTATTTGCAAACCGAGGGCTCGAGGCTGATGGCAATCCTTAAGCAAAGATTTCTGGCTCCCAGGGACTCAGTCAGGAGCCAGTCTAGAATCATTGCCACCAGTTGGACTCAGCTATAAAGAATAGAAATGGGGTTCAGGCAGGACGTAGTCTTAAATGTGTGGAGAGCCTGAAGCATGCAATTATATTTGGAGAAGAGTTTTTGAAGCAACCTCTTTCATCGGGGGTGCTGCAGGGTGCTGCTGGCTTTGTTCTGGAAAGAATTAAAGTTAACATTGAACCTGTTAGTGATTGGAGCAAGGTTGGCCTGGTGGATCACATTGAATATGAGTTCCCTGACTGAGGCTGTTAACCTGGGCCAATCAGGGAGCCTTGGCTGACAGATATAAGCAGGAGTCTCAGGGATTCTCCTCAGTCTAGGGACTGGCTCCGAGCTAGCTGCTCAGAGACCATGTACTGTGCATGTGTAAACAAAGGGTGACTTGGTGACTGGATACCAGCCTCCATGGATTACTTCAGAACTTTAAACATCCACTCATGCCATACACACTGTGGTAGCAGTGTGTGCCATAGACAAAGTGTACTGCACTAAATTGACATGTTTGACAGCATCTTCCAAGTACTCGGCTCTAACAACTTGAAGGACAAGGCAGTAAATGCATGGAAAACCACGAGAAATAGGTCCACATTCAAGCTAGACACCATCCTGACTGAGGTCTTGGTCTTTCCACCAGGAAGGGCAGTAGAGAAGGCAATGTACCAATGTAATACAACACCAGCAATGCCCACATCCAAAACTGAATAAAGTTAAAACAAGAAGAATACCCAGTTCCCTTGCCCCCTGTTGGACTCACTAATGCCAGGACTTCTAGTTTACAAATGGAGAAGAGCTTTGTAGGATATGGTCCTCCCTCAATTCCTCAGATTTCAGCAGAGCCCTCAGAGAGTCAGTCACATTGGGCCACTGCAGACTCTCTCGACCAAGCAAATCATTTTCCCTTCCTTGTCACTGGCCAGATCAAAATCCAGAAACTTCCTCAATCCTAAACACTAAAGGTGCAGGTACGCCATATTCAAGGTTGATTCAAGAAGGTGGAATCACCACTTTTCCCAGGCTCTTCAGAGATGGTCAATACTTTTCTTTCCATCGCACCAAGTAAGACAGGCAGCAAGCTCACCCACAGGCGGCCATTGTTGAACTATTGTTATTTACACCTTCCACCAGGAAGGGCAGAAGAGAAGGCAATGTACCAAAGAATTACAACAACAACAAAGCCCACATCCAAAAGTGAATAAAGTTAAAATGAGAGGAATACCCAGTTCCCTTGGTCCCTGTTGGACTCATTAATGGTAGGATTTCTAGCTTACAAATGGAGGAGAGCTTTGTAGGATGCAGTCCTCCCCCAGTTCCTCAGATTTCCTCAGACAGTCAGTCACATTAGGCCACTGCAGACGCTCTAGATCAAGATCTTGGCTAAATCAGGTCAGAGTGGGGTGTTAAGTATTGCAGGAAAGAAAGACACGTCACTGAAACTTTTCATCTTGTACTCATCAGGACACATGCAAGAATACCAAGTTTCAAACAATCACAACAGTTTATACCACCGGTGAAAACGGGAGTTGTTTGTTTATGAAGTCAACACTGCCTAGCGGAGAGTTATCATCAATTGTATAAGTTAATGGTTCTGAAAGGGTTAATGTTGCTGACTGCATTAAATTCCACACAACCTAATGATGTCATCCTGGTTTGGGAAATGATAAAATGGAAAAATTTAGGACCTCATGGAGTACAGATCTGCATCCACCCATCTCTTCATAGTTGCAATGCTTATCTCATTAACATGTTATATCTAATTGTTATCATGAGTTAAACTATGTGCCATTAAGATAAGAGCCTCTTCTTGTTAAGACTCACCCAGTGCTTGTTTCTGTACCAGTGTAAACCAAATCCTTTGATCAGCTGAAGAGAAGAGGTATGGTGGCATCATCTTTCGACTGACAAACATAAACTTATCAATTAGGCCATTTGGCTCTTCAAGCATGATGAGGTGTGGCGGTCTTCTTGTGGTACTTGGCTGGCTCTCAGCCTGGCATGGCCTCAGCATGGTCTTCTGGTCTTGAGGTGAATCCAGAGCAACCTCGCAGTCTCATGAACCTCAGGGCGAAGCACATTACAATCTGGAAACAAGGCCTGCTGTGAATTGGAGGCTAGATGCTTGTTCTGAACTTTTATTTCAGCAATGCTGGACCTTCTGTTTCTCTATTTTCTAAGATCTTGTAATTAAAGAAGCTGTACCTGGGTACCTTTGTACCTAAGATGGCACTGTAAGTGGCAACTTATGAACTTTTCACTGTACTCATTTGAGTACATATGGCAATAAAGCTAATTCTATTATATTCTAGGTCCACTCAACTACTTAATAAAATCAAGGCTGAAAGATTTTGACCTCAACTCCACATTGTCATTTATTCCCAATAACCTTTCACTCCCTTCTGCATACAGTACATCTACTGGTACCCTGTTATCCACACCACATATTATTTCTTCAAACAGATGGTAAAATCCTGAGTTCTCTTTCACAAGACCACTTTGTCTCTAACTACTTAGCTTTAATTTATCAAAGTGCCTCATTGTAATGCGTTTAATTGTAGCTTCTAGCATTTTCTCCATGACAGATGTTAAGTTTATGGCATGTAGTTTGCTGCTTTCAATCTCTCTCGTCTGAAGAAAAAGTTGCATTAGCTACTTTATAATCTAATGGCTGAATCTAGTGAATTTTGAAAATTTAACATCAATGCACTAATTCATCATTTCTTTTATGGCCCACAGATTTAACCCTTTAGGACCTGGGGTTCTGTCTGTCCTGAACTCCAACAATTTTTGAAGTACCAATTCCCTGGTGATTATAATTTTCTTGAGTTTCACCTTATCTTCCAACTCCTCATTGACAGCTATTTCTGGGATGTTCGTTCTATCCTGTGTATTGAAGACTAATGCAAGATAAAAGTTAAATTCAAGTAGTATTGCCATAACTTTCATTATTAATTATTCATTTTCTAAAGGACCAAGCCTAACTTTGTTAACCTTTTATTCTAAAAAGCTTTGTCAACATCTCTCTATTTTCAGCAATAACCAGGTTCTATATATTTCAGTCCTCATATTTCAGCTTTTGTCGTGTGGGCAGGCTCGATGTGGAGTACGGAGATGTGACTTCACAGTTAGACAAATTAATTTGACAGGCCCTGACTGTGTCCTTCCCGTGCTACAGCAGAGTTAAGGACAACTGCTTACTATCCCATTCATGGTCTATACAATGTTGCTGAGTCACAAGTGATTCTTTGCATGGAAATTTTCCAAAATGAATTAAACATGATACAGAGCTGAAACCTGAACAGGCAGATCTTCCTAGAAACTACTGACCTATAAGGGGTATATCTGAGAACTTTGGATGATAACACTTGAAGTAAGTACCCAAGATAGGAATATTAATATATTATTTCACCCATGAACTAATATTCGAACGTTGCTACCTTTAACTAAAAATGGAAAGGATTAAACATAGCATGACTCTTACGCATGCCATGTAATTTTTGCAACTTCCTAGAAACATGCACAGCTGCCCTAGTCAATATAATAAGCTCGACTGACAGGGAAGGATAGCAGAAACACTTAGCAACAATCCCATCTGGTCGAATTACACTAACAGCACTGGCAAATGAAAATCACAGGTAATACCATCAGCATTGACTCGGGTTCTTCAGTTCTGTGTTTCAAAGGATGATGCAAAGCATCTAGTGTGTTGTCAAAGAGAGTCAGCCTGCTTTCTGCTTTTGGGAGCTGATTTGATTCTCATTTTCAGCCTACACCACTCATTAGCAGCAACACAAGAGCCAAATGTGAAAGTCTCTCTCTGTCTTGTAAAATCCTCAGCTGTGCCTCCTTGTGATGACTACAGCTCCACCTTCAATGCTATAATCCCAACCAAACTAATCTCCAAACTCCCAGACCTAGGTGTCTGCCTGGCCCTCTGCAACTGGATCCTCGATGTCTTGCCGTACAGACTGCAATCGATGAAGCCAGCCGACAGCATCTTCTCCACAACAATCTTCAACACTGGCGGCCTGCAAGGATGCATACTCAGCCCCCTACAATACTCCCTGTTCACTCATGACTGTGTGGCCAAACTTTTTTCTGAGCTCCATCTACAAGTTCGCTGATGGCACCACCATGGTCGGCCGAATATCAAACAATGGCGAGATGGAATACAGGAAAGAGAGAAAGTGCTTGGGGACGTGGTGCAAAGATAACAATCTCTCCCTCAACATTAGCAAAACTAAAGAGCTGATCATCGACTTCAAGGAGCAAGGAGGAGGGCACGCCCCTATTGACATCAATGGAGCTGAGGTGGAGGTGGTTGAGTGCATCAAGTTCCTAGGAGTGTCGATCACCAACAATCTGTCCTGGATTACCCAGTTCGATGCAATGGTCAAGAAGGCACAACAACGCCTCTTCTTCCACAGCAGACGAAGGAAACTTGGCATGTCCGTAGGACCCTCACCAACCTTTACAGATGCACATCGAAAGCATTCTATCAGCATCATGGCTTGGCACAGCAACTGCTCTGCCCAGGACCATAAGAAATTACAGAAAGTTGTGAACGCAGCTCAACCCATCACACAAGCCAACCTTCCATTCATTGACTCCATCTACACTTCTCAATGCTTTAGAAAGGCAGCCAACATCATCCAAGACCCGTCTCACCCCAGTTATAATCTCTTCCAACCTCTTCTGTCAGACAGAAGATACAAAAGCTTAAACACACATACCAACAGGTTCAACAATAGCTTCTCCCCACTGTTATTAAACTTCTGAATGGACCTCTCAAATTTCCAATCTGATGTTGCTTTTTGTGTTATAGTAGGAACTGCAGATGCTGGAGAATCTGAGCTAACAAGGTGTGGAGCTGGATGAACACAGCAGGCCAAGCAGCATCAGAGGAGCAGGAAAGCTGACAAAGAAGGGTCCAGGGTCCAGACCCGAAGCTTTCCTGCTCCTCTGATGCTGCTTGACCCGCTGTGTTCATCCAGCTCTACACCTTGTTATCTTGCTTTTTGTGTGCCTTCTTTGCAGCTGTAACTTTATATTCCTCGGTCTGTTCAATGACCCTATGATCCTTTGTCTGTTTTTATTTGCCTGTACTGCACACAAAACAGAACTTTTCACTGTACTTAGGCACGTGACAGTAATAAATCAAATCAAAAAGATAGCTCCAGACTAAAACTTCAGAGGAACCCAGAGGAGGTCTGTAGCCCAGACATGCAGAGGATACACCCCAGCATTCATGAACCAAACTCCCAGATATGGGAAATAGCTTACTTGGGATACCTTGGGAGAATATAATCTCATGTCAGTAGTGAAGGGAGTGAATGTAGTATCAATCAAACAAGATGCTTTGTTCTGGGTGATGCCAAACTTCTTGAGTTGCTGGAGTCGTACTTAGGTGAGGAGTATTCCACCACAAGCTTCTGTTCTGCTTATGCAGACACGATATTCATATGGCTAGTCCACTTTTGTTTCTACTCAATGGTAACCCCCAAGATGTTCATGTGAGGGGTTCAGGGATATAATGCCATCAAACATCAAGGGGTGATGAATAGATTGCAGATGATCATTGCCTGGCATGAGTGAGGCACAAATGTTACTTTGCCACTTGTTGCCAAGCCTGGACATTGTCAACACACATACACAACGACAACAGCAACATTGTCCAGGTATTTCTACATTTGAAAATGGGCTGCTTCAGTCTCTGAGGAGTTGCAAATGATGCTGAATATTGTGTAATCATTAGCAAACATCCGCACTTCTGATCTTATGAAGGAGGGAAGGTCACTGATGAAGCAACTGAAGATGGTTGGGCCTAAGACGCTACTCTGAATAACTCCTGCAGAGATGTCCTGGAGCTGACTTGACTGATCTTCAACAACCACAGTTAACCTTTGGAGTTATCAATATTGGCTAGGAAACCATGATAACTTCAGTGCTTGTCTTCAAAACATGACCTTTAGAGCCTTTACAACCATCCAAACAGACAGGTGGAGTCTAGCATTAGGATCACATCCTGAAGACCACAACCCTGATAATCAGCTCTTCATCCAACTTGCACCACTGTGTCAGCCTCAATCTTTGTTCTCCAGCCCTGGGTGGAGCTTGACCCCAAAGCCTTCTGAGTTTAAGGTAATGAGCTCAAGCTGAGCCCCAACTCAAACCAAGAAAGTCAAAGTTTGAAAGGAGGAGTGTAAACAAGGTCCACTCTGATTAGTTCCCCATCTGAAACAGGAGTATAAATGCAACAAAATATTCTACTTTTCAGTAGTCATTTTAATAACTTATGCCTTTGTAATTTCTGATTGTGTCAGAAAAATGTCCATTATTCTTTTGAATTGCATGTATTTCATGTCACGAATGTTCAATTGTGAACTGGATTTGTTTACATTTTATTAACACTCTCCTCCCTTTGGTGAAAGTTGGTTTTCTTTCCAATTTTCCTTTGTTTCAGATGTCACCTCACGCCTATAACCAGCTTTCTGATCATACTGTTCCCAGCTAACCACTAGGAAACTATCCGACTGATATTGAACTTCTCTTTCACTTGAGTGCTTGGAATCCACTCAGCTCCTTCTCCTGGTGTCCCAGATCAAGATGCAGTGACCAAAGCAGCTCTGAGTCAATACTCAAGGGCTCTGGATATCGATTGTCTTGGCTGTACGTGGATCTTTAAAACCACAAGCCTGTCAGTTGCTATGACTATCGCTGGTGTTTTTCAGTTCACAGTTCCCATTTGAAATGACCATTTCCCAGCCAATGCTGCTGTCCCCTGTCAAGGTGTAATTGCAAACTCTGCACTATGTTTCTCTGTCACCTCTGCCGTTATCGTATGCTCATACAAGGCCAATGACCCAGGAAGTTAACCAGACAATTTATAAGAATGACAGTGAACTATTTTATATGTTAGTGATCAAATAAACCTATAATGCAAATCTCTGAAGTTTCAGTGGAAGCTGACAGATCCTAGAATCCATTCCTTACAGTTGGTGCTAGGAAACGGAATCTGAGACCATGTTTGAAAACTTAAGGAACTCAACCCGACAACATGTGATTTAACTTCAACGTAAAGTGCAGAGTGCAGTAAAGTTTTCATTTTTATTCGACAAATTAAAGAGACCTGCATTTTGCAGCCTAATGTAAGATTTTTTGCTTACTGAAATGTTTGTAATTGTGCAATGCTTTTGTTATTTTAAACTTTATTTTAACAACCGTATCTAACCACGGTTATGAATTATAATGCCTATTTCTATTTGTGTCACCCAGGATGTCTTTCTTTAAACTAATTATTTCTCTATCTATGATGCAGAGGGCAGTAGGATTGAACATTTACTTGAACACATTGGCAGCAATGATCAAACAGCACAGTTCCAGACTGCTAGGAATTATTTTAGCAGAGGCAGTGTCGAATGCCAAAATTTCCAGAACTTGGATAAATGCACACCTTTTGAATTTAGTTTTTAAAATCTATTTCTCATTCAGCTTTGATGCAGAACAGTTCAGGTTTTTCTTTCCAAAGCAGATTGAAATGAAGTGACAATGTTGAAAGTTGATGAGAAGATTGGACCTTACCATTCTCCCAGCTGAATTCCCCAGAATTTACCCCTAGCTCTACGGTCTCTTTCTCCAGATAAATTCTCTGTATTTCTCATCTATTTTGTACAACAATTGGGAAATGTTGTCAGTCTTGACATCCTTCATAATTTTTCTATATTAGTATACTTGCATTTTATGGACTGTGTGCAGTCTTGGCTTCTTATTTTAGGAAGGATGTAAATGCATCAGAAACAATTCCGAGAAGTTTTTTCAGACTAATAACTGGAATGGCTGAGTTGCCTTATGAGAGAAGGCTGGGCAGGCTAAGCTTGAATCCACTAGAGTTTAGAAGAATGAAGCAACTTGATTGAAACATGTAAGATCTTGAGGGGTCTTGGCTGGGTGGACGTGGAGACGATTCTCCTCTTGTGGGAAATCCAGAACTAGGGGGGATGAGTGTTCAAAAATAAGGGGGCATGCATTTAGGACAGAAATGAGGAGATTTTTTTCCTCACAGACTTTTGTGAGTCTTTGGAACTCTTCCTCAAAAAGAGATGGAAGTGGAGGCTTTAAATATTTTTAAGGCAGAGGTAGATGGATTTTTGATAAGTGAGGGGTTTATCAGGGTACGTGGGAACATGGGGCAATCAGAATAGTAGTGATCTCATGGAAGGGCAGGGCATTCTTAAGGGCCAAGTGGCCTACTCCTATTTCAACTTGTTTGTTCATATTTGTTTAGTGTTTTTTGCTGTTCCCACACCACTCTTGATTCCTTTGAATTCCAGAGTAGCCTTAAATCCAAGAACATTAATTTTAAATCGGAGATTTTGGAGACCTGAGAGCCAATTGAGTTCAGCAAGGGTAGGTTAGACTTTACAGGGGATAGGATGTGGGCAATGGAGAGTTGGACAAGTTGAAGCTACAGAGAGTAGATCATAAGAAGTCAATGGATGGCACTGATATAGTCAAGTCTGTAGGCGATAAAGGGATCAGTGAGAGGTTCAGCAGCAAACACACTCAGACAGGACAAATCTGCTGTAGAGGACAATGGTTGGAAACACAAGGTGGATTGAATGGGCGACCAAGGTAGTAAAGGGATCTGGTTCCACTTGGGCCATTGACTGAAGAGATAATGGCATTTACAGTTACCTCCCCCATAAAACATTTCTGGTGGGAAAACACACCATGACACCCTTTTCTGCCTTGCAACCCTACTCTTGTAGCCTGATTCTACTAGATTTTCCCGGCCAAATAACCATCCAGTACCCGTCCCCTTTATTTTCTCACTAGTTTGATTAGAGGGTGTTTCCTCCAAATTCGACACCTAAACTGCACAGTTACTGCTTTTTCTGGCAGACTGCTAGTGTTAATCTAAGCTTTTCCTGATGTTCAGATGCCACGACTTTGTGGTCCCTGTCTCTGGAGCGAATCATCACGACTCCAGTATACACCATCAGCCATTAAATATGGTCTCCTAATGCACACCACTGCCACTACATCGTGTTATTGGCTTCAAACACAAATAATCAATCGAACCTCGATGACTGGTAAGAAATGCTTGGGTTCTTTTCTGTTGAAGACTGGACAACGTACAGATAAAAGCACAGAACAGTGGGTGCTGGAGATCAGCAATAAAAACAGAAAGTGCCAGGAATAGTATCAGGATTGACAACATCTGTGGAGCAAGAAACAGAGTTAACATTGCAAGGCCGTTATGATTTCTCCCTACAGATGCTGGCAGACAATATACAGTATTATAGAAAAGCTCTGAGTAGACACAGGGGATCGACACTGTTCCAACTGCTGAGTCACATGTTACTTTGCATCATGGCTTGTGAAGCTGATGTATTATGACTATATACATATCCAGCTATATGCTAATCGGAACACTGCATTCCAGTAACATCATGACAAAAAAGGAAGATCTTTGAATCTACAGAGGAACAACAGGATGGATTGAAGAGCAGAGAAGAAGGCAGACTGACAGATCCCTGTTGAAAAGCAGTTATTTTTCTTAGGCAACTTCCTTCACCAGCCAGATGACACGAGAAACTCATGTGATCAAAGAGTTCCAGGCAGGGTCTTGTACACTGTCACTCTGTGTTACAATGTACCGTCAGGCTGCCTGTAGATGCAGGCTTTTATTATGACTGTTTCATTATGCACAGGCTCCCTTCTGAGTTGATATTTTGCGTTCCTTTTGTATTTCAATTGCTTTCAGATTATGCTGAAGGAGACAAAGGCTGAGGAGTGTCACAGTAGCAGCTGACAAGTTAGGCTTGATGAGAGTCCCTCACAGTATCAGGCGGTGCTGAGATTCTAGCAATAGGCATATATTAGACACTTTCATACAAAAGTGGGACTTGTGTGTAATCTCAGAGCCCAGTCCTTGTTTCTATGTAAAAATACTACTTTCGTTCCCAATGGGAGGCAACAGTGGACTGTCATGTGACAGTGTTACATTCATTGTATGTGGCTACATAGAGTACACAGAACCAGGCCATTCCACCAAACTGGCCAAAGTGTTTTAAATGAACCTCCCCCCAACATGTTAGCTACAGTTTTGCACTTTTTTTTTCCTCTTTTACATTTATTCACAGGATGAGGGCTATTTGACTGGCCCAGCATCTATTGCCCATCCCTAATTGCCCTGAGGACAGTTAGGAGTCAACCACATTGCTGTGAGTCTGGAGTCAACTGTGGGCCTGACCAGGTAAAGATGGCAGCTTCTTTCCCTAAAGGGCATTAGCGAACCAGATGGGTTTTCCGCAACTCTTAATTCCAGACTTTCCTTATTGATTCAAATTCCGCCAATTGCCATGGTGGGATTAGAACCCGGGTCCCCAGAACATTACCTGGGTCTATGGGTCCAGTGACCATACCATCAGGATATCACCTCCCTGTGCATGGCTGAGACAATGATTATAGAGAGAAGGAAAATTTAGAAAGTGGGAGTAGAAGTTTGGTTGCTGCCACACATGCCTATTGACCGGATCCAATGAATATTGGGAATAATCTCGGAAACATGCTCGTAAGACTATAAGAAACAGGAATGGGGTGGGCCATTTGGCCTCTTCACTTTTGTTTTACACATTTGCCCACTGTCTAGGCCAGTATTCATTGCCCATCCTTAATTGCACAGGGTCTACAAGATTGTTGTGGTTCTGGATTCATGCTTAGGCCAGATTGGGTAAGGACATCAGATTTCCTACCCCAAAGGACATTCGTGAACCTGTATGAGTATTTGTGACAAATGACAATAGCTACATGATCACCATTGGACCAGGGTTTTAATCAAATTAAACTTTCACCGAGTGCTATGGTGGGACGTAAACCCAGAACCCCAGAACATTGAAGAAAAACAAAGTGATGTGGATGCTGGAAAGTGGAGATGTAAACAGGACGTGCTGGAGAAACTCAGCAGAGAGATCTGTAGAGAGAAAAACAGAATTAACGTTTCAAGCGCAGTGACCCTTCATAAGATGCCTGTCCGCTAAGTCTGGAGAGGATTTGAAAAGTAATGTCATGGCCCCCGCATTCTCCTCCCTTGCCTCCGACCGTGGCCTGTGACACATCTCATTTGAGTCTGGGGACTTACCCAGTTTTAACCACTTGAAACTGCTAACATCCCTTCCCTCTCAAGTGTAATTTATTCAAGTATATCACAATCCTCTTACCAGATTTCTATATCTATATCATCGTTCTCAACAGATGTAAAGTAACCCTTTAAAACCTCTTCTATGTGTTCAGGCTCCACCTACTGTTTGTCACTTGATCCCTAACGGGCTTCGTCTTTCTTGGTTACTGTCTTGACCCTAATACAATGTCTTTGGATTTTCCTTTGCTTTACCCTCCATGTTTCATCATGTCCCCTCTTCACGTTCCTAGCTTCTTTTTTAAGTAACCCCTTTATTTCTGATCCAATCCTGTACACTCCTTGACCTCCAGGGTTCTCTGAATATTTTGGGTCCCAGCCTTCACCTTTATAGGAACATGTTGGCTGTGCACTCTCATTTTTCCCTTTTTGAAAGACTCTCACATCTCCAGTATAGATTTACCTACAAGTAATTGTTTCCAAGATAACAAGCGTGGGGCTGGATGAACACAGCAGGTCAAGCAGCATCATAGGAGCAGGAAAACTTGACGTTTCGGGCCTAAACCCTTCATCAGTTTATATTGGCCAGATCCTATCCTATCATATTAAAACTGGCCTGTTCCCTGCTTATTCACATATCTGTCAAGACGCCTCTGTACCTACCTCCATCACATCTTCTAGCAGGGGCAGCATGTTCCAGGCACTTAACACTGTGTTAAAATAAAGACTTGACTTTTGTTCATTGATGGGACACGGGTGTTGTTGGCTGGCCAGCATTATTGTCCAACTCCTAGTGGCCCTTGAGAAAGTGGCAGTGAGCTTGTATCTATTAAAACTTTCCCCATTTTACCTTAAATCTGTGTCCTCCAATAACTGACATTTCTACCCTGGGAAAAAAGACTCTGACCATCCATTGTATCCATGCCTCTCTTAATTTTGTAAACTTCTATCAGGTCACCCTCAACCTCCTACATTCAAGTGAAAACAAACCAAGCTTGTCCAACGTCTCCTCATAGCTAATACCCTCCAAACCAGGCAACCTCCCGGTAAATATTTTCTGTACCGTGCCCAATACCTCCACATCCTTCTAGTAGTGTGGTGACCAGAACTGTACACAGCTGCCACATGACTTGCCAATTTTTATACTCTATGCCTGAACTATGAAGGCAAGCATGCCTTCTTGACCACCTTATCCACTTGTGTTGCCACTTTCAGGGAACTATGGACCTGTACGCATTGATCCCTCTGTATGTTAATGCTTCTACAGGTTCTGCCATTTACTATATATTTCCTCCTGCATTAGACCTTCCACAATGCATCACTTTGCACTTGTATGGATTAAACTCCATCTGCCATTCCTTCACCTAAATTTCCAGCCTATCTAGATCCTACTGCATCCTTTGGAAATCCTTCTCTCTAACTGCAACTCTTCCAATGTTTTATCATCCACAAACTTACTAATCTGACCACCTCCATTCTCGTCTAAATTATTTATAAAAATTACACTTGACACCTGGTCACAGATCTCCAGTCAGAAAAGCACTCTTCCATCGCTACACTCTGTCTTCTATGACTAAGCCAGTTCTGCTCCTATAGTACGAGCGCACCGTGGATCCCATGTGACTTCACCTTCTGTATCAGCCTGCCATGTGGGATCTTGTCAAAGGCCTTGCTAAAGTCCATGTAGACAACATCCACCACCCTACTCTTAATAATCATCTTCATCACTTCCTCAGCGAACTCAATGAAGTTTGTGAGACATGACCTCCCCGCACAAAACCATGCTACCTATTGCTGTTAAGCCTGTATTTTTCCAAATGTGAGTAAATCCTTCCCTTAAGAATCTTCTCCAATAATTTCCCTATCACTGACATAAGGGTCTCCAGCCTGCAAGTTCCCAATTATCCCTGTCGCCCTTTTTAAACGAAGGAACAACATTGGTTATGCCCTTTGGTTATTCCAGTCCTCTGGGACCTCTCCCATGACTAAAGAGGATACAAAGATTTTGTACAAGGCCGCAGCAATTTCCTCCCTCAACTCCCTCAGAATTCCTGGATAGATCCCATCAGGTTCTTACATTAAAATAAATGCCATCCACACTTGTGAGTTCCCTTGTGCCCTAACTTGTTTCAGTTGTGAGGATTCCCATGCACCATTTCATGACCTGATTAAAATTCACAGAATCGTAGAATGTTTATAGAAATTGACCGTTCAGTGGTGGCTCTCTGTAAACAGCAGCTTACCTGATCCCACTCCATCCCCCTTTCCCTGCAGTTCTTGAAATGTTTCCCGATTCAGATTACCATGAAGTGTGCTTTTGAAGGCTGCATTTCACCTGGCCTCCACCGGACTCTCAGGCAGGGCATTCTACATCCTACACTCTTGCTGTCTAAAGGGAAGGTTTCTCCTGATGTCACCTCCAGTGATTTTGCCAGTCACCTTAAATCAGCATGCACTGGCGCTCATCCCTTCTCCCACTGCAAACAGTTACTCAGGTGAAGACTCATACCAGACTTGAACCATTCCCCGCCTCTTCGACTTGTCTGCCTCCTCTCCACCTATCCTCTCCTCTATCCATCCTCTATCCGCCTCCCCCTCTCTCCCTATTTATTTCGGAACCCTCTTCCCCTCCCCCATTTCTGATGAAGGATCTAGGCCCGAAACGTCAAGTTTTCCTGCTCCTATGATGCTGCTTGGCCTGCTGTGTTCATCCAGCCCCACGCCTTGTTATCTCGGATTCTCCAGCATCTGCAGTACCTTTTATCTCTTGAACCATTAAGTGCTTTATCTCTCTCCCCAGTTGCTGCCAGACATGCTGAGTTCTGAAGAAGGGTCCGGACCCAAAACATCAGTTTTCCTGCTCCTCTGATGCTGCTTGGCCTGCTGTGTTCATCCAGCTCCACACTTTGTTATCCGAGTTTCTCGGTGTTTGTTTCACATTCCCAGCATCTGCAGTTATTTCGCTTTGATTCTGCCTGTCTCACTCTGTCCTGACTCATAGCACCATCCCCCTGCCTGCATCCCCCACCAATCCCCTTCCCACTTCATGGTTTATCAAATGTCCTCTCAACCTTCTCTAAGGAGAGCAGGGCCAGCTTTGTCAATCCATTCATGTAACTGAAGTCCCTCATCCCCTGCAACAGAGGCAAACTTTTTTTTTTGAATAAAGCTGGAGGAACACGAGTTAAACAGCTGCCAGTCTGGCTCTGACTGAAGCACCGCCAGCATCAAACGTTCAGTCACACATTTTTTTTTTGCTTGTACTGTTTGTGATGACAACAGAGCAGTGACACATTGGAGCTGTTGCCTTCTCCTCTTCCTTCCCCCCCTTTCGCTCGTGCACTGAAGGGTACTGAGGGTGTCCTGTCATCAGCCTGTTCCTAATGCTCGGGGACGATAGCTCTCCCTGGCTCACTGCCAACAAAAACAGTCGACTCCAGTAGGTCGGCGCAGGAAAAGAAAGGTTGGAAACTGATTTGTAAGAGACTGCTAAGAGCCAGAATGCCTGTCGGGAAGCCCCCAGGGAGTCATAAAGCATCGAAAAAAAACACACACACACATTCCACGCAAATATTTTTCACTTTATGATAAGCTTTTCTTTCTTTCCTTAAGTTCCAGGCAAAATCTTTTGGTGTAATTCAAAACAAAGCTCCACTTGCGTTGCTGGTTCCTTTGGCCCCATGTTTAATTTGGGGAAATATAATTTGAAAAAACTTGGAAAGAAAGTCGTGCTCTTAAATAAAAAATGCATGTCAAGAGAGAGCAATGTCAAGGATCTGCATATGACATGTATATTAATACAAGGTTGGTTTGCATCGTGCTATGTCTGTATGTCTTTAGTGTTTAGTCCTTGACAATAAGATGGCAGGCCACTGAAGAAGCAGTCTCATCCTTTTTTAGAAACTGGAACCAGGAGTAGGCCATTCAGCCCCTCAAATCTGATCTGCCATTCAATACGATCCTCCATCTCAATGCCATATTCCAGATTTGTCCGATAACACTTGGTACCTTTAAAATCTACAAAATTATTGATCGCTTTATTGAGTATCATCAGTGACGCAAATTCTATGATAGCAAATTCCACAGAATGACCACTACACTGATTAAAGACACATTTTCAGTCTTAGTTGTTTAAGCATTCAGCTGCGTGCAGGGCCAGTACTGAACAGTTTGTCAATTGAATTGTTCATATCTGGATGTTAATAACAATTGTTTCTTTAGCCAGGGATATTTAAGATAATAAATGATCAAGAGATGCTCCCTGTCCTAGTGGGCTAGTCAGGAAGTGCTTAGGAAGTGCCCTGCTCTGAGGGAATATTTCCTTATTGGGCACTCTGCCCAAAAGAAAGTAAAAATTGCAAATTTCATGACCTCAGGTTACCTCAAAGCACTTTACAACCAATGGAGTGCTTTCAAGATACAGCCATTGCCACAACATAAGAAACCCCAATATACACACAGCAAAGACCCGCAGACAGCAACATGATTATAACCAGATTATTGGTTATTATTGGCGCTGTTGTTTTGAGGGGGGCTACATATTGACGGAAATGCACCTTACAGACAATGTCACTACTCACTCATCGCCAGTTCTTCAATGTCGCTGGGTCAAAATCCTGGAATTCCCTGGTCAACCCAGAGCAGGTGGACTGCAGCAGCTCAAGAAGGCAGGAATATTTGGGTTTCCCCTAAGATTTACAATTTCTATCCATATGCTGCTGCTGCTGGCAACCCAGGAGATCAGCGATAGTTAAAACTTTCCCTACACCAATCCAGGCGCCATCTCACCCCCAGCTGATTGGCGGAGTCTATCACTCACTGGTACCATCCATAGGGACCAGCCACTGACTCAAGTGGAGTAAAGAGGGACATAGTGCCCTGTGCAGGTTCCTGTTTCTTACTTTGTGCCCAGGTACTCTCTATTAACACTTTGTAGAATTACGAGGTTGTAAAAAGCCTGCTTAAATATGTATCCTTCAGTTATTTTCATGTTTTTACTGCGTACATGGTTGAGAAAAGCCTTGTGCCAAATCGACGATAGCAGTGCACTTTACATCTTTCCCCGCTCACTATATTTAATGAATTCATCACATTTCTCCCCTCCCCTTGTACCGGGGCAATGTAGCATAAAGAGTTAACTGTCAGTGTGTTAACAGTGACAGTGCATCTTCAGGAACACCAGATCACATGGAACTGGGTCCCGAGAATAACAGATTCTAAAGGAGTCCTGCTAAAGTCTCTCTCTGTAAATAGTCAATAAATGGTCATCAGTTTGCATGAGCACGGTTTTCAGCACTCTTCGGTACAAGACATCAAGAGCTTAGTTTTGAAGGAGGCAGCAGCTTATGCTCTGTACACCCTCCCCCCTCCACCTCACACACACACACTATGAATGTATTCACTAAACAGTCCTACTATATGAAGGGGATGGGGTGGCATTTGAACGAAGCACTGGAAGCTGCTGGTGCTGCAAAGCTTCAGAACATAGATCAGTACAACACCAAAGAGGGACATTCGGCCCTTCGAACCTAGAGTGGCTCTTTTGAAGAGCATTTCCCACTCCCACACTTTTTTCCCATTTCCTTGCAATTTATCTTACATTTTCCAGTATTTATCCCATTCCATTTTGAAAGCTATGATTGCATCAGTATGTATCAATCTATCAGACTGTGCACTCTAAATCCTATCCATTTGCTGCAAGAAACATTTTTCTGCATACAATGTCTGAGCTCTGTGCCAATTACCTTAAATTTGTGCCTTCTGGTTGGCAATCCTCTAACCTTTGGAGACAAATTTTCTTATATTTACTCTATCCAAATATTTAATTATTTTATCAAATCTCCACTCAGCCTTGTCTGCTCTAAATAGCACAACCTCAGCTTCCCCAGTCTATCCATGTAGATGTGATCTCTTATCTCTGCAAGTATTGTGGTGAATCTGCTCTGTACCCTGTTAGAAGCCTTCATCACGTCTTTCGAAAAGTGTTGTGCCCAGAATTGGACATAATGCTTCAGCTAGGACTAATTTAGCATGTTACAGATTTCATATAGCTCCCTGACTTTTAAGGTTTTTGCATCTGTTTATAATGCCCAGGGAACCAATTTAACCATTTTGTGAACATGTCCTGCTGCTTTCACAGCTGTATGTAGAAATACGCCCAGCAATCACTTATTGATTCACTTTTAAAATAGTACAAATTATCTTGCACTATCTCTACTCATTTTACCTGACAAAATGTCTCACCTCCCATCTTTCAGCCTTTAGTATCATCTTCCACACATGCACCCATTCCACTATTTCCTCAGTGTATACTATCCTTCCAAACTGCATATTGCAGAAGGTGTCAGAACCTCAAGGAGAAGAGGTGAAGAAACTGGGATTTGAAAAATATTGCAGCTCAATAACCTTCCAGGTTCCCGGTGTACTTTCAACTCCGGGTTCTTGGTCGTTGCTGATTTTCTCCAGTCCAAACTTGTATCTTCAGTTCCTGAGGCTATAAGTTCTGCAGTGTCCTCCACAAACCTACTTCATTTTACTTCTGCTCGAAAGCATTGTTTAAAATCTCAAATAAAAATGGAAATCAGCATTCATAACTGTGTTTAATTATATTACTCTATTGACTGATCTATATTCATTATGCTTGATTGATCAAGTCTGAGTGTGGCCTTTGAGAGGTAAATTAAATAGAAATTTCCAGAGACACCTGCAAAGCCACAGCTAGGAACAAATGTACAGAAATCCTGTGATTGCTGGGATATTTTAAAACACTGAAAATTAACCAGGTGTACGTTTAGACTTCATGTTATCTTTGCTGTGAGGTAAGTCAGATACATAAAATGTAGAAACCAGCGAATATACTGCAAACTTTTTATTAACCGGCACCAAGGAGCCAGGAGTGTGTAATTTGGCGCAATATGCCGGTTGATCAAAAGGTCCACCTAACCCATGGGGAAACAGTAGAAACGTAATGCAGGGGTATGCACATCGCTGTTATACTTTGTTTACAGCATAAATCACTTAAATAATAGTGCAACTTTGCATTAATTAAAATTTACTGACAGAAAACCTACACACTTACCCCCTCAACTGACCACTCGGAAATTGCGAGTAATCATCCCGTGATAACAAGCATGGGGCTGGATGAACACAGCAGGTCAAGCAGCATCATAGGAGCAGGAAAACTTGACGTTTCGGGCCTAAACCCTTCATCAGAAAATCGTCCCGTGTTGGTGGGGTTTTTTTTTGCCGGATTATCGAGAGTGCGCTTCGTTTAAGGTGCCCGTTAAAACAGTTTGCTGTACAAAGAAATACTGATCACGTTTGCAGAATTTGACGAGAGAGAAACGGAATTAGCGTTCAGATTTCCAGCATCTGCAGTGTTTTGCTTTTCGCTCCTAAAATCCTGACACTTTGACCAAACGTTTAGTCGGTCACATGTTCAAATATGTGGCTCCATGTAAAGTTTTGTCGGATGATGCTCCTGTCAATTACTCTGGAATGTTTTACTAAGTTGAAGGCGCTACACAAACATGCATGTTATTATTGGAAGGTCAGAATCACTTATTGCTAACTCTCAGATGAGAGAGACAATGACAAGTAACAGATTGGGGAAGTTCTAACTTTTGATTACACTTTGGTCCTTTATCAGTACAAGACAGCTGGACTGATCTATTACCAATTTAGCTGGTGGGAGGAACTTTCTTGTAAGTGCTAAAATATTTTAAAACTTGAGACAAATGTTCTGTTCCTCACATAAATCATTCAGGAAATGTTTTGCAACTCTTGTGTGCCAGGAACAAGCCCTTGGTATCAGTTCAAAAATCCTGTAAGGCCCTGATGTCAAATACTTCAGCCAGCAAAGAGTCCCAGGTTCTTCTGCAAACAATGATGCTGCTTGGCCTGTTGTGTTCATCCAGCTCCACGCCTTGTTATCTCGGATTCTCCAGCATCTGCAGTACCTTTTATCTCTCACCCTAATACTGGAGCAGCAATGGTTAAAGTCACCATAAAACTCACTTCATGCCACATATGTACATTGACTCAGCTTAGGTCAGCTTCTGGGAGAATTATATGCTCGAGTGGGACATAGGCATCACTTGGCTGGATCAGCAGTTATTGCCAGTCCCTAATTGCCCTTCAGAAGGTCATGCTGAGCTGCCTTTTTGAACTGCTGCAGTCCACATGGTGAGAGTAGACCCACAATGCTGTTAAGAAGAGAGTTCCAAGATTTTGACCTAGTGAGAGTTGTTGACAGGCTTCCAGTTATAAACTATTGCACTATGTTCCATCCATTTACCAAAAGTGGCCTGATTAATAAAATAAAAGTACACTGAACAATCAGACAGACCAGGGTTTGCAAAAAAGTTATGTATAACTCAAATATTAATCTAGTTACTTGTCTTTGTTAATTAGCATTTAAGCTTTTTTGCTGTTTTGCTTGTGTTTTTTTTTCTATATGCACTCTTCAATACTGAACAGTTTTGACCCAGTACCCTCATTTCCTGCAAACTTTTAATGTAAACTCCCCAACCCTCCTCAGCCAGGTGGAAATGTTTTGATTTGGTCTCCTCAATGTTCCCCCTTTTTAACTGGCAGCAAATACTTGAATAGTGCCGGCTCATTCTTCCAAGCAAGAGAAGTTGCTGAAACAATGATGGTTTAAAATTACATCGCCCATTTAATGCAATAAAATATTCCAAAGTGTTTCATGGAGAGCAAATATAATAAACAATTGTTTGACTTCAATTTGCAGGATTTGAATGATTTGTCCTTATATACTGAATATATTTATTCCAAGTAAAAGCAACATATTGCCGATGGAGATCTGAAATAAAAACAGAAAGTGATGGAGAAACTCAGCAGATCTGGGAGCATCTAAAGAGAATGAAACAGAATTAATGCTTGAGTCGGAAGACACTTCTTTGGAACCCTTTTTGAAAGCCTTGTGTTCATCAGGACAAGTGCAAGAATGGCAAATTTGAAGCAATCACAGCAACTTCTACCACAGGGGGAATTGGAGCTGCCTAACTGACAAGTTAACTTTGATTTCTCCACATCAATGTCATTGCTAATCAATGGGGAGCTATATGGTCCCTATGCTCCCAAATAATTTATGGTGGCGCAGTGGCTAGCACTGCTGCCTCACAGTGCTATAGATCAGGGTTTAATTCCACTCTTGGGCAACTGTCTGTGAGGAGTTAGCACATTCTCCCCCTGTCTGTATGGGTTTCCTCCCACAGTCCAAAAAATATGCAGGTTAGGTGGATTGGCCATGGGAAATGTAGAGTTACAGGGATGGGGGGGGTTGCTCTTCAGAGGGTCAGCATGGACTCAAAGGGCCAAATGGCCTGCTTTCACACTGTAGGGATTCTATGAAAAGGCACAAGGCTTGTACATATTCCTTTTGTGTGCAAGTAATGATAACCTGTGCATAAATGTAAGTTGTTTCAAGCCACTTACATGAACCACTTTCAAAGCTCAAATAATTTATCTTAAATTTGTTGACATTAAAACTATTAGCACACTCAGATTTGAAAGTGCAGAATTATCTTTTAACAGCAGACATTCTTTGTCACCTCAAGCTGACTGAGTATGAGGTGGTGGGAGTGGCACAGTGGTTAGCACTGCAGCTTCACAGCACCAGGTTCAATTCCAGCCCCAGGTGACTGTCTGTGCAGAGTTTGCACATTCTCCCCGTGTCTGCATGGGTTTGCTCCAGTTTCCTCCCACAGTCCAAAGATGTGCAGGCTAGGTGGATTGGCCATGCTAAATTGCCCATAGTGTTTAGGGGTGTGTGGGTTATAGGGGGATGGCTCTGGGTGGGATGCTCCAAGGGTCAGTGTGGTCTTGTTGGGCCAAAGGGCCTGTTTCCACACTGTAGGGATTCTAATTCTACGTATTGTGAGAAACCAAAGGAACATGCAATTTGAGTGAACCAGCTGATCACTGTGATGTATGAGCCACCTATGTTGCATGGCACTGGTATTTTGGTACTTCCTGTTGCAAGGTACCAGGTGGAGCAGCTGACAGTGGTCTCCTTGTGTGATTCAACCTGGCCTACACTCCTACATAACACCCAGTTTGGGGCAAATGCCTGAGGTGAAATATTTAAATCATAGGACCAGCTGGTCACCCTGCCGAATGAAACATAGAATCGTATCAGTCATACAGTTCATGTGTGAATAATCTCTGGACTGAAATCTCTGTCATCACTAATTTCTTCCATTGTGTTTTGTAATCCATTTCTGTGAATTAAACCAATTGGTATTTCTTTATTTGTTTTTGGGAGTTGGGTGCCACTTGTGAGCAGGTATTCACTGCTCACCTTTAAGTTTGATGAGGCAGACGTGGAAGCCTCTTTTGAATAGGAGATGTAGCAGTTAAACCAACGTTGGTCCTTATTAGCGCAGAGTGAGCTTTCAGGGAAAGTTCATGAGGTTTACTCCTTCTTGACTGAGGAAATGCCACATTTTATGAGGCTGTGAAAAAAGGTTATCTTAAGTGAGTTCTTAAGGGACTCTGAGGAAGGGTTACTGGACCCGAAATGTTAACTCTGATTTCTGTCCACAGATGCTGCCAGACATGCTGAGCTTTTCCAACAATTTCTGTTTTTGTGTCTTAAGTGTGTGCCGGTTTTTCAATGGACCTTTTTAATGTTAATGTTGATCTCTCTCTGCACCTTCTCAGCAGCTGTAAACATTGTCCCCTGCACTCTGTTCTGTTCCCCTGATGCGCTTGTATAGTACAATCTGCCTGTAAAACATGTAAGACATCACTTTTCACTCTACCTCAGTACATCTGACAGTAATAAATCAAACCGTATCAAATCAATTAATGCTGGAACCATTCCATAAAAAATGTGTAACCCTCAGGAAACAACCTCTCCAGCCATCCTTGGAATTTGCTTGCTTCTAGCTAGTGGGTGCAGACTTTTGAACCAGACTTTTGATTATAAGTTCTGTGAAATAATTCTTCTTCAGATGTTTTAAGCTACATCGCCTTCCCAAGAGAAATACACCTGAAGGTACAGAAAGTGACTGGGTTTAGGCAGGCAGTTGCACTGGCTGATGATAATGCACAAACCCCTCTTCATGAAGCAATTATTCCCTGGCCATCCATCACCAACTGGAAAAAATAGTGTGATATGAAACTGAGTAGCCATGCAAAGGGAAACACAGGGATCTCTCTTCAGGGCAGGAAATACAGTACCAAGATTAAACGTGAGTTTTAACTGCTGAAAGGTAGACCATCTGTGGACCAACTGCTGGAAGCTGTTGGAAAGACAGGTGCAGAGAAGCAGAATCAGTCAGAGACTAGAGCAGACACTGGATGCCTCTGACCATGGCTGTGAATACTCCAGAGATAAGGATGAAGTCAAACAAATCCCGGAGAGGGATTTTGTATCCAAAGGAAGAGTTGCCTGTTCTCCCCCAGGGTGAGGCAAGGAAATCTGTAGTGATACCGAAGGATGCCAGGGTCAGCCAAACTCTGTTGCTGGGCAAAGGCATAATCTTCCCATCAGAGAGTGCAATGAGTGCCCAGGTGCTGATGAAAGGGATTGAAAGAGGGTACATGCCCATTCTCCTTTAGCAGTTGCATCTGGAATGCAACTTCCTGTGACCATGGCAGTAGTCCTCATTTTGCCTCCTAATGGAGCTGTTTATTTCTTGGCAATGTCCTGCTGGGATCGAAGGTAACAATACCTCTGAGTGTTCTCCAACAACCCGTGAGATCAGGGAGACGGAAGGGCTGCTGAAGAAAATGCCTGACATTTTCCCTAGCTGTGTGGTTGCAAAGTTCATGGCCAGATAAGCTCAGCCAATGGAAGCTGAGGTAGCGGGAGCAAGCAGAAGAGTCAGTCTGGTCATCTATCACCTTTTTCAGGAGTCTGGAAGACCTAAAAAGGGAATAGTTAGAACTCCCTCGGTAGCAGCCCAACAAGCTAACCCACTGTCAAAAACATGAAGCTGAGACAGAAGCAGTCGTTGAATAGTACTCCATTGAACATGAGTTCCTAATAAGTAAATGGAGACCTCCTCATAGACTGGTTTGATGATGCATAGGTGAGACAGTAATGTAGCCTGCATTATCAAGATGGACTCTGCAAGTCTTACTGACAAATTCCCATAAGAAATGGGAGTGGGAGTAGGCTGTTCAACTCTTGAGGCTGCTGCATCATTCATTAGGATCATGGCTGATCCAACGTTCCTCATGTCCATTTTACTCCCCTAAGCCTTGATTCCCCAACTGATCATGAATCCATCTATCTCAGCCTTAAATATGCACACAGCTCTCTGTGGCAAGGGGTTCCCAAGACTCACAACCGTCTGGTGAAGAAATTCCTCCTCATGTTCTCTTAAATTGGCACCCTTTTGTTTGGAGACAATGCCTTTTGATAGAGCTACCCTTAAAATTCTGATATGTTTCAATGAGATCAGCTCTTATTCTTTTAAACTGCAATGAGTAGAGTCCAAATCTGTTTAGCCTTTGCTCAGAAGCCAGTCGGTCCATACCAGGGACCATCCTAGAGGAAAAAAATAAAGAACTACAGATGCTGGAAATCAGAAACAAAAACAGAAATTGCTGGAGAAACTCAGCAGGTTTGGCATCATCTGTGGAGAAAAAGCAGAATTAATGTTTTGGGTCCAGTGACCCTTCTTCAAAACAGTTTTGGAAGTCCAACACGATATATCTACTGGATCCCCTCAATCCTCTCTGATTAAGTTTGCTCAAAAATCTCTAATAAATTAGCCAGATATGATTTTCCTTTTATGAAGCCATGCTGATACTGTTTGAGATAACAAGGTTCTTAAAGAAAACCATTTTCTGATGAAGGGTCTAGGCCCAAAACATCAAGCTTTCCTGCTCCTATGATGCTGCTTGGCCTGCTGTGTTCATCCAGCCCCACACCTTGTTATTTTGGATTCTCCAGCATCTGCAGTACCTTTTATCTCTGATACTGTTTGATTAGGTTATGATTGTCCAAATATTCTGCTGTTACTTCCCTAATTGATTCCAATACTTTTCCAACAATAACTCACCTCTTCTTCCTCAGGAGGCTTAGGAAATTTGACATGTCTGTAAGGACTCCCACCAACTTTACAGATGCACCATTGAAAGCATACTGTCTGTGTGCATAATGGCCTGCTAAGGCAACTGCTCTGTCCAGGACTGTAAGAAACAACAGAAAGTTGTGAACTCAGCCCAGACCATCATGAAAGCCAACCTTCCACCCATGGGCTTCATCTACACTTCTCGTTTCTGCGGAGAGGCTGTCAACATCATCAAAGACCCCTCCTATCCTGATGATACTGTCTTCCAACCTCTTCTGTCAGGCAGAAGATAAAGAACACATGCACCACAGGTTCAAGTACAGCTTCTTCCTCACTGTTATTAGACTGATGAATGGACCTCTCTAATTTCAAGTCTAATGTTGATCTTGCTTTAGTGCACCTCCTGTGTAGCTGTAACCTTGTATGCCTCACTGTGTCTAAATACCCCATGATCTATATAAGCTTAAATGTTATGATCTGACTGTACTGCTCACAAAACAACATTTTTCACTGTACTTAGGTACATGTGGCAAAAATAAATCAAACCAAATAAATGTTTGGCTAATTGGCCTATAGTTACTTACTTTTAGCCTCCCCAAATTTCTGAAAAAGGGTGCCACCTTAGTAGTTTTCTAATTCTCATATTTCCCCAGAATCCAATGATTTTTGGAAAACTACAACCAATGCATCCACTGTCTCTGTAGTTACACCTTTTAAGATCCTAGGATACAAGCCATCAGAGCTAGGGAACTTAATTGCCTTTAACCCCATTAGTTTATCCAATACTAATCTTTAGTGAATGGTACTTAATTCCTTCTCCATATTCTTTAGCATTGATGGGATGTTTGAAGTATCTTCCACCAGAAATACTGATGCAAAATATGTTTTGACCTCCTCTACTATTTCCCTGTTTCCCATAACTGTCTCCCCAGGTTCATTTCCTAAGCAGCCTGTATTCACTTTGACCTCTCTCTTCCTTGTTATATATATATAAAGAAGCTCTTATTATCAGTTTTTAGATTCCTCCCTAGTTTCCCCTTGTAGTTTATTTGTTCTGTCTTTATTATCTTTTCTAGTCTTCCTTTACTGGATTTTGAATTTATAAGAGTCTTTGGAGCTGTTGATGAATTTGTCCTCATTATATGCTTTTTCTTTCAACTTAATATTTTCTTTAACTCCCTTGGTTAACCATGGTTGGTTTATTCCTCTATTAGAATCTTTCCTCTTTACCGGGATGTATTTTTGCTGAGACTCATGAATTACCTCTTTAACTGTCTGCCCCACTGCTTGCTTACTGTCATTTCTGTTAATCTATCTGCCCAGTTCTCTTTAGCTAATTCTATCTTCATTTCATTGTAATCCCCTTTATTTAAATTAAGCACAGTTGTTTCAGACCCAAGTAACTCACCATCGAACCAAATGTTAAATGTTACCATGTTCTGATCACTACTTCATAGGGGATCTTTTGCTTGAAGGTCATTTATTAAACCAGTCTCATTACCCATTTCCAGTACCAGGATAGCCTGCTCCCTGGTTGGCTCCATGAAATATTGCTCTGGGAAACTATCCCTAATACACTCCATGAATTCTACGTTTTAGCTAATCTTTCCAAGTTGATTAATCCAATCAACGTGAAGATTAAAATCACTATAATTATTGCTGTATTCTTTTTACATGCTCCTATTATTTGTTGATTTACAGCCTTTCCCACAGAATGGCCACTGTTTTGGGATCTGTGTACTATTCCTACCAATGTCTTCTTTCCATTGGTGTTTTTTACTTCCACCCAAATGGACCCTACAGTAGTATAAAACTAAAGTGTGTATTGCTTAAAGTCAAATAGTTTGACCAATTGAGTTGCATCTGGAATGCAAAACCTGACACTTACCTTTAAAATAAGAAAAAGATAGGGTCTGGGCTATCTTCTTAATGTAATTTGAGTGGGTTTGATCTGGTCCATAATACACCCAAAGCTTAATTTGTGGTTTCCAGACTGGAATCATAATAAATTAGGGAACCTCAACCAGAAACACAATAATATATATGAAGAAATGCACACTCTATTGATATTACATTCATGCAAATGTAACATTTGCTCATTTGAATAGGTAAGTGTCACCTTTAAGAGAGGAGAACGTTGGTGGGCCACTGTGCCTATCATAGGGTTAAGATAGTAACAAATTTTTACGTGTGTATTATGTGGTGGCTTTCTGAGTGTCTTCGAAAAGGAGTGGGACAAATTCTTAGCTGGGATGGAGACTATCTCACATAACGAGTTATGTTATTGGTAATGGTCCAGTAATCAACCAATCAACCAGGATTAATTTACTTCAGAGATAAAAGGTACTGCAGATGCTGGAGAATCCGAGATAACAAGCATGGGGCTGGATAACACAGCAGGTCAAGCAGCATCATAGGAGCAGGAAAACTTGACGTTTCGGGCCTAAACCCTTCATCAGAAAATTAATTTACTTCATGTGTTGTTTTATCCAAGACAGTAAAATAGATTCTAAGTGATTAAGTGGACATTACATAAAAGACCAACTATGTGTACAGCTTCCAAACCCATAACAGATAAATCGGCAGGCTGACTCACTATACTGTATACATGTAGCTCATGGAGTCCTTAAAGATGAACTCTCTTGGTGGCAAGATATATGTATAGCATAAAGGTTAATTAATCATTGTGATGCCTTGGGCTGCTTTCAATCTCTTTTCTGGAGGTGAGGTACTTTACAGATTTCTTAATTTGCTTTTTAGCCTTGATTATTTATTTTGATTTTTATCTGTGCCCCTCTCAAGAGAACACGCGATTGTTCTTAGTGTGGTGGGGAGGGTTCACCGTGGGATATGGTGTGTACTGCTTTGTGATCTTGAGTGTGGAATTGCCTGTTGGACCAGCTGGTCCTTCCCTGCCCAATTCACGTGTTCGTTCTGGAGAATTGAAAGGCATTAGCACTTACATTGGGAGAGCATGCAGCTGCTTTCAGCAATGTAGAGTTGAGGTTAAAACCCAATTATCCATGATCTTATTGAATGGCGGAGAAGGCTCAAAGGGCCAAATGGCCTGATCTTCTTCCTTGTGTGTATGTTTGAATGTTGTCCACTTATTACTCCAATCAAGCAGCTTACAGAACCTTGCCCTCTGACCTTTAAAATGAGGAGTGAGACAGAGCATTAGAAACCAGGACTGGGGCTGGCTGAATTCTTACATTGTGTTACAATGTTAAAATAGGGTCAGTTAAGAACAAGGTGATAGATCACAACAGTTTGCTGTCCCTCCCGGGAAGATTGGGCCTCACAAATGTTCGGGTCTGCTGAAATCCTCATAATAATACGGGAATCAACTCAGGCTGCAATCCTACAGCAGCGTGAAGTGTGTAATGAAATGACAAAGTACGTTTTATTGTTTGCCAATTGAAATGATCCAGACCTTGTTTTTACTTTGCGGCTGGACCAACTGCTTGATGTGTGCAGAAAGGCAGCTTCAGAAATATTTCCCTGCTTGTTCCCTCTCATTACATCAGTCCGATGAGGAATGGGGGATCAGGGGAGCCATTAATTGTTGAAAGCATTCCCACTTACTTGTGAACGCTGTTGACTGATCAGTTTGCACTGTTACACCAGATTTCACTGCCATAAAGTTGTGTCTTATTGTGTTCATTTTTGTTTATTGTTACAGATCTAGTTGGGCCAAGTGTGTTTTTAGCCTGAGACATTCACAATTCCAAACAAAATAATTGGCTCATGACATCAGTGTTGTCAAACAGTGGGTCAGACAATGCCTAAGTACCCGCTAACTTAGGCACTCAGGCATATGTACAGAGGCCTGGATGGGTACAATTTAATGACTCAAACCCTGGACTACTATGGAATTTAAAAAGAAGTATTGATGGAGTGTTGAGAGCTTAAAGGGCTATTTGGATCCTGATACAGGGCTGGGAAATAAGAGAAGGGGTCATGAGTAGAGGTGATGATGTTTGCAGCAATTTGAGAAATTACAAATGGGGGAGTGGGAACCGTGTAAGAAAATGATGAATCCTTTTATATAAAGAACACATTTAAAGTTCCACTGAGCCTGCAAGGAAGAAATCTTCACCCAAGGTCAATGTTCCTCAAATGATGCCAGACAGATCACATCCATAATGTGTTTAATAATGCTGTTTTTGATGAGCTGGAGTTAAACAACTTTCCAATAGAACAAACAAACACATGCACACATAAACATGCACACACAAACTTACACAAGAAAGCACACACTAAGATGCACACAATAAAACATACACATGAAAATGTACACATACTGTGCACTCACGTGAAAAACAAAAATACATGGAACATACAGAAACACACAACACATACAAACACACATACAAACACACTTGAAAACATACATACATGAACACACAGATGAGCATACAAGCAAACATATATACACACATATGAAAATATACACACACAAGCAGATACTAACATACATGTCTGATCATATAAACATATACATAAAGACACACATGAACAAAGACACACACACGCGCGCACACACACACACACACACACACACACACACACACACACACACACACACAAACTCACATGAACAGCTCGGACAGCTGATATTAAAAATCTGTCACTGAAAGTTACTTTCTATTCTGTATGACCTAATTCTCATTTTCTATACATCTGCATGATATTATGTGGCATTCCAGAGGATAATAATTGACAAAAATGCAGTTTAACCCTTTTTTTTGCCAGTTTGTGATTATGAATCTTTTAAAAAACTTTCCCAGTTTGTCTTCTGCAGGCATCATCTCGCATCAGGGTACAGTATCATAGGCTTTGGCAGAGCCCTACTATTTCAATTAAGAAGCCATGTGTAAGTTAACAAGGGCTGAGAGGCTATTCAACGGTAGCGTGCAGCATGGCACACCTCTGTATCAACGCCTCTAATCTGCACAGTGAATGGGTATCAGGATGGTAATGGAAATGCAAAGCCAGCAGGATGTGGACTTCATGGTAAATGTTACGAGTATGTGCTCCTGATAAAACATAGACTGCAAAGCATGTGGACAGCAATCATCACTGGTGGTCCCTCGCAGACAAGGATGACTGTCTTCTACTCTCAGGGGGAGTCCCTAGGTGGCAGATGTAAAGAACAGCAGTGATACATAATTGAAGGTCGAAATTATGGTAATGCAGTAATGTGCAATATAACAGAGTCTGCAATCTTCTCCCTATGTTTGTAACCTCCTCCAGCCCTACATTCTGCCAAAGCCTCCGCTCTCCTTCAAATCTGGCCTGTTGCACATTCCCAAATTTCATTGGTTCACCATTGTTGGTCATTTCTTCACAGATTACTTCCTAGGTCCTGAAGTATTTACCTCTCTGCCTCACTTTCTTCTTTCAAGATACTCTGTACCTCTTTATATAACTTTTGACCGTTTGTTCTCCTATAGTATCCCTTGTTCTGTAGCTAGGTGTCAAATTTTGACTGATAACAGAATGTCATTGTGACATTTTACTACGTTAAGGCACTGTATAAAAGAAACCTGTTATTATTTATTGCTAAAACGCGAAATGTGTGACAATATGAAAAGTAGAGAAGCAGAGCTGGTTGAAACATAGGAATTTATAGAGTGCAAGCTGAAGAGATCAAAGGTGAAAAACTGAGATGCTGTAGCATTGCTCTAGAATAGTACAATGACGTGGTGACAAGCTTACATAGGTACTTCCCAATATCAGTATGGGCCTGTGGATTTATATTAGCAAATGTTGATAGGTATTAGGCACAGATATAAAGTTTACATTTGCAGCAGTCATCCTGTAAGATGATGGCTTGCTCTGTGTCAGCTCTGTGACAAGCATGTCTCTGCAGCAAAGCTGGAGAGTCCTCTTCAGGGCGCAAGCTTGGGCAAAATTTACAGATAGGCTCGGTAAGGATTTCACTCTTCCTGGTTGAATCCAAAAGAATGCAATGTGCAACATTTGGAGATCTACCACGTTCCAAGATTTACTGGAAAGATCAATATGTAGATGTCAATCTATAGATAGATGTTAGCCTCAATCCTAGATTTTTTGTTGTCAGGGTTTATGCTCTCAGGCTGTATGTCCAACAGGTTGAATTGACGTTATATTAGGTGCTGTAACACATTACATAATCGCTATTACATGGGTGAAGACAGTCAGCGAGCTTTCTGCTTTTGGTTGCTAGAAGTAGCCCGCTTGATTGGCACTACACGCGCAAGCACCCACTCCCTCTACCACCGAAGGTCAGTAGCAACAGTGTGTACTATCTACAAGATGCACTGCAGAAGTTCGCCAAAGACCCTTAGACAGCACCTTCTAAACCCACAACCACATTCATGCAGAAGGACAAGGGTAGCAGATATATAGGAACATCACCACCTGCAAGTTCCCCTCCAAGCCACTGATCATCCTAACTCAGAAGTATATCACCATTTCTTCACTGTCTCTGAGTCAAAATCCTGGAATTCCTTCCCTAAGGTTTGGGAGTCAACCTACAGCACAAGACTGGACTGCAGCGGTTCAAGAAGGCAGCTCACCATCGTTTTCTCAAGGGCAACTGGGGACGAGTAACAAATGCTGGCCAGCCAGAAATGCCCGTGTCCCATGAGTGGATTAAACAGTTTGTGTCTCATTTTCAGTCCACACCATTCACAAGTGTAAAGCAAGAACCAAATGTGTAAGGCTTGTCCATATACTGTCTCTCCATCAATAAGCCCTTAGATGTGGCAACACATAGAAACTCAGTCCCTTGGGGCTGCAGACTAAAGTTTCAGAGGAAGCCAGAGGAGGTTTGGTCCCTACATGGATTACCAGCACATGGATATAACCTGTTACTCAGGAACCAGATTCCTAGCTGTCAAGGAACAGCTCTACTACCCTGTGGATATCTTAATGGATTAGGTTAAGAAATGTGCTGCTTGGTGTAAAATCAAGCTATGCAGTCTAGGAAGCTTCTAAATTCAATCCCTGGTTTAGGTTAGCCAATCGAATCAACAGGTTTATAGGTTCATTAGATTCATTCCAAAGATGAAAGTTTGCCTTTTAAGGAGCGATTGAACAGTTCAGGCCCATACTGTCTAGAGTTTAGATGGTTGAGAGGGGATTTAATTGAAGTATATGAGATGCTAAAAGGGATTGACAAAGTCAACTTAGAAGGGAGGTTTTCCCTGGTGGGCCAATCGAGAATGCACAGCCATAGGTTTAGGATAAAGGGTGGCAGGTCTCAACAAAGATGAGGAGGAATTACCCCTTCTCTCAAAAGGGGGCTGTGAATCTGTGAAGTTCAGAGTGTGGTGGATGCCAGGGCATTGAATAAACTAAAGGAGGAGTTGGACAGATTTTAATTAGTTATGGCTTGAAGGATTCTGGGGAACGAGCAGGAATATGGAGTTGAGGCTGAGATGAAGTCAATTGGTGGAGCAGGCTTGAGGGACTGAATGCCCTACTCCTGCTCCCAGTTCTTATGTCCTTATGAATTATTAAATAGTTCAGAGAACATAGCTATCAGGTCTGCAGTGGCTTTTTCAATGAGCAAGACATTGGTCCCACTCTTCTACTCTTTCCCCATTTTCCTTCCATTATTTTCTCTTTAACATAATCGACTGATTCCCTTTTGAAGGCTCCTGTAGAATTTGTTTCCACCACCCCATCTAGCAGTTAATTTCTAAATCCTGACCTCTCCTTATATATAAGCCATTTTTATTTCCTCACGCCCAATCACCATAAATATGTGACCTCTGGTTATTGACCCTTCAGCGATTGGACACAGTCTGACTTTAGTTACTTTACTCGAACCATTCACGATTTTAACCATTAGCAAATCTCCTTCACCTTATCAGGTACACACAGAGGTGGAGTCAAGGCATTGGAGAGGGGGCACAAAATTCCCAACAACTTATCTGCCAAACCCTCCAAACAGACCGACATATGGTAGATGCTGCAAATTGCTCATTGGACTTATCAGGCTTTTCAGAATGCATCAAGATGGCGTGGGAGCAAATTATCCTTAATCCCTATGCAATGCCAAAATAAAAATAAAGCAGCTTGTGGAAATTGTGGAACTATATTGTTGAACTTGTTTGAGGCTAAAACATTGAAGACTTTCAAAAAGGGTGTAGATATAGTTCTTAGGAAAGAAATCATAGGATATGGGGAGAAGATGGGAACAGGCCAGGGGGTTGGATTACTGCCATGATCATATTGAATGGCAGAACAGGCTAGAAGGGCTGAATGGTCTACTCCTGCTCCTATACTCTATGTTACTATTTTTCTAAGTACTTAGTAGTATTTCAGTCTAATTCTCATGTTTGTACATAGTTATGGATGCAAGGAAAGTGGGAGGCAGCCAGCTCGTTTTCATGTTCCATATGAGCATAACTATTGCTGCTGACATTCTCTGTGGTTTTACACAATCTGTGTGAGCGAAGCCAAGTCATGAAACTACACTCCATATGGTTCTTGTATGTTTAGATTGTGTGAGCACCAATACTTTGGATTCCTTTCTTCTATTTGTTTTGCCTAGCATAAGTATCTTTCAGACTTGCCTACATCAATTGATATGGCATCTTTAATGTTGTACAATGTCCCAAAGCTGCTTCACTGGAGTGCTATCCGTCAAAATTTGACCGGGAGGTATTAGGAGAGGTCACCGAATTCTTGGTTGAAGATGTAGCTTTAAACATATTCTTAAAGAAGAAGTGAGAGGTCGTAAGGTTTAGGGATCTATTCCATTGCCTCAGGCATTGTTAACTGAAGGCATGGCCACTAATAACGGAGCGATTATACTTGGAATTCTTTGTCTTTTTCTTTATTAATTCACGGGGTGCAGCTGTTGCTGGTTGTGCCATCGTTTATTCATAGTTCATACAGTCCATAGAGTTCATAGGGTCCCTACAGTGTGGAAACAGGCCATTCAGCCCAACAAGTCCACACCGCCCCTCCAAAGAGCATCCTACCCAGACCCATTCCCTTACTCCTGCATTTCCCATGTGTCATCCACCTAACCTAAACAGCCCTGAACACTGTGGGTAATTTAACATGGCCAATCCACCTAGCCCGCACATCTTTGGACTGTGGGAGGAAACTGGAGCACCTGGAAGAAACCCATGCAGACACGCCGTATTGCCCATCACTTATTACCCTTGAGAAGGTGCTGGTGATCTACTTTCTTGATCTGTTAAAATTAAAATTAGCAATGCACAAGTGATCACAATTGGAGAACAGAAATTATAGAATCCCTAGAGCGTGGAAGTAGGCCACTTGGCCCACTAAATCCACACTGCTCCTCTGAAGAGCATCCCATCCAGACCCAGCCCCCTACCCTATCCCCATAATCTGTATTTCCCATGGTCAATCCACCTAATCTGCACACCTTTGGACTGTGGGAGGAAATTGGAGCACCTGGAGAAAACCCATGCAGACACAGGGAGGACATGCAAATTCCATGCAGACTGTCGCCTGAGGCTGGAATCAAACCCAGGTTCCTGGTGCTATGGGGCAGCAGTGCTAACCACCGGGCCACCATGCTGCCCTTCAAGGATTGAAGAGTTGGTGAAAAATGCAGAGAAAGTTGAGGCCAGGGAGGGAATTGAAATCAACGTATTGCCATTCTGGGAGCCAAAGTAGATCAATGAGGAACAGGGTGATGGGTGATTAGGATTCAGTGTGAGTTACAGAAGTGGACTGCAGAGTCTGATGAGTTTGAATTTAAGGAGAGTGCAAAGTGAGAGGCTGGTTAGGAAGAAGTAGGACGAGCCACATGGACATGATCAAATGAAGCAAGACCATAAGCACTCGTGCATATTCCCATCGATATCTTTACAAATATTGTTTTTGCATCTTCCATTAGGCTGTCCGGCGAAGTTTGTGTGACATCTGATTGTGGAGCTGAAGCCTATCAATCTTTTTCTGGCATGTATAAATAATACAACATTTTTTTTCTGTGATAACCATCTTCCAATTTCCATTCACCACAGATTTACGGTTTTGGGAAGAATTTGGAGACTGTCTCTGATACAGGACAGTCTAGGATGATCCACTGCAGAGAGTTGAGCCTACAATTTAACATGGCACAATACAGTGCTGAGGGAGTGTTTCACTGCCTTTGCTGCTGGCTTACACCCAAGCTCCAACTGCTTTCTCAGGTGGTTCTAAAAAAAATCCTACTACTTTTTGATGAAAGACAGTTTTCCCTAGTACCCAGACCAACAATTAAATGTCAACCCCCAAAACAGATTATCTATTCACTTATTTCATTTTTGTTTTATTACTGGGGCTTGTTGTATGCAAATTGGCTACCTGTAGTACAACACTTCATAAGTAGAAACTGAAAGGACTGCTGATGCTGGAAATCAAAAACAAAAATAGAAATTGCTGGAAAAGCTCAGCAGGTCTGGCAGCATCTGCAGAGAGAAATCAGAATTAACGGTTCAGGACCAGGGATGCTTCCTCAGGACTGATGGTGGCTAGGAAAGCGTTGGTTTTTACGCAGAAGATAAGGTGGGTGAAGGGAGTAAGGAGTTAATGATAGGTGGTCAAAAGTACTTTACTTCAAAAGTAGAAACTACTCTCAGAGGGTTGTGAAACTGCGGAACTCACTGCCCCTGAGTGCAGTGGAGGCAGAATCAATCAACAAGTTCAAGAAAGAAATAGATATGTTTCTGATAAAGGGCAATGGGGAGTAAGCAAGAAAGCGGAGTTGAGACCAGGATAAGATCATGTTAAATGGCAGAATGGGTTCAAAGGGCTGAGTTGCCTACTCCTGCTTCTAATTCCTACGTCCCTCTGTTTTGCTGTAAAAGTCTTGAGCAGTGGATTCCATTTACTACTATGACTCCATTTCAAGATTTGAAAATTGTCAAGACCCCACTGTGAGATTTATGGCACATGACCAGTGGTTGGGGTGGTTTGCTGGGTGGGGGAGGATGCTTTGGGGCCAAGAAGAGGTTCAGGGTCTTGGGGGTGGGGGGTGAGGAGAGGTGGTGATGTGCAAATACTTCAGGGATTATTCAAAAACTACTTGTTCACTTTTTCTTTGCAGTAGGAATCTGGCCTCAAAGGTCAGTCGATTAGGTCACACATACACTGCTCAGAAAAATGCAAGGACTTAAAGAGGCCTTGCATTTTTTTGTATTTACTCATGGCACATGACCACTACAAACCCCGTGTTGTAGGTACATCCACAATGCCATTAGGTAGGGAATTCCAGGATTTTGATCCAGCAGCAGTGAAGGGACAATGATTTATTTCTAAGTCAGGGTGGTGAGGTGGCTTAGAGGGGAACTTGCAGGTGATGGTGTTCCCATGTATGTGCTGCCCTTGTCCTTCTAGAGATGGTGGGTTTGGAAGGTGCTGTCTGAGGATTTTTGGTGAATTTTTACCATGCTGTGTCCTGAATGTTGTTGGAGTTGCACTCATCCAGGTAACTGAGTATTCTATCACACTCACCACAGTATTCCTGTGCACTTGGTGAAATAGCCATTGTAGCCATGTCTGTTTTGGAGCTCATGTCTCCAGAATCCCATACCACAGGACCACTGGGGGGGTTCATGACACACAGTTTACAAAGTCCTGATCTTGAAGCTGATAAAAGACGATGTGGGAAAGATGTCCTGACACAGTGTTATGATCCCAACTGATATTGCTACCAGACAAGTCAGATCCCAGACTGAATTCTATTTTAAGGTCATGTTTTTTACATTGAAACATAAGCACGCAATACTGCACATTTGGTTTTAGCAGTATCACAAAAGTTTATTACACAAAAGAATGAAGATAAAATAGAATAAACTAAGCTATTTACAATAACACAATTTGAAAGCATTCAAACCACATGACAAAATGAAAAATAATTACTTTAGATAACACTTTAGAGAGTATTCCCTTTTCTCTCACATCTATACATTTTGACTTAATTGTCTCCTTCAATTCTTGGTCTTCAAAGATTGTTAGCCTTTCCCTTAATTATTTGTATAAGTGAGATTAAACTTTCTTAGCTTCAACTAACCTCTTCAGGTTTATTCACCAAACTCTGGAATTTTCAAACTTCCCTTACTGTCAAACTTCCCTTACAGTGAGATAACCTACTTCCTAACTCTTCCGAACAAACTACATTCTCCAGGAGAAACTGTTCTTACATCTAACCAGAGCCAGGTCTCCTGTGAACTGCCCCAAAAGGCTTTCCAATCTATAGATGTTTCCAAAGCAAAGTATCAATTCTTGATTCTTTCTAATCACAAACAAGCTACTGCCTTTCAATGTTTACTCTCTCCTATCATAGAACTCTCACAATATGAACAAATTCACATTATTACTTGAGGAGTACTGGAGTCACCTGTTCCCTGACACCTCCTGCTTTAAACCCATGGCTCCAGAAAGACTGAGACAACAAGGTGTGGAGCTGGATGAACTCAGCAGGCCAGGCAGCATCAGAGGAGCAGGAAAGCTGACGTTTTGGGCCCAGACCCTTCTTCAGAATTGAAACGTCAGCTTTCCTGCTCCTCTGATGCTGCTTGGCCTGCTGTGTTCATCCAGCTCTACACCTTGTTGTCTCAGATTCTCCAGCATCGGCAGTTCCTACCATCTCTGCTCCAGAAAGACATTAAAACCCCTCATACATATTGTCCAACACCTAGACGCCACTACCTCAAAATCCAAACTCTAAAATAAATTAATCGACATATTTAAATCAGAGACCTCACAATTCAGTAGTAAATGGTTAAGACCTGGAATGCACTTCATCAGGCAAATAGTGGAGACAGATTCAACTGAGGCATCTGAGGCTTCAGTAACCATTCAAATGGAAAACCCATGCTGTGGGGAACTGATGTAGAAATAGGGCTAACAAAATTGCTTTTGCAGAGAGTTCTATGTATCTAGATTGGTGAAAGTTGCTTAGTGAATGCAGGTTTTTCACCACTAATAGCAAAGACGTTCTTGTAGTGACCCGTATACACATTGACGAAATGATGAACATCGTTCCTCCTGTTTTGAATTTTAAAAAAATGACTCCAGAAGCTGTATGAGTGATTGACACAATATGCAAAAAGATCCAAACCAATGAGATGTGTAACTGTCACAGCAGCTAACAGAAACTGCAAAAAAATATTGGTTGGGTAGCACTTCCCTATAGAACCTAAAAACATTTTACAGTATATTTAGGCAGGGGAACAAGAAAGTATTTGAAAGAAAATGCCAGTATAACATTAGGGAGGAAATCTATTGCAAAACACAACGTTACATCCACATTGGGAAATATTTTGGTTTAAACCTGGCACAATTCAATTAAATGAGAGGAAAAGCTTAAGAATGGTATGTATGTTGTCATGCTACAAAGAGCAGTAAATGATAGAGACCAGCTACAAGAACACAATTGGAAATATAGCCAGTAACATTTTTTTTACAAAGAAATGGAGTGAGCCAGCTATGGATGGAACAAATAAGTGGTTACAGTCAGAGATGAAGAAATTCTGGTTCTGGTATTAATAGAATATGGGTGGTAAGGTTCTGGTATAAGGGAATACACTTTGTCACAAGTCTGAGCAGGGCTCCATCAATTATATATAAAAGGAGTATTTGCCCTTTTTTGCTCAATGGTCCAGATGTTTGGAAACATAAACATTCAAATTCTCCAGAACAAAGATACTACGTCGACACTCTGCAATCCCATGTGTCAAACGTCAGGGCCAGATAAGCATCTTGCACCATGATAAACAGTGAAAACATTTCAAGAATTTTGGTTGTATATTGTTGGTACATGGACTTTAAAGGGCGGGTTATTAAAACAAACTAAGGGATCGCAGAGAAAATATTTCACCAACGATTTTAAATCGTGAGGGAAGCTTTTCATTAAACACTTCAAGAAATATTTATTTGGTCTTTTTTGCAGATGTTAACAGGAGGCTTTCCTCACTTGTCGTGGCGATTTGTTTTAAGTTGAGACCATGTTTACAAAATAGCTGCCTGTTTTACTACAATTTCCAATCAGTGACAAAAATGTACAGTTGAAAAGAGTTCTTACTTTATTAAACATTAAAAGGTCAATGAGTTAATTAGGAAGGCAAGAACATTGGAATATAGCAATAGAGCAGAAAGGGTAGGCTAACCCTTAAGGCTATTCCACCAATCAATTAAGTGATAGATGAAGTGTGTCTTAATTTCATTCACGTGGTTCCATATCCATTACCTTGTCCAAGGAAAATTGAAAAGAACATCAAATTACTTGCAATAGCACCAATGCTCATCACAGAATATCAATTAATTTTTTTAGATGTTAACATTCTGACACTGAGGCTATCCACTGAACCACGGCTCAATTTTCATATTCAGGGATGTAATCATGTTGTAAATGCATTATGATGTTTTTTGAGCTGCATCAAACACACAAGATCCCTTACACTTGGCACCATTATCATAGAATTCCTACAGTGTGGAAGCAGGCCATTTAGCCCGTTGAATCCACACCAACCCTCTGAAGAGCATATCACCCAGATGCAGCCTACTACCCTATCTCTGCACTTCCCATGGTTCATCCTTCACATCCCTGGACACCTGTGGGCTATTTAGCACGGCCAATCCAGCTAACCTGCACATCTCTCCTCCCACACCGTGGGAGGAAACCGGAGCACTCAGTGGAAACCCATGCTGACATGGGGAGAGTGTGCAAACTCCACACTGACAGTCATCCATGGGTGGAACTGAACCTAGGTCCCTGGTGCTGTGAGGCAGCAGTGCTAACCACTGAGCCACTGTGTTGTCCCTGAGCCACCGTCTGATGGCACTTCATTGTCAGCCTTGTCGTCCTGATGCTGAATTCACCTGTACAGCCCCAGCATTGGTGTTCTGTGGAGAATGGGTGGTAGTGGAAATAGTTCGAATCCAAGCCATAGTGGCAGACTGGAACCAAAATTAGTTGAGGGGCAGAAACAGACGGTAGAAGGTTGTTACTGTGATTGGAAGTCTGTTTCTTAGTGAGCTTCCAAAGGGATCATTGCTGAGGCTCTTGCTACTTGTGGTGTACATTAATGATTCGGACTTAAATGCAGGGGTTATGAACAAGAAGTTTGCAGGTGACACAATGATCGGTAGGATGGCAAATAGTGAGGATACTAGCCATAAACTCCAGGTTGATATCAATGGATTGGTCAGCTGGGCAGAGCAGTGACAAATAGAGTTCATCTCTGTGAGGTTATGCACTTGGGGAGGGCTAACATGGCAAGGAATTGCACAATGAATGGGGGAATCCTGTAAAGTACTGAAGATCAGAGGGGCCTTGGGTGCATATCCACAGATCCCTGAGGGTAGCAGGACAACAGATTAGTTGGTTGAAGTGGCAAATGGGACACATGCCTTTATTAGCCAAGGCATAGAATACAAAAGCAAGAAAGTTACACTGGAACTTTATAAAACACTGATTCAACTACAATTGGTGTACTGTATGCAGTTCTAATCACCCATTACAGGAAGGATGTGATTATACTGGAGACGGTGCCGAAGAGATTTACCAATGTACTCAGGAACAAAAACAGAAGTTGCTAGAAAAGCTCAGCAGGTCTGCAGCATCTGTGAAGAGAAAATCAGAGTTAACGTTTCGAGTCCAGTGACCCTTCCTCAGAACTACAAATGTGCTGCCTGGGCTGGAGGGTCTGAGTTACAATGGAAGAACTGGATAGGCTGGGGTTGTTTGCCGTGAAGCAGAGAAGGTTGAGAGGTTCATAGTGTACTGAAGAAACGTCACTGGACTCAAAACATTAACTCTCTCCACAGATGCGTTTCTACAGGACTTTCTGTTTTTGAAGGTTGAGAGGGGACCTGATAGAGGTGTATAAGATTATCAGGGGCTCAGATAGTGTACATAGGAAAGAACCTTTTCCAATAGTAGAGGGGTCATTAACCAGGGGCACAGATTCTAGATAGGTGTTAGAAGACTACAAGGAGAGTTGAGGAAACTTTTTTTAAACTCAGGGTTGTGAGAGCGTGGAATTCACTGCCTGCAAGGACAGCTGAGTCAGAAACTCATTGGAGTGGTATTTAGTTCTTTTTCTGTGTTGTCATAGTGCCAAGGGCTATGGGCCAACAGTTGAAAAATGGAATTACTGTGGTTAGAGATAACAAAGTGTGGAGCTGGAGGAACACAGCAGGCCAGGGAGCATCAGAGGGGCAGGAAAGTTGATGTTTTGGGTCAGTACCCTTCTTCAGAAATCAGTTTAGTGTAGTTAGATCTTTGTTGACCAACACAGACATGATGGGCCAAATGACCTCTCCCTGTGCTGTAAAAACCTCTGAGGTCTATGACTGATGAAAAACTTCATTTATCAATGAAGTTGAAGAAGTTAGATTTTGTTTTCCTTAGAGAAGAGGAGGTTGAATGGAGATGTAAAGCAAAATAAAAAAACAGAAACTATAATCACGAGTGAAAGTGTTGAGGATGAGAAGGCACACATTTAAGGTAATTCGCATTATTGCATCGAAGTAAAACTTTTTCATGCAATAAGTGGTTGGGATATGGATTGCAGTAATTGAGACTGTGGTCAAGGCAGATACAATTGATACTTTCAAAAGTGACTGTTGTTTGGAATTACAGAATCATACAGAACAAAAGAGGCCCTTCAGCCCATTGAGTCTCTATCTCCAAAACTACATTAAATCTACAGTAGTCCCACTTTCCAGCAACAAAGCCCATAGCCTTGAATATTATGACATTTCAAGTGCACATCAAAGTACATTTTAAAGTACATGAGGTTTCTTACCTCAGCTACCTTCCCAGGCAGTGCATTCCAGATTCCCACCACCCTCTGGGTGAAAAATGTTTTTCTCAGATTCCCTCTAAACTTCCTGCCTTTTATCTTAACAGTGTGTCCCCTTGTTGTTAACCCTGAACTGAAGGGAGCAGCTGCTTTCTATCCTCTGTGACCAAACCCCTCATAATTTTATTCACCTTTACCAGGACTTCACTCAACCTTTATCTGCACCAAAGAAAACAACCTGAGGTCATCTAGCCTCATTTCGAAACTAAACTGCTCCAGTCAAGGCAACACCCGGGTGAATCACCTCTGCACCCGCTCCAGAGCAATCACATCCTTCCTACAGTGCAATGACTAGAACTGTATATCGTACTCCAGCTGTGGCTGAGACAAAGTCCTGTGCAGCTCCAGCATAACCTACTTGCTCTTATATTCTATCCTTCGACTGATAAAAGCAAGACTCCCGTATGCCTTCTTAACAATCTTATTAATCTGTTCTGCAATCTTCAGGAATTTGGGGATTTGGGGATGAATCAGTGTGCAAGGTTTCTGGGAGAAATCAGGAGAACGGCAGGAAGTGAATTGCTCATTAGGATAGCCCATGCAAACAAAATTGGTTACATTGGCCTCTCCTGCCTTGTAACTATTCAGTGATAATGCTGCCTTTCTCAGAACCATCCGTAATCCTTAACTCTGCAAACTTCCCCAGCCTCCCATTAAATTTGGTTTTTTTGTTGTGATTTGTCCCCTCTGTTGAGTTGGCCATTCCCGAACGTATTATCCTGTTTCACATTTGTCCTTAAATACATTCCTAATGTGTATCACTCTGAACAGATGGCCATGTGGGTAAGGGAGGTAATGTTTGGGCTCCTGAGCCTGTCTACTCCCTGTTAGCTGCATCCTTCTTTCTCTTTCCTTTTCATTATGCTTTCATTTTTTCTTTCTTCATCCTCTTCTTGTCAGCAGCAGAGGAAGTGTCATCGTGGAGGAGGCTGGAGTGGGATTCATGGTGAAGGCAGCGAGACGGGCCTGCAATGGCAGTTCGTGGTTACAGTGGACCTAGAGCAGGGAAATGTCAGTAAGATGGCAGCTGCAGATTTGGCTGCGTGGCCGGCCCAGATCAGTAACCTCTAGCAATGTTGGCGAGGTGATGGCAGCAGAGCTGGGTACGCCTGGGGCATCAGCAAGACTCGGAAAGGGGTCTCATTGTGGCTTGGAGACTAGAACACCTTACAGAAACCAAGAGATGTGCTTGACAAGAAGGACTGTAATGTTGAACATTATTTCTTACTTTTCTGCCTTTTTTGTCAATTGGACAGAAGATGAAGCTCTATTTAAGTAATTTATTTTCATTCATTTTGTAATCCCAAATGGCACCAGACTGTAACGACAAAACACTTTTCACTGTATTTTCCCAAATACACGTGACAATAAAATCATTCATTCATTCATTTATTCATTCCTTTTCACGGATAGCTCAAATTATCAACTTTCCTTCCCAATCACAAACACCAATTACATTCATAACTTTACTTAGATGTGTTGGCAGCTTGGCCCTGTGTTGAATTCAGAATTTTCTAGTGAAAGCTTCATCCCTGGAACCTGAGCATGTCATTTAGATTATCACTTTGTAATGGCACCAAGGAGGTGCTGCATTGGTGGGAGTGTCGTTTTTTAGGTTGATCTGTTCAATCCAAATGGCCATAAAACTGCCTTTTTCAAAACCAAAGATACAGGATTAAGACTTGACAATGTTGTGAACATTTAATACCTTGTGTCACTTTTAAAAGGAAAAATAAAGATTCCCTGTGTTGTCCTGGCTAACATTTGTACTATAGCCAATACAGTCAAAACTGTACATCTAATCTCATTGCTGTTTGTAGAATATTACTATGGGCACAAATTAGTTGTCAGGTTCCCTAAAAACATTACTACATTTCAGAAATAATTGATTCTGCCTTGCAGGTGTAGGAGGTGATATTTAAATGCAAGTTAAATCATCATTTATATGTAGTTCTGTTATTGAAATGCAGGTTATCCAAAGTCCAGATATTTTAGGAAACTTAGGTTGGATGAACTGATGAATATCTGACACTCAATTCTCAATGTTGTGCTAAATAAATCTCACGTCTAGGTCCTGGAATAAACTAAGCAAGGAGTTCAATCAAAAAGTGAAGGCTTGTTGGAGCTTTGTTTATACTGATAAAATTATTTGCATATCAAACAAGAGAAGTGGAAAAGCATAATCAATTCAGTTTTTCTGCTTAAAATGCATTTTGCATTCCACTCCACAATTTAACAATCAAAATGCATGGGTGGTGGGGAGGGAAATTCCTGAAGCAGCATCTGGACAGAGGGGTTTCAATTTCAGGCAATTTTGTCGAAGATTTTCAGAGGGATAAGTGTTTTAATGCCAGTGGCAACACTTTCCCTAAACCAAAAACTCCTTGAACAGACATCTTGACTGCTCTGAAAAGAACAGGAACAGAAATTGCTGGAGAAATACAGCAGGTCGGCATCTGTAGAGAGAAAACAGAGCTAATGTTTCAAATCCAGTGACCCTTCTTCCACACTAATAGCAGCTCTGTAAAGGAGGTATTTCTGCTGATAACAAAGAGTGGGGGTTGGTGGGAAAGGGGTGAGTGGATAGTTGGAGACAGAGCCCAGAGAAAGAAAGAAAAGGGAAATCAGACAAAGAGACTGTTGGTAGTAAATCAGGGAAGAAGAAAAGCTAGCTTTTAGAACACTTGCTAATTTTTCATTATTTTATTTTCATTATCATTTTTGGTTTGAAACTGTGAACTGTCAACTGAGAGCTGAAAGTGATCTTTGGACTGTGAGCAGCAGCTTGTATTTCCAAAAAAAAACTAAATGTTTTTTCTTCATGAGGCCAGGTCTGAAAGTTAATTGCAGGTTGTTTCTTGTTGCAAAATGCTGTATAGATATTTTGACTCTGGAGAAACCTTTTGCTTAACCAGATAGCAGATGTTTGGCCACTAATGAGGTCAGTACCTGGGAACTGGTGCCAACAAGTCTGGGAGAGAACATGATGATGAAACAGAAGGAGGTACAGGAGTTTTTTGTGAACTGTGTTGAACTGGGGATTTCTGAGACAGGCAGTTTGGCTTTTGATGCTGCTACATGAAGATTTGAAAGCTCCCTACCTCACCTCCGATTATCAACTATTGGCAATTCAGAGAATAGAAACAAAGTTATTAGTATTATTGAAACTTCCTCAGCATGAGCTGGAAAAGGTGGCAATGATCAACATCTAAAAACAAATTGAGACAAACCCGTGTACCTGTGAAGCAAAGCAAACTGCTTAAGTCATCTGGCCAGTTTTATTATTTTTCCTTTCCTTTCGATTTATTCTTTCTTTATGTTCTGAGGAAGAGTCAATGGACCAGAAATGTTAACTCTAATTTCTCTTCACAGGTGCTGCCAGACCTGCTGAGCTTTTCCAGCAACTTCTGTTTTTGTTCCTGATTTACATCTTCTGGTTTTCCTTAATTATGTTTGTTTTTACTGTTTTTTTGTGTGAATGGAACTGAAAACAAAGGTTATTGGGTATAAATCATGGATATTAATTAGATTACCTTCCTGTTTCACTTTGCTCTGCTAAAGATACTGTATTATTAAGAAGTTAATATATATTTTGTTTAAGCTACAAACCAGGTGTCTAGTGTTGATTATTCACTAAGTCTGGTTCTGGTTATTTATTTAGAAACCACTGCGATCGATTTTGAGGGTCATTGAGTATTTTAATTTTACCATGTTGCAAATACACAGGTAGGAATGCTGATCTGATTTGTCTGTCTCCATGACATAATACGAGATAGCTCATAATGGAGAGTAGTTGAATTGTGTCGGCAATGGGATGGGGTAGTGAATTAGATGGAATGAGATGTTCATGCTCTGAGACTATCCAACTCAATATTGAGTCCTCAAGGCTGCAGGCTCACCAAGCAAAAAATGGAATGCTGTTTTTTCCGGCATGGGCTGACTGTCACTGGAGCGCTGCAGCAAGCCCAAGACAGAGACGTGGGTCAGGGAACACAGTGATGTGTTGAAGTGGCAGGCAACCAGAAGCTCAGGGGCATTTTTACAGATAGAACATAGGCGTTCTGCAATGTGGTCACCCAGTCTGCGTTTTGTCTCCCTAGTGTAGAGCGGCGAATACAGTAGACTAGTTTGAGTGAGGTACAGGTAAATCACTGCTTCACTTGGAAGGTGTGCCTGGGGCTTTGGATAGTGAGGAGGGAGGGGGTAAATGGTCAGATGTTACACCTTCTGAGATTACATGATGAGGTGTTGGGACTGGAGGAGGAGTGGACCAGGGTGACCCAGACAGAACAATCCTTGCAGAATGCTGACAAGGGAAGGAGGGGAATATGTGTAGGGTGGTGGCATCTCACTGGAGGGTGGTGGAAATGGCAGTTTATAATCATTTGGATGTGGATGCTGATGGTTGGAAAATGAGGAGAAGGAGAACCCTATTGTTGTTGTGGGAGAGAAGAGGGCAGAAGTGTGGGAAATGGGTTAGACATGGCTATGGCTCTGTCAGCTCTGCCAAGTACAACCAGTCTATATATGTTTACATATTGTATCTTTAAGGAGCATGAGAAGTGAAAAGGATGCAGGTTATGAAGTAAGCTGGAGGTAAACAACAGTGTGATGCATATGGGTGAGTTTGAGGTGGCAGGGCTGAAAGTTTAAGTCAAAGGAGCTATGGGGACATTCTGGATTCTTTATGAGTAAGTGGCAAATCACCATGTAGATAGTATTGAGGGAAACTGAGAAATGTATCATTGTTTTCATTTAAGGTGCTGTCAAGTGAAACGGAAAGTTGTTAGAGTGCAGAAGAAGGCCACTCGATCCAGCATGTCTGCATAGCCCAGATCATGAATACAGTGAAAAACTGATGAACAGTCACCGGACCAGAAATGTTAACTCTGCTTTCAGTCCACAGATGCCACCAGACCTGCTGAGTTTCTCCAGCAATTACACTTTTTGTAAAAAAAACAATAATAGTTGGAAGTGCAGGTGCTGGAGCACTGTACTGAAGTGACCTTGTAAAAGTTTATAAAGTCATAAGGGGCATGGATAGAGTGAACAGCCAAGGTCTTTTCCCCAGGGTGGGGGAGTCCAAAACTAGAGGGCATAGGTTTAACGTGAGAAGGGAAAGATTTAAAAAGGTCCTAGGGGGCAACTTTTTCACACAGAGGGTGGTGTGTGAGGAAGCTGCCAGAGGAAGTGTTGGAAGCTGGTACAACTACAACATTTAAAAGGCATCTGGATGGGTATATGAACAGGAAGGGTTTAGAGGGATACGGGCCAAATGCTGGCAAATAGGACTAAATTTATTTTGTATATTTGGTTGGCAAGAATGGGTTGGACTGAAGGGTGTGTTTCCTTGCTGTACATCTCTATGACTAAGTTGCACCAGTGTACATCATTTGGAGCAATAACAAAGTTGCTGGAAAAGCTCAGCAGGTCTGGCAGCATCTGTGATGGAAAAAAACAGAGTTAACGTTTCGGGTCCGGTGACCCTTCTTCAGAACATCATTTGGTGGTTTTACTGCTTTTTCCTTTTGGTTGAGAATTTTAATGGAGTCCCTTACGCTCTCCTGCCCCGTGTAACCCTGCACATTGTTTCTACTGAGATAATGATCAAAAACCTTCTTGAATGTCTCCATTGAACCTGACTGCAGGGCAGAGACATGGATGCATCTCCTTGGGAAGAATGATAGCAAGGCTCCTGGCTATATTGTGTGTGTGTGTGTGTGTTCCCCTGGGGGTGTGGATGTGTGAAGTTTGAAGTAAGTGTGGGGTCTGGAAGTTTTTGTGTGTGTATGTGTGTGTGTGTGGAAGTAGGAGTTGCATTGTGGGGCCATGAAGATGGCTCGCTAGGAGATGGCGCTGTCTAGCTGCCTGGAGCTGGGCAAAGTTTGGAAGCAGATTGTGTGAGGGGGACAGCACAGTCAGACAGACAGACACAGAGCTCCGAGTCCGCCTTGAAGCTGAGTGCACAGTGGGTAGTGGGTGGTGGTGGTTAAAGGGGGGGGGGATTTACAGACACCTCCAGCTTTCCCTCCCCCCGAAAGCCACCCCCAGCGCGAATGATGAGTGACAAAGAAGCGGCTGCTCCGCGCTCCAGGAAACACCGGCTGATGGCAGCTTTCGAGTCCGGGGAGGAGAGCCCCGGCGCCGGCTCGGCGAACGGCACCGCCCGCTTGCACTGCTTCATCTGCGGCGGCTGCATGAGCCCCGGCCGGGAGCAGCGGCTCCAAGTGCGGGCAGGCGGCTGCCGAGGCTCGCCTTATTTCCCGTTCCTGCTGCAGCAGGAGCCAGCTCCCGGAGCCCGGGGGGTAAGCGCTGAGGGCTGGGTACAGGTCTGCTCCGTCTGCCGCTGCTTCCTGGGCGAGCAGTGGGAATCCTTCGAGAGGTCCCGCACCCCGGTCGACAAGCGCATGTACTGGCTCAAGAGACCGCACCAGTGCGATAGCCGCACCGTGCCCCAGGAGTGGAACCCCAGCTACGAGCCCGAAGCCTGCAGCGTGGGTCACGGCAGCAAGGAGGCGCTCGACTCCTCTGTCTCCTCCCTGTCTGACCAGGACCTGACTGACCAGGAGCTGGAGACCCCAGCTCCCACTCACCGCCAGGGCTCTTCCCTCGCCCCTTCCCCCCGGGCCGGTCAACCCCCCTCGCCAACCGCCGACCCCCGCTCTCCCCCGGGCGAGACCCTGGCCCCCCGGGCGCCGCCGGGCGCGGGAGACTCCTCCGGGGACGAGTCCCGCCTGCCCGGACCCCGGGAGCGAGGGGACGGGGTGGCCGCCAAGGGCGGGGTCTCGGCAGGGGGGCCCCCGCGCGGCGGCCCGGCCTGCTTCGTGTGCGGTGCCGGCCTGCCCCCGGACGCTGGGCACCGGGTCCACGTCCACAAGCAGGAGGGCGGCCCCTGCCGGAGGCCCTTCTTTCCCTTCCTGTGGCTCCACCGCCCCCCGCCCGGGGCTTGCCCCCTGAGCCCTGGGGGCAGCACCCTGGTGTGCACCTTCTGCCACGTGTCACTCATGCAGCAGTGGAGGGGCTTCGAGATGGCCAACGTGCCCGTGCTGCAAAGGCTGTACATGGTGCCCTTGAACACCGGAGTCTTGGGTACGGCACTGAGGAGCCCCCCGGGCGAGACGGAGCCCGGTGGCGGTAGGGAGACCCCAGGCCGGGAGTGCTACCTGTGCGGCCAGGACTGTAGCAGAGACGCCAAGGCTGTGCGTTCGAGGAGCATCGACGACGGTGGTGGCGGCAGTGCCCGGGACGGCCCCATGTACTTTCCATTCATTCGCCTCCTGCCCCGTCCCCCGAACTGCCCGGAGATGAGTGAGTGCGGCGAGGTCCGATGCTGCGACGACTGCTATGCCGTGTTGAAGGACACATGGGGGGCCTACACCGCCACGGGGCGGGAGGAGCTGATCTCATCCGCCCAGGCCTTCCTCACGCGGTACCTGCGGATGAGCGGCACTGCTGGCGGCCCTCGCCTGAATCCGGCGACCGGGCAGGCATTAAGGGTGGCCCGGGTCACGGTCTGCCTCTTGTGCGGCGCGGAGCTGGAGCCGGGCCGTGAGTTCCAGTTGAATGTTGACCCCCCTGGCCGCCACAGCCAACGTGAGCCCTTCTTTCCGTTCCTGGCGAACCGCCCGCGCACGGCCACCATCCGGCCTGTAGATTCGACCAGCCCAGCGTCAGCCTGCATCCTGTGTTACCACGACCTCCTGGAGCAGTGGTGGAGGGGAAAGAACACTCAGCATCCCAGCAGCCCGTGGTCCCGGCAGTACAAAGTGGACACCTTTGTCTGCTTCTTCTGCAGGCAGGAGAGAAAGCGCCACCTCGGCCTGAAAGCCATCACGGTAAACCGACTCCCTGTCTTCCTACACACCCCTCGAGTGGCCGAGACTCTCGTAGTGGATAATGGTGAGCAGCTGACAGTTGGGGCGTGTGAGGATTGCAGGGCTATGGTACTGGCTGGAAGCACCTTCAAACAAGGAACCCACACGGATTCGTTATCACCGTCCAGTCACGTGAAGGTAAACCATTTACTTCTGTTTCAGTGTGATGGCTGTGTACATTTACATCTGATTAGCACTGTCCACTTTGCAGTTCACTCGTCCTTTAACGCTTGTTTACAATGCACGTCGTTAGATCTAGCTGCCATATTTCATAATTTCCAAAATCAGTCTCGATTTGTAACAGGTAATGTTTTCATGACATTTGTGAGAGACTCGGGAATGTTTGGTTAAATAACACACATCAGAATGACTTCTCGAGAACTCTATGCCGAGGTAAAACTCAAAAAGATCAAACCCAGCATTGTAACGAGGTGGCTTCCACCACACACAACCGGATCAGAGGTGTGTGCATGCTTGATGTAAGACAGCTGATTGTCCAGAAGTAAAACTGGAGGCTGATGATGTTATCTGATGCTTTGACACAACAGACTTCATTTTTTTGTCATTCATTCAGGGGAATGACAAATTACGCTTAATTTTCGCCCCGTTTTCCTCTAATGTTTAAGACTAAGAAAGGGAATTTTAAAAGAACAAGTCGATTTTGCCAAACGTATTTTGTAAGTTGCCAAGGTGTCATTCAAGGAGTTAAGCGTAGAGTGTTTTCCCAGGCATCGTTTATCAAGATGCTTGTCCCAAGTGAGCATGTGCTGCCTTATAGAATGTTGATTATCACGTAAGGTCTTTAGATCTAATGTTGTTCTCGTGATGTCCAGATTAGTAATCTGCGAATTTCAGGCAAACTGGTCTTTCTCTTGTTAAAGTAATTTGACAACAGTTGTTACCTGACTGATGGGACAAATGCTAAGTTGGTGCTGATTGGTCACCCACCTTTGTGCCCTCACTGCAGTGAGCAGGTGTTCATGTTTTGGCGCTTGCAGGGGAATGCCCCTGTCTACCTCAATCTTCAAACAGCAATGTGTGTTGCGTCATGGGAGCAGCTGTGACTGTGACTTGAGACTGCAACAGTCCAAGTTATTACTGGGACAGCAACAGTGGTGGGACATGTGAAGATTTCACACAGCCACACTGCTGGCTTGTATTTTTCTTTTATTATTTGTGGGTGTTTCAGCAACATGGGTGCATGCAATTTCTGTTAGAAGGCCATTTGAAAATACCCAGTGAAGTGTAGATGCTACTTTTCTCAATTGAGTTGTGTCTGAGAGGAACATCCTGACTTCATGATGCAAATTATTGGCAGGTCAGGTTCTGCCAGGGAGTAATCTAAAAGGGTGAATTCAGAGAGTTACACAAATTGAGATATTGAGCATCATGGTGACTTTTTATTGTTTCAGTGTATCACCACTGATAAGCTGTTTAAATCTGGCTATGCTGAAGTGCTGCGTCACATGCAAGTGGGATTTTCACAATTTGCAGTGTTGACTAGACTCCAATTTCCTTCATTGTGTCTAAGTGCTTGGCAAGTCTATTGTTTGTTAAACACATTTTCCCATAAAGGATGTGGCTCTTTTAAGCTGGGAAAATGCACTTTCTTTCACACTGGGCATGTACATTTTGGGAAACTGTACATCTGCTACTGTGCACCCCCTCCTCCTGTGCAAGGTCACCTTTACCCTGTCATGCAGTTTCAGACAGGATGCACTGACCCCAGACAACAGTTGAATGCTGCATCTTGGAGAAATTGATCATTGCAAATGAGAGGAAAGCAGAGTTTTTGCAAACAAACTTGAACCTGCACAGTGGTACAGCATGCTGTGTATAAAGGTTTATTCATCTTTTGTGGATGTTTTAAAGTTGGAAATGTTTACCCTGTTTCTGCAGTTACTTCACCCTAATCCATTCCTAAGACTGCTTGATAGTTTGCGACCGTCTCCACTGTTTGTTTTAAAGGCTTTTATTTGAAATCCGCACAGAAACAACACAGTCCATTGAATAAACAGCACTGGTCTGTGAAGGCATCTTTTCTTTTAAATGTTTCACTCACGACTGACTGACTTTGCCTCTCCAGTATGAACCATCCGTTCTGTGTCTTACTTGATGACTGTGTTTTAACATGTTAAACTTAGTACATTTTCTAATTTCCTTTCAACGTAGGGCCAAAAATAGGAGAGAGATGATACCAAAGTTTGAATTATATTGGAATAAGAGGAGGCCATTCAGCCCATCAAACCTGTTGACTGTTGGATTAAGGCTGTTCTGCCCATCAAGGCTAGTAAGAACTGCAGATGCTAGAGTCAGAGATAACACTGTGTGGAGCTGGAGGATCACAGCAGGCCAGGCAGCATCAGAGCAGGAAACTATCCATCTTCTCTCCCACCTATCCGCCTCACCCTTCCCACTGATCAATCCCCACCACTCCCTACCAGCACTTAACTATCACCATCCCACCTACCTTCCCCAGTCCCACCCCTTCTTTCTATTTATTTCCCAGCTCCCTTCCCCCTCCCCATTTCTGAAGAAGAGTCCGAACTTGAAATGTCAACTTTCCTGCTCCTCTGATGCTGTCTGGCCTGCTGTGCTCCTCCAGCTCCACACTGTGTTGACTCTAAAGTAAGATCATGTCCCTTTGCTCTTGATTTCCATCAGAGGAATTCTTTCCTTCATACTTTGTTGAATCCTTTTAAAATTTATGTCCTTCAATTAGATTAAACCTATTAAATTCAAGCGACTACAAACCAAGTTTATGCACTCCATCCTCGTAATCTATCCTTCTAAATCCCAGTATAATTCTGGTGTGTCTGCGCTACACTCCACAGCAGACACTTCATAGAATCCCTACAGCGTGGGAGCAGACTATTTGGCTCATTGAGTCTACACCAACCCTCTGAAGAGCTTCCCACCCAGACACACTCTCCTACCCTATCCCTGCATTTCCCATGACTAATCCACCCTACACATCCCTGGACACTATGGGCCATTTAGCTCAGCCAACCCACCTAACCTGCACATTTTTGGACTGTGGGAGGAGACTGGAGCACCCGGAGGAAACCCACGCAGATACAGGGAGAAAATGTAAATAAGCTCCACAGGGTAGCCTGGAGATATGAAAGTTGAAAGCCCAGAGGATTTGCCTAGTTCCCCAACTGTATTCAGCATTTGCACTCATGTTGATAAGTGCTAACTCAGTACAGAGTGAGGACTGAACCCAGGACCTTGCTCTACATGCATCAGCAGCATAGCACATGGTGTCATTACAGCGGGCCTCATGCATGCCTGTGATTTGCTTCATTTGAAGAAAACTTTGGCATAGTTGTTTTTGTGGGGGGCTGTGGTATGTTGAATCAATGAAAATCTTGGATGGAATGGCTGCATTCCATGGATGGGAGAAAGGAAAAGGTAGAAAATAATGACAATGCCTGGAGCGTGTAATTCCAGTCTGTCCTTCAGGCTGCAGTGCTGAAATTCACCAGTGCTGACTGGAGATGAACATTGCAGATGTGTAGTCTTGTCTTCCATATTACTGAACCCCAGGAGTCAGGAAACAGCTGGGAACAATTATAAACAAGGCATCAGTTATGCAATGATTGTCTGATTGCGGGCTTTGCTTATTTGATTTTTAAAATAATTGCAAACGTGCACTGTTGTCTTTTTGAAACAGTGGTCCCTTATAAAATTACAGAACTGCGCCCTCCAGTGCTTCTCTTTGTGATTGCACTCATGTCGTGTCATGGGAGCAGTGATAGGTATGTTGCAGAGTGAATATTTTTAGGAGAAAAGAAAATGTGCTGCTGAATTTGCAGAATTATGGCCGTGCTTTTTTTTCCTTAAAGAAAATGCTATGGAAGTGCAGTAAAAAGGAATCTATCCTGCTCAGCATGTTGTGCCATTTTCTCTGAAGAAAAGGTACTAGTTGCACCAGCTGCTCACTCTTTACTTGATCATCACTGTGCTGGAACACACCATCCAGTATTACAGAAGATTTTCAGCTTGTAATTATACCCGCTTTTCCATCAACGTGAAGGTGTACGTCAGTTGTAAATGTGTCCCTGTAATTTCCGAGATTACTCAGTGCACTGAAGGCCCAAGGTACCACACTGTCTTCTGGGAGCCTTTCATATATTGGCTGAACCTAAGCCACACTTTTGAACCAATTACCCATCATTGTTGACATGTTGTGGCTTCTCAGTTGCCTTCTGCAGCTATTTCAGTTTTCTTAATGGTGCTTCATCTATCTCAACAAGGAGTGTTTAATCTGCCATTCGTTCTTACTGGGCATCCTGGTATAATATCTTGATTTATCTCATTGTTAAAGTGGCAGTGTTGTTTTATCATGTGGTTTGATGTCACACCATGAGTTTGGGTTCGAGCTAGGCTGATTGACAAGAAGGTAAAGTTGGAAATGTCTTCAGGCTGAGGTTTCAAAGTGATGTTCCTTACTATATATTAATACTAAATACTCCTATACATGGTAATCTTAGATATACCAGGCTGCGACCTTATAATTCATTGAGGTTTGTGGTTTTATGTTCATAAGCTGTTTTGACTGTCTAAAGTTCGGGTGTGTAGTATTACTGTGTTCTGTCAGAGTGTTAAAACTCTGCCCACTCTGTGCCATTTATACACAGTGATGTGCAGCTCTGTGACACCATCACAAGGTTGTTCCGGGGTCCTCAATGCTTCACACAACAGCTATCAGCCATGGCTTACAGTGTAGCGCTTTCACCCTGAGGTCAGAAGTGTGTAGGTTCAAGCTCACACTCCAGGAGCATTTGAAATGTTGACCTGAAGCTTCGTTAACCTAGTTGGGTAGTTTCAAAATATTCCAAGGCACTATTCTCCCTCTGCTCTTTCCAGTGTCCTGCCGAGTATTTATCCTTCTCTCAACAGCACTAAGACTACGGGACCTTGGTACACTCAAATTATCTGCTACGTTTCCCGCCTTACAACCATTGGATGATTGTAGGAGGTCCAGAGGACCTACGGCACTACATAAATGCAAGTTCTGTCCCTTTTTTGGCCTCTTATGTCTGCAGAGAGTACTTTGAGCTTTACAGTATTCAAGTGAGATTTAGTTGTTTGTGAGTAGGTTATTGGTAATGGAGCAATTTGAGGTGATGAAGTATGAAGTTTATTGGGATGGAAAGTATGCTGGATTCAGTATGGCTGTTTCTACAGTGCACTGATGCTAATTCACAAACTAAGCATAGTTGTGAGAACAATGTGTAACCTGCACTTTATACATCATGGCATTCTTGTCATTGTGCATCAAGGCTGTAAAATACCTCTTGTCTCCAAATGCCTTGTTTGATTTCAACCTTGGGAATATCAGACGAGCAGTGTGTTCTCTGAGGCTGTTTCAATCACTCTTTCAAACCTTCAGTGGCAGCCATGGAGAATTGATCAAATACCTGCTGCTGATTCGGAAGGTTGCAAGTTCACTTCCCGCATAGTCTCGAACGAGTAGCCCAGCTTAGCATTTCAGCAGAGCCATGGGAGAGTGCTGCACTGCCAGAAGTACTGTCTTTCAGTTGAGATTTCAAACCCATTAACTAGTACGGGATAAATAGATTGACTGGAAGGAGGCTGTTTACTGATGGAATAATTATATTTGCCACTCTGGTGAACTGATCGAGATAAGCCAAAGATTCATTTGAACGGACCGTAATGTCAATGAACATTATGGATGCATGGGAACAGTTTCACATTAGAAACTGCAATTTCAGGTTCATTTAAGGCTTACAGTGTCATTTGAGCCACTTCGTTTGATTGTTGCCCTGTAATCATCCTCAGGTAGAAATTTCTCTTTTTTTAATTTCTCTATGTATATAGTAAACTAACTTCCCAGAGGTGAAATAAATAACACTGTAATTAAATAAAAATGAGTGGCAGTTACCCCACCTTCCACGTACCCAAGGAGGGGTAAGGTGTACAGATGCTCAGTTGCTTGTATAAATATGGGAAGCCACAAGGTAGACAATATGCTGAGCAGACGACTCTACCATCATTTCAAGGCATAATCCTCTTAGGACCATGTGTAGGCCATTCAGTCCTTTGAGTTTGCTCCATCGTTCTGAAAAATCATGCCTGATGTATGCCTCAGCTCCCCTTAGCTGCCTTGGCTCCGTATCCCTTGACAGAGTTTTATTTGGTAAGACTCTTGAGTCCTGAAAGCTCCAATGTCCTCCTGTCCACAGTCTCTTGGAGAGAATTTCTATGATCTTTGAAAGATTTGCTTAGTTCTAATTTTAAGATTATGTTCTTAATTTCCCCATCTGAGGAAGTAATTTTTCCATATTCATGCAACTGAATCCTTTATTAACATTTTAAACACTTTGGTCTGGTCATATCAGAACTTCCTTTAGTTTAGGTTTATTGCAAATAATCTCATCGATTTGGAGCTGGAGAGACATCTGCCCACCCTGTCACTGGACTAGTAATCCTGAACCCCGGGCTAATGTTCGAACCCCATTGTGGCCGATGGTGAGATTTGAGATCACTTTTTAAAAATCTGAAATAAGCTGATTTGATGACACCCATGTAGTCAGTATCAATCGTCGTAAAAATCCATCTGGTTCCTGAATGTTCTTTAGGGAGGGAAATCTGCCTGTTTTACCCACTGCTTGTGACTCCAGATCCACAGCAACATGGTTGATTCTCAGCTGCCCATTGGGCAATTAGGGCTGAGTGAGCAATGCCCACATCCCATGAATGAAAGAAGCAAGCACTGTGTTCTTTGAGATAACAAGGTGTAGAGCTGGATGAACACAGCAGGCCGAGCAGCATCAGAGGAGCAGGGAGGCTGACGTTTTGGGCCTAGACCCTTCTTCAGATAAAACGGGATAACCTACTATCTCTGAAACTGTATTCTTTGACATGGCATCACAGTAGGGGTTGTGTTAAAATGGTTCAGAGCTCTTGTTGCCCTCAGGACTTTGGACAACTTAAATCTACATTTCAGGCAGGGGAATGAAGGTGGGGAAGCGATGGTGAAACATCCAGTCAGTTGTTCTTTTGATGCCCTGTCCATTTTCACGCTTTGTTGACACACTTCCATAACTGACGAGTTACATCTTGAATTAGACCTTTACTCTGTCTCTTCCTTTTTGAATTTATCTATAATCTGCATCTGCGCTTTGTACACCCTGCCTATTTGCCTTTCAAATAGAGAAGGGAAGGAGAAGAAACCCAGGGAAAATAAGCGTCTTAATGAGGTAGAAAAATCATAGCTTATGAAAAGAAGCAATACAATGTAACAAGACCGTTAAAAACTGCAGACGTAGCACTCGGTACGTTTCTGGAGGAACAGAATTAGAAGGCGGAGAAGTTGTATTAAACTTGTACAAGAGCTTGCTTACTTTGCCCAGTTCTGATCTTCATGGTACAAAAAGAATAACAGTACCTCGCAGGAAGGCCAAAGAGGATTCTAAAAGAATGATAAAAACCGAAAGAACTGCGGATGCTATAAATCAGGAACAAAAGCAGAAATTGCTGGAAAGGCTCAGCAGCGTCTGTGAAGAAAAACAATCAGAGTTAACACTTTTGAGTCTGGTGACCCTTCCTCCGAACTTCTAAAAGAATGAGATCTGTGCTGAGTGGGAGGATGGACTCGGCTGATTTTGAAGAACTTTTTGGACTAGACGTTAAGAATATATTTTCTTTTGGGAGAATAATGCTGTTGGCCAAAATTTAAACTGATATCAAATTCATCCAATAAGGAATTCAGATGAAACTCCATTATCCCAAGAGTGGTTAGAATTTTGTTTCTCTTTATTCATTCACGGGATGAGGGCATCGCCGGCCAGGCAGCATTTATTGCCCATCCCTAATTGCCCAGATTTCAGTTAAGAGTCAACCACATTGCTGTGGGTCTGGAGTCACATGTAGGCCAGACCAGGTAAGGATGGCAGTTTCCTTCCCTAAAGGACATTAGTGAACCAGATGGGGTTTTCCGACAATTGACAATGGATTCACGGTCATCATTAGACTCTTAATTCCAGATATTTTATTGGATTCAAATTCAACCATCTGCCGTGGCGGGATTTGAAGGGTCTAGGCCCGAAACGTCAAGTTTTCCTGCTCCTATGATGCTGCTTGGCCTGCTGTGTTCATCCAGCCCCACGCCTTGTTATCAAAGGATATACTGTAGCAAAATTTACTGATGATAGAAAGAAAAGTAGGAAAGCAAGGGAGATGGAGACAAATAATCTGCAAAGGAATGGACATAAATTCGTCGAGTGCGTAGGAAATAGACAGATGCAGTATAATGTTTGCAAATGTGTGGTTGTCCATTTTGGCAGGAAGAATAGAAAAGCAGAATGTAATTTTAATTGAGACTACAGAGTGAGGCAGCACAGAAGGTATGAGGTATCCTTGCATGTGAATCTTAACAGTTAACGTGCAGGTAGAACAGGTAATTAGGACGACAAGTGGAACATTCATCTTTTTTGCAAGGCAAGTGGACTATCAAAGTATGGAAATCTTGCTACAACTGTGCAGGGCAATGGTGAGGCTGTACATGGACTACTGTGTATAATTATGGAGTCCTCACTGAAGAAGTAATAGACTAATGTTAGAAACAGCTCAGAGAAGGTTCACTAGTCTGATAGCAAATTACTGCAGATGTTGGAATCTGAACTGAAAACAAAAAATGCTGGCGATCACAACATGTCAGGCAGCATCCGTGGAGAGACGAGAAGCTAATTCTTCGAGATGACTCTTCATCAGACTTGAATGAAACTCCCGAAACGTCGACTTTGCTGCTCCTCCTGAAGCTGTCTGACCTGCTGTGCTCCTCCTGCTCCACATTTAATCGACTCTGATTCCCAGGATGATGGGTTTGCCTTATAAGAAAATGTTGAGGAGGTTGGATACAGGTTCATTGGCGTTTTGATTACGAAGAGGTGACCTTATTGAAAGTAAGATTCTGTGGGGCTTGATGGGGTTGATGATGGGAGGATGTTTCCAATTCCTCCCCGAATCACAATGGAGCTAAAAGGAGTTTCTTTTCACAGAGAGCAACTGGTCTTTGGAATTCTCTCCCATACAGAGTAGTGGGGGTTGGATTATTGAGCAGGTGATAGACTTTGATTGAGAGAGGAGGTTAGGGATTATGGGAGACTGTGACCCCTTGTTCTAGATTTTGCCAATTGGAGGAAACACCTTCCCATCACCTACCCTGACAAAGTGGAGTTAAAGCCACAACCAGATTAGCCATGGGCTCATCAGCTGGCAGAGCAGTTTGCTTGTCTAAAGTTCTACTTTTCCTCCAACTTTTTATCATCTTATGAATAATCTGTTTTTGATGCTGTAATTTCAGTGCAGCTGGACCTTCCTTGTGGGTTCCTGAACTCTACCATCAGGCTCAAATGGGGTGAGGAAACCTGCACTGTTTGAGAAATAATTGCTGATTGTAACTTCCCCTGGAATGGCCAGAGAGTGGATCGCCATCAGATTACAAACAGTGGGCCGACTCTTGAAGCTGCAGGGACAATCCAAGGCTTTTGAGCTTGAAAGAACTGTCAGACTGCAGTAGAAGCTAACTCAGGGAGAGGATTCTGCAGAACGGAAAGGGAAGGATAGGGCCGGGGTGCTGTTGAGCCCTTTACATGGTGACCTGCGCCCAGGTTTTGCTACTGGAAGGCCACCTCGGGGCAATTAAACTGGAAAATCCCAGTGAGCCTCCCTTAGTTATCTCTACATGGCTGTTAACAACTTGGATTTCATGGATGTGCGTACGTGTGTGTGTGCGCGCGCGCAGGGGTTGTGGGGGGCACATGTGAAATGGTAGAAGCTGTGCTGACCTGTGTCCATATTTCCCCCACGTCCAATCCCACCTCCACAGAGGAGGAAGGGCCACCAAGGCAGAAAGGTTAACTCTGATCTTTTCCTTCACAGATGCTGTCAGACCTGCTGAGCTTTTCCAGCAACTTTTGTTTTTGTTTCACCTCCACAAGGGTGGCACATGAAAGCAGCAGCGGTGTTTTTAGCATCCACTCATCTCCAAACCTTGGGATCCAGCAGAGGCTAAAAATCAAGTCCAGTGATTCCATTTTATGTCAATTTTTGATTTAGCTCCAAAGAGACACACTGGAGTAGTCAGAATGACTCACCAGCTCGTTTTCAAAGATTTGATTTTTTTTTCCCCTTCCTGAGTATCCACTTGGCAAGATGCCATGGCCAAGCTTGTAAAAATCACCATGTGAGGAATTGTGACCACAGTTTGGCATCTTAGTACTTTGTGGTATAGATCGTTGGATGAAACTTTGTTGGATTTTCTGAGTTGCTGCTAATTGATTCCAAAGTGCGTGCGAGTGTGCACACACACATCAATATATATAGAATACAGAAAATGAGAAGCTGAAATATTTACATTAAATATTTAATGCCAGCTGGTTCATTAAAATATTAAATAGTCTATTGGACATATAAAAATAACCTTTACTTTGTTCTGAAGAGTGACAAGAAGAAACCAATCTGATAACTGGGGAGAAAGATTATTGAAAGCATACAACAGTTCACAGGATGCATTGAGCTGTCAAACAGACACAGCATGCCTTGGAGAGTGAGCCAACCACCGACTCAAGGCTGTAAAGGAAATTGCTGAGCTGAGATGAGCTGTCACTTTTCCCTTTTTCTTGTTGCAGTAGCTTGAATTCTAGTGAGATTTTATTCGCCGCACAGATTTTGGTAGTTTTAGATATTTGGCTAGCAAAACTTCATTGCAAGAACCAGACAGGATATTTGTGTGGAATGTAGCACTGGTGCGAGGATGGGACGTGTTCACCTGAGGCTGGAGGGAACGAGAGACCCATAGGGCCATAGAGATGTAGGAGCAGAAGTAGGCCATTCAGCCCATCAGGCCTGCTCTGCCATTCAATAAGATCATGGCTGATTTGCCTTAACCCTTAATTCCCTTACTGATTAAAAGAAAATCTGTCAATCTCAGCCTTGAATATACTGAGCAACACAGCTTCAACAGCTCAATGTAGTAAAGAATTCAGTAGATTCATTACCCTCTGAGAGAGGAAATCTCTCCTCATCTCTGTCTTCAGTGTGCGACCCTTTATTCTGAGACGATGCCTTCTGATACTAAACTCTCCCAGAAGGGGCAGCAATGTTTCTGTATCTACCCTGTCAATACCCCGAAGAATCTTCCAGCATCTGCAGTTCCTTTTCTTTTTTGTTTCTCCTAACAATCTTTGTTCAATAAGGTCGCCTCTCATTTTTCTAAATTCCAGGCCCCATTTACTGAACCTGTCCTCGTAAGACAGTCCCTCTGTACCTGGTATCAGTCCTTTTCTGGACTTTCTCCAACTCACAGTATTCCAGCTGTGGTCTGACTAGTGCCTTGTATAATTTTAGCAAAAACTCCCATCTTTTAGACTCCATTCCCTTTGAAATAAAGGCCAATTTGCCTTCCATGTTAGCTGCTGAACTAGCTTTGAGAGGCTTGCAACAAGAACAAAAACAAAGTTGCTGGAAAAGCTCAGCGGGTCTGGCAGCATCTGTGGAGGAGAAAACAGAGTTAACGTTTCAGGTCTGGTGACCCTTCCTCAGAACCGGATCTGAAACGTTAACTCTGTTTTCTCCTCCACAGATGCTGCCAGACCTGCTGAGCTTTTCCAGCAACTTTGCTTTTGTTCTTGATTTACAGCATCCGCAGTTCTTTTGGTTTTTATTGAGAGGCTTATATACAAGTAAAATGGCTGGTCTTAGTCCAAAGCTAAAGCCAGCTAGGATTGTGTATTACTGCCATGAGAGAGTGGATTTTCCAAATCCAGGCTGACTGCAAGGAATGTCATTCAGTGGCTGTAGTTGTAAGGAGATGGTTGGTACTGGACTCTTCGTCTGTGTTAGGGAGCTTAGCGTGCAATTGGGAAAATGGCCTTGTGCGTAAAAGGTTTGAGGGATTTTGTCTTTATTACTCTGTTCCATGAGCAAACCTCGACATGGCTGAAAGATGTGGGTGGGGATCTTGTCAAGTGCCCATTTGCAATCGGCCCTTTTTTGCTATCTCCTCTGTGGTATGTCTTGTTCAGAGTCAGTTGGTCATCTCCAGCGCTTCTTGGAAGTTATATAGAATCCCTACAGTGTGGAAACAGGCCCTTCGGCCCAATAAGTTCACACCGACCCTCAGAGCATCCCACCCAGACCCATCCCTCTATAACCCACACATCCCTGAAACACTACGGGCAATTTAGCATGGCCAATCCACCTCGCCTGCACATCTTTGGACTGTGGGAGGAAACCAGAGCACCCAGAGGAAACCCACGCAGATGTGGGGAGAATGTGCAAACTCCACACAGACAGTTGCCTGAGGGTGGAATTGAACCCATGTCCCTGGTGCTGTGAGGCAGCAGTGCTAACCACAGAGCCACCGTGCCATCCCAAAAGCTAATGGATAGATTTCACCAAAACCTGGCACCCAGATAGGGCTTGGCTTGAGGGATAAACTGATTAGTTTTTGATGAAGATATGAAGGTTTTTATTTTAAGGATCATTTGGGATGTTGCGGGTTTTTTGATCTAGAATGTTTTAAAATGTCGAAGATTGTCTCAGCTGCTGTGGTAGAGTCTGTCACAGCTATCAAATTGGGAGCAGAATTTTCTGAGTGCATTGTTGGATGCTGACTGGTCAGTAACAGCCTCAGTGAGCGAGAAGCTTGAGATACAGAGATTATTTTTGAATTTTAATGTTACAGAGCATCAACCAGGCAAGGGAAGAGCTGAGTAATTGTGATGACTTTGGGTTAACACAACAAGGCACAGGATTCCATCTTCACAATTTTCATGACTTGGTAAATGTAGGCAGTTTATTTGATTTTGTTTTTACCCTCTCCTTTCTAACCAAAGTGCTTGGGGATGTGTTTGCTGTATTGTTCGTATTATTGCGTCGGGGAAATTACAGCTTTTTTTTAAAAGATAAGAGAAGAAATTATTAGCACAGGCCGTTGCTGAAATGGTGCAGCTGGTGAGAGGAGTGAGGAGCTGATTCATTCACAGTAGGAATATGGTTGGTTTTATCACTGATCTGTGTTGATCAGACTTATCCAACACTGGGACGATGGGGGGAGGGGCAAGGTCCACAGGAAAGGAAGGGAAACATTCCAGTCAGACTCAGGCATCCTGTGCTGGGAGTGCACTGGTGTGGGTGAAGACAGATTTTAGATCTGGCTGTGATAAAAAGAGCCTGTCCAACTTAATCACCAGGACTCACTAATCACTTGCAGATGTTGAGGCAAGACGGTTTTTTTCTGACTCATTCGTGTGGTGTGAGCAGTGCTGGCAAGGCCAGTCTTTGTTGCCCATCTCTAATTACTCTTGGGAAAGTGGTGATGGTGAGCTGCCTTTTTAAAACCACTGAGTTCCAGGATTTTGATCCAACAGCAGTGAGGGAATGGCACTCCCATTCCAGGTTGGGATGGTGTGTGGCTTGGAGGGGAGCTTGCAGATGGTGGTTTTCCATGCATTTGCTGTACTCATCCTTCTCGATGGTAGAGGTCAGCGGATTTGGAAGGTACCACAGAGATGAGCTGCTGCAATGCATCTTGTGGAGGGGACACACGGCATCATCGGTGGAGGGAGTGAATGTTTAAGGGTGTGAATGCGGCGCCAATCAAATGGAATGCTTTTATCTTGGATGGTTTCAAGCTTCTCGAGTATTGTAGAGCTGCGCTGATGTTGGTAAGCGGGAAGTATTCCACCACACTCTTGACTTGTGCCTTGTAGACAGTGGACAGCCTTAGGGGAGTTAGGAAATGAGTTACTCACCACAGAATTCCTAACCTCTGGTTTGCACTTCTAGTCACAGTATTTATGTGGCTGTTCAGTTCAGTTACTGGTCATTGGTAATCCACAAGATGTTAATAGTATTTAAAAATCAGCAGCACCACTGAATGTCAAGAGAAATGGTTAGTTTCTTGTTGGGGAGCTCATTGCCTGGCATTTGTTTGGTGTAAATGATACTTGCCACTTGTCAGCACAAGATGCTTCAGTATGTGAGGAACTGCCAATGCTACGGGACACTGTAATCGTCAATGAACAATCCCCACGTCCCTGGGAGCGTTTTTCATCTGCTGATCTTCAGCATGGCATCATGACAATGGATTAGACCCTTAATCGGTCAATGTCTTCAGGAAGTAGATCAAAAGGATTGCGCTAATCCATTCTGATGAAGACTCCTATCAGACTTGAAATGTGAACCCTGCTCCTGTCTGTGTTTCTCTGATTCCAGATTTCCATCATCTATGGTATATTACTTGACATGAGCAAGAAGATTGTCAGGAAAATGAGTGGGAAAGGAGACACTGGAAAGCAATACTGTTTAAAAGTAAACATTAAAAAGATGTAGTAATTACACCATTTTTGGGTGACAAAAGTGATATGGCGCAGAAAGAGGCCATTCGGCCCACTGTGCCTGCACTGACTAGTTAAATGAACATCATTACCTAGTGCCAATTTCTACTCCATATCCTTGCAGATTATATTTTTCCAAACACCATCCATTGTCCCCTTGAATGCCTCAATTGAACCTGCCTCCACCACACTCCCAGGCAGTGCATTCTGTATCCTAACAATTCACTGTGTGAGAAAGCTTTTCCTCACTTCTCCCTTGCTTCTTTAGCACGTTATTTTAAATCTATGCCTTCTTGTTCTTTTCTCTTTATGAGCAGGAATAGCTTCTCCCTGTCTACTCCATCTAGCCCACTCATGAGTTTGGAAACCTCTGTCAGATCTCCTCTGAGACACCTTCTCTTCAAGGAGAACAGTTCCAGCTTCCTCACCCACTACTGAAGCTCCTCATTCTTGGAACCGTTCTTGTAAACTGCTTCTGTATTCCCTGCAATGCATTTACATCCTTCCTATAATGTGGTGCCCACAACTTACGCAGTACTCCAGCTGAGGTCTAGCAAGTGCCTTGTACAAGATCAGCATTACCTCCTTGCTCTTGTACTCCATGCTCCTATCAATAAAACTGAGGTGAAATGATCTGTTGGGATAATGTTTAGCCTTGCCTCCTGGTAAAGGGAAAAATCTATAACCACCACGAACAACAACTACTTGCATTTGTAAAACATTTTTTCGAGATTTAAATGTTGCAGTGCATTTCACAGTCGCATTATCAAATTAAGTTTGATCCAAACCCCTTAATGAGGTATTACTACAGGTGACAGAACAATTGGTTAAAGAGGAAGGTGTTAGGCAATGCCCTCAAGGAGCAGAGTGAGCAAGAGAGGTTGAGAGGCTTTGGGAAGGATTCCCAGTGTTTAGGACCCCTGTGCAGTCAAAGCTATGGCTATGAACAGAGGAACAATGAAATTTGGTGATTTAAGAGGGGCTAAGTTCAGAGAAATGTGTTATGTTTGCAGGCTTCAAGGCCAAAGGCATTTGCAAAGACAGCAGGCTTCCTTAAATTAAAAGCATTGTGGACTTATAAGTTGATCTCCACAATTCTGTAATCTTGAGGCCTTACAATAATCCACCTTTTGTGACTTTACTCATACTAAGACATATTCACCTAACCCCTGTGCTTACTTGCATACATTGGCTGCCATTTAAGAAGCAACTTGAATATTCAAACCTTTCCTTCTCTGTTCCATAATGTCCTGCAGCCTGTACCACTCTCTGACGGAGTTGTGCTTCTTCCCACAGAAGCACAGAATTGTCACAGGTGCAGAAAGAGGCCATTCGGCCCTTTGTGCCTATGTCAGGTCTATTACCTGGTGTCAAGCTCCTGCCTTGTCCCCATTTTCCTGCATGCCATTTCTATCCAAACACCTATCTTGAACAGAGATAGTAGGAACTGCTGATGCTGGAGTCTGAGATAACAAGGTGTAGAGCTGGATGAACACAGCAGGCCAAGCAGCATCAGAGGAGCAGGAAAGCTGATGTTTCGGGTCTGGATGAGAGGGGCTGGTCTTGGGCCCATCTCATCCCCGCCTCCTTGACCTGTCCGTCTTCCCTCCCACCTACCCGCCACTCCCTGCCCACTGACCAACCCCCATCCCAACTCCCTACCTACACTTGCCTTTACTGGCTTCATCCCCGCCTCCTTGACCTGTCCGTTTTCCCTCCACCTATCTGCTCCTCTATCCACCTTATTTAATCGCCTCCCCCCCCCCCCTATTTATTTCAGAGCCCCTTTCCACTCCCCCATTTCTGAAGAAGGGTCCAGACCCGAAACGTCAGCTTTCCTGCTCCTCTGATGCTGCCTGGCCTGCTGTGTTCATCCAGCTCTACACCTTGTTACCTACCTTGAACACCCTGATTTTAATCATTTGGCTTTAAACTGCCGTAGCCCTAAGCTGTGGAATACCTTCTCTAACCCCCTCTCATTCATCATGTAAGGTGCTCCTTAAAGGCTACTTCCTTGACCAGTATCAAAAGTGTTTTTGTAATGCTGGTTTGAAGGAGCTTGGAATATTTTAGCTGGTGGAAGGTGTTTTTTAAAGAAAGGTTCTGGTTGAGCCCTACCTGCTCTGCTGGGATAGCTCCAATATCAAGTCTGTGTAGTTAGGATTGAGGGAGAGCAGTATTTGGACACTGTTTCTCTTGTGTCTATATCACTGACTGTAATTCCCTACTTAGAGATGAAAGGCTTGTCTTATGAGGAGAGAGAAGCAGTTTAAGCTTATACTTGCTAGAGTTTTGAAAAATGAGAGATCTAATTGATGTATATAAGATGCTGTAGGGGACTGATAAAGCAGACGCAGAGAGGATGCTTCCTCTTGTGGGGCAGTCTACAGTTAGAGCTCACAGTTTTAGAATAAGGATAGTAGATTTTAAACTAAGCTGAGGTGGAATTACTTCTCCAAAAGGCTCATGAATCTGTGCAGTTTGTTACCCTAGAGTGTGCCGGATGCTGAGAGACTGAATAAATTTAAGGAGGAGAAGGGCAGAGTTTTAATTAGTAATGGGTCGAAGAGCAGGCAGAAATGAGGAGTTGAGATTGGGATGAGATCAGCCATGATTATATAGGAGCAGACTCGAGGAGCTGAATGGCCTACTCCTGCTTCTTGTTCTTGTGTTCCTGATCATAGAACCCCTACAGATTGGAAGCAGGCCGTTCAGCCCATCGAGACCACGCCGCCCTTCTGAGGAGCATCCCAGACAGACCTAACAACCCCTACCCTATCCCTGTAACCCTTCATTGCCCATGGCTAATCCACCTAGCCTGCACATCCCTGGATACCATGGGCAATTTAGCATGGCCAGCCTGCCTAACCTGCACATCTTTGGACCAATGATGGCCCAAACTGCTGAATGTTTCACGAGTGATAAGTGAGTAAAAGCTGGTTGATGAGGTACCTGTACTCCTGAATTGGTACTTGTGGGTCTGTCTAACTGCACCTCATGTGAATTTAATGAATCTGGTGATCAGGCCATTGATTTTAGTGGCCCAGGCTGGAGAAGGGAAAGTCTGTTCTCCTGATGACATTGAGAGTGAAATCATTCATATGAGCTGGAATTTTACTGTGTGGAAACAGGTCATTTTTTTTTTATTCATTCATGGGATGAAGCTGGCTAGGCAGCATTTATTGCTCATCACTAATTACCCGGAGGGCAGTTAAGAGTTAACCACATTGCTGTGGGTCTGGAGTCACATGTAGGCCAGACCAGGTAAGGATGGCAGCTTCCTTCCCTAAAGGACATTAGTGAACCAGATGGGTTTTTCCAACAATCAACAGTGGATTCATGGTCAGCATTTGACTCTTAATTCCGGATGTTTATTGAATTCAAATTCCACCATCTGCCATGGCGGTACTTGAGCCCAGATCCCCAGAACATTATCTGGGTCTCTGTATTAACAGTTCAGCAATAATACCACTAGGCCATCCCCTCCCCTCAATGGTCTTTGGCCCTGAATAGTCTTTGCTAATGTGAGTCTTCTGCACTTTATTCCATCTCACCTGATCAAACATATTCTTTTCTCCCTCCTTCCTCATGGCTTCCCCTTTAAATGCACTTCATCTTAATTAGTTCCTCAGCGAGTGAAGTCCCCTTCAAAACACATGCTAAGTAAAGGAACATCTCTGAAATTCTCCATAGGATCTATTGGAGATTATCATGTATTTATGCTCCCCAGTTTTAGGCTCCTACTACATACAAAATCATTTGGTTTATGTATATCCACTCGAACTCTACCATAATGTGGAAAGAGTTTCATCTTCAACCTTTTTCTCATATTTGAAGGGGAGCCAAACTGTTCCATTTTAACACCTATTTGCAGATTAATTCCCAGCTTGCGCAAGGGAGATTGCTAACTAAAGAGCTTTTCCTTCCCAAGCCACCCCAACCCCACCTCTCTCAGACTCCTTGCTAAAACACATCGCCTTCTTGTTATCTATTTGCCAGTTTTATTTTCTTAATCCTTCTCTCCGTTTTCACCTCTCAACTCAAGCCATAGCTTCCTTGCTGGCTGGTTCTACGGGCTTAACTTTGCTCCATTATCCCTTTGTCCACGTCATGGATGCCAGTCAGTGTCTGTGAATGAGAAAACTGCATATAATCCTGTGTCCTCCTGATATCCCCATTGAGTCATTTGCTGCAAGATTCACGGGACTGGCTTCAGGGGCAAGAGGGAGCGCGTGTCAATTTTTCCCTCCTCCGGCTAATGTTGGGGGTAAAAGGGGAGCACACCGACTGCCAGCGTGGAGATGAAGTGGGAGCAGTGGGACTCGATGAATTGCAAAGAGCATGGGCCGAGTGGCTTTCTCATGCATCGTCACCGCTTGGTGTTTCTAACCTTGGAACAGTTTTGGAAGATAAGTAAATTGATCCACGTTATGGGAGAAATTTGAACTTTTAGTTTCTGAAGCTAACAACTGCTGAAGGAAAGAATTCCCCACATAACAGTCACGTGGGCCATAAATGCAGGCATGGTAATTTTTGGCTGAATGGGCTGTTTTTGTGCAATGACTGCATTGTAACTGAACAGAAGTGCAACAATGCTGTTCCAACTCTAACTGACTATGCCAGTTTTTAACGACAAGAAATTAAGGATTGTATGGCGCAAAGGAAAGATCACAAATATATTTGCTGATTTAATCCAGAGTGACACAGTGTTCTTGCTTATGAGTCAGACATTCGTGCGTTCACATTCTATTTCGGAGAATCAAATCCACAATTCAGGTAAAACATTCCTGCTGCCATAATATTGCACATAGCCACCATCTAATGAAGGGTTGCACTCGAAGTAAGATGTTGCTGGGAATGGAAGGTTTGAGTTGTAAGGAGAGGCTGGATAGGCCGGGACTTTTTTTACCTAGAGCGTAGGAGGTCGAGGGGTTTATAAAATCATGAGGGGCATGGATAAGGTGAATAGCATTTCTCTAGGCGGGGGGAGTTCAAAACTAGTAGGTTTAACTTTAAAGTGAGAGGAGAAAGATTTAAAAAGGGACCTGAGGAGCAACTTTTTTTCACAGAGAGTAGTTAGTATGTGAAATGAACTGCCAGAGGAAGTGGTGGATGCAGCTACAGTTTGAACATTTAGAAGGCATTTGGATAATCACATGAACAGGAAAGACTTGGAGGGATATGGGTCAAAAGCAGGCCAGTGAGACTAGTTTAGTTTAGTTTGAGAACCTGTTCAGCATGTACTAGTTGGACTGAAGGGTCTGTTTCTGTGCTGTATGATTCATTCACAGTGAGATTCTAACAGTGCAGATATGTATTCTCAGTCTCTCTTGTTTTCTGGGACTCATTATCCTGAATAAACTTGTTCACTTGTCTGACTCCCAGCACCGAATCTGAAAATGTGGATTTGAACCCCACACCAAACCCGAAGGAACATTGCACTGTTGGAGGTTCTGCCATTCAGATGAATTGTTACATCTGGGCATAAGGTTTTGAAGCACGAGTAGGCTATTCCATGCCTTGATCATGTTCCACCATCCAATAAGGCCACAGTTAATCTGATTGTAACCTCAAACTCGCATCCCCACCTGTCTCTGACAACCTTTCACCCCCTTGCTTAATAAGAATCGATCTACCTCACCCTTAAAGATATTCAATGACTCTGCTTCCACAAGCTTTTCAGGAAGAGAATTCCAAAGTCTAACGACCCTCTGAGAGTAAACAAAATTCACCTCACCTCTGTGTTAAATGGGTGATGCCTGCTTCTAGCTCCTGCAATAAGAGGAAGCATCCTTTCCACATCCACCCTGTCAAGACCCATCGGAAACAGTATGTTTCAAACTAGTTGTCACTTACTCTCCCAAACTCCAATGGGTGCGAGCCTAGTCTCTCCAACCTTTCCTCATTAGAACAGCCTACCCAATCCACATATTAGTCTGGGAAACCTGCTCCGAAAAGCCTTTAATGGGGGAAGTCAAGTCAAAAAGAATCCAGTGGGGAGATGAGACTGTGTGTTTTTTTTTTTGTCCCTTTCATGCAGTTGTTGAACTGCCTGAACCAGACTCCCTGAAAAGGTAATGGAGGTGTATTTCACGGTAACTTTCCAAAAGAAATTTGGTGGATACTTGGGGGGGGAAATGTTGCAGGATTATTGGGGGAGGGCATCAGGAGAGAGTAGGACTAATTGTGTTGCTCTTTTAAAGAGTTGAAACAGGTCAGATGGGCGAATGCATTTCTCTTATACAGTCTGCTTCCATGATAACTCTCTTAGACCATCACGGGCAAAGATGAAACCCCCAGGTATTGTTTTAAAGCATTTAGGTAGTACCATCAGCTCCTGACCTCTAGAACCTTGTCCGTGCACTGTGGAACCAGGTCTGAGTTTGCCAGATGCCATCAGGCTGTTGGTGCTGATTCTGCATCAAATGAGCCTCGCCAGCCAACAGCTTTAACATACATGGTCGGTTCAGTCCTTGGTTGCCTCCAGCTCCTTATAAATCAAGAGCTGGCAGCTTGAGCCTGGCACCAGAATGCTAAGAGGACAGCTGAAGAACAGCGGCTGCTTTCTGGAATCTTGGCCAACATTCCTCCCTTAACAAATATAACCCAAAAATAAAACAGATTGTCATTCATCTGATTTGTTCTTTATGGAACATCGCTCTTCTGCTGCCAACTCTGGCTTAGCGGGTAGCTCTTCAACCTTGGAGTCACAGAATTGTGGGTCCCAGCTCCACTGTCTTGAACACACAACGTTAAAAATAAATCCGAGGCAACGTTTGAGGAAGAGTGACATTCTCCCTTGTATCCAGATCGGTCTTCTCCTTCCAGCTAATGTAGTCTTAAACCTATTATCCAGTTGCACTGTGTGTAAGATCCTTACTGTGCTGTCACTATGTTTTACTTTCATAGGGTCTGGGCATCACTGGCAAGGCCAGCATTTGCTGTCTGTCCCTAATTGGTCTTGAGTTGAGTGGATTGCTTGGGCATTTCAGAGTCAACCTAGTTGCTGGTCTGGAGTCATATATTGGCCAGAGTGGGTAAGGGTGGCAGATTTCCTTCCTGATAGAACATTAGTGAACAAGATAGGTTATTACAACAAGTGATGATAGGCCTGAAATCAAAACACAAATTGTTTGTGAAACTCACAGGTCTGTCAGCATCTGTGACTCTGCTTTCTTCTCCATGTTTCAAGTCCAGTGACTGTTCATCAGAACTCCAGTGATGATAGTTGTTGTGGTAACCCAGAGACTTGTCATCAATCCCAAGTTTATTAATTTATATTTTGCCAGTTGCTATGGAATGGGGACCTTTCTCCTGAGGGTTGGATGATTAGCCCAGACACAAGACCACTACCACACCTTTTTCTCCATTTCCTGCAGTACAGCTGGATAACCTTTCAAAAAAAAAATTGAAGCTGTGAAAGGTGCCATATGAATGAGAGAGGTAGTGGTGTAATGGTAATCTCTTTGGGCTATTAATCCAGAACAGCAGGCTAATGTTCTCAGGGCAAAGGTTCAAATCACACCATGGCAGATGGTGAGATTTGAATTTATTTTAAAATATCTGGTATTGTTAAAAAAGTTAGCCTGATTGTGACCAGTATCAATTGACCCAAAAACCCAGCTGGTTCACTAACACCCTTTGGGGAAGGCAGTCTGCCATCCTTACCTGGTCTGGTTTCAGATCCACAGCAATGTGGTTGACTCTTGACTGTCCTCTGGACAATTAGGGATGGACAATAAATGCTGCATTAGGCAGTGACACCCACATTCAATGAATTAAAAACAATGCAAAGCTTTTCTTTGCAGAATGAATGCTCTACTTAATACATTTCCTCCAGCATTGCGTAAAATGCTTTCAGATGTTCCAAAGAGTAGAGTGTGTAGATCCTAAACCCATTCCTTCTACACACGTTACAGTAATGATCCAGATTCTCTGCAGATCTGTTTTGTTCATAATGGTCACAAATGTCAACTTCTTGGCCAGACACTGACTTTGAACCAAAACCTGACCTTGCAGATAGACAGCAACAACCAGCTGTAATTACGTAGCATTTTAAACAACAAATTAACCTCATTGTGCTACATTGGACAAAGTTTGAGAATAAACCCCATTAGAAGATGCTGGACACTTAAATAAATGCACAATCAAAGGACAAAGGTCAAGAATCCTTTACCAGTGTCTTCTAGGAAGAAAAAGAGGTGATGAGGTAGCGAATATAGGAGTTGGGAGGTCATGCTGCAGCTGTACAGGACATTGGTTAGGCCATATTTGGAATACTGTGTTCAGTTCTGGTCTCCCTGCTGTAGGAAAGATGTTGTGAAACTTGAAAGAGTTCCGAAAAGGTTTACAAGGATGTTGCCAGGGTTGGAAGGTTTGAGCTATAGGAAGAGGCTGAATAAGCTGGGACTATTTTCCCTGGAGCATTGGAGGCTGAGGGGTGACCTTAGAGAGGTTTATAAAATCATGAGGGGCATGAAACTGGAGGGCATAGATTTAAGATGAGAGGGGAAAGATTTAAAAGAGATCTGAGGGGTAACTTTTTCACACAGAGGGTGGGGCGTGTATTGAATGAGCTGTGAGAGGAAGTGGTGGAGGCTGGTACAATGACAACGTTTGAGAGGACTCTGGATGGGTATATGAAAAGGAAGGGTTTAGAGGGATAGGGGCCAAATGCTGGCAAATAGGACTGGGTTAATTTAGGTCATCTGGTTGGCATGGACGAGTTGGTCCAAAGGGTCTATTACAGTGCTGTACAATTCTATGACTCTTTGAGGTTTGACAATGGAAATCTAATTCTGAAGGCATAGCTGTCAATGCAGAAGTGAGGCTAAGTTGGGGCTATGGAAGAGACCTAAATATTGAGGTAGTGGGCCTTCCAAGCAGCTTCACTATTAGAGTTTATTCAGCGATCAAGGTGTGGGTACAGTGGAATCCTTCCATGAATATCTGATCTATACCATTGCAGAAGGCATTTTTCTTCTTAATTCAGAAGGTTGCAGTTCTAAGCACCGCTGCAACATTGGAGTGTATCATTTGGCTGATTCTTCAGTGGAGTACAAGTGGACTGCTGTATTATCAGAGATAAAAGGTACTTGCTGCTTGACCTGCTGTGTTTATCCAGCCCCATGCTTGCTGTATTATCAATGTTGCTACTTTTCTTTTGAAACAAGATACTGGAACAAAACCCCATCTGCTTATTCAGATGCGCACAAAGATTGCAACACATTCTTTTTGAAAGACAGGAGTATTGTCTTTGTGTGCCACTCAACATTGAGAGCCTAACCAGTTCCACCACAATAGGTTAAGAAGTCACAAAGTATTAACAAATATTTTATTTCACATAATGTCTTTCATGACCCCTCAAACACCCTTCAGAGTGCTAAGCAGTCGTAGTTCGTAGAGATATACACCATGGAAACAGACCCTTCGTCCAACTCGTCCATGCTGCCCAGATATCCTATATAAATCTAGAGCCATTTGCCAGCATTTGGCTCATATCCCTGTAAACCCTTCCTAATCATATACCCATCCAGATGCCTTTTAAGTGTTGTAATTGTACCAGCCTCTTTCACTTCCTCTGGCAGCTCATTCCACATACACACCAGCCTCTGCATGAAAATGTTGCCCCTTAGGTCCCTTTTATATCTTGCCCCTTTCACCTTAAACCTATACCCTCTAGTTTTGGCTTCTCCCATGCCAGAGAAAAGACCTTGCCTATTGGTGAAGAAATGAAGTGCAGTTACTATTAGAATGTTAGAAACATGACAAAAGTCTTTGCGCACAGCAACCCATTCAAGCAAGAATTAAATGATCAGACTGTCTGTTTTAGATGTTGTGTGAGAGATAAAGAGTAGCCCAGAACATATTTTGAATAGTGCATCTGTTATAACTATCTGAGAGGGCAGCCTGGCCACCTTATCTCAAAGACAGTACCTCCTTCATTACTGTTAAAGAGTGTCAACCTAGATTCTCTGTCATGGGACTTGAATTCTCAATCAACTAACATAGAAACTGACTTCTCCCTCGGCATGAGCCATTCTCATCCCATTTTCCTACTTATTCTTTTTTTTCAAGAAATAATGTCATTGCCTTTTTGAAAGAGTTGATGGATTCTGCTTTATAACCTCCCATTAACCTTAAAGATCATCACTGGTTTGCCTTTCGACCTGCTTCAGTCTGAGTATAAAAAGGTCACGTAATCATTAAAGCCTTACATCCATGGTAACCATCCAGTCAATGCATATCACAATTTCATAGCTGATTTTTACATCCTTTCATTGTGTGGCTTGCAAAACTCCAGATGAAATTTAAATAACATCTTACGGGTCTAGTGAAAGAGGTTCCAAAGGGAATGACAACATTTTCATCAGAATTCTCATTCAAGCATTTTGAGCACCCTTTCAGGGCACTAGGCTGCCAGAGTTTCCAACAGGACAGATAAATGTTTAATATTCATGACTTTTATTACTTGGATGGCTTTGCGCCCATTAACACTTGGTCATCAATCAATGTAAACAGAAAAGAAATCATCCTGGACATTGAAGAAGGTGGGATTTATGTATGTTCACATAAGGTACCTCCCATGACCATTGGACATGCAGTTGCAGCCAGTGTAGGTGGTCTCACCCACATCCCCCAAAAAACAAAATTTCAAAACATCAACTGTGACTAATTCTATTAATCCAAAAGTAACATTACAGTGTTTGATTATCCCAATAATAGCATTACAGTATTTGATTCGCCATCTAATATCCAATAACTGTTCCTAATCAAGTATTTATCCAGTTGCTCCCAGGAGTCAAAGTGGCATTGCGCCACTAGGGAGGCTCTATACATGTCTCCTGCACTGTCCTGGATCACACTTTATAAGCTCAGTCCCCAGGGGTTTATCCCTCTCGGGTTTGGTTTGGCCGCTGGGTTTGGCTAGTCATGAGGCATGTGGGCAATGGTAGGAAAGACCAGCAAACAAAAGAGGAAATGAACAAAACGAAGGGAAGAAGTGAAGAGCTTAAGAAACAAATGGAGAAACCTTGCATGCTTCAATTAAATGCTTGAGTCCATTTAATTTATTTTGTGAATGTGATTATATTTGCTACTGAATGTTTCCTGGACTCGTGGTGATATCCCATTGCATACACAGACCTGGATCTGAACTCTACGGGACTGTGTTTGCATCCAGCAAGGCGTACGGAGAAGTTGTGGTTGGTTGGCTCGCCGAGCAGGTTCGTTGTTCGGCAGACGTTTCATTACCCTGCTGGGTAACATCATCAGTGCAGCCTCCGATGAAGCGCCGTTATGTTTTCCCGCCTGGTTTTTAACCATTGGAATCCATTGAGCTGGATTACCTCATTTCCGGCTTTCCTTCGCAATGGAGTGTATATGGGGTTGAGTTCTGTGTGTTTTTTGATGGCTTTCTTCGTGGAGTACCAGGCTTCTAGGAACTCCCGTGCCTGTCTCTGCTTAGCTTGTCTCAGGATCTTGGTGTTGTCCCAGTTGAATTGGTGGTTCTCCTTGTCCATGTGGATCGAGATGAGTGAGTATTGGTCGTGTCTTTTTGTAGCCAGTTGGTGTTCGTGTACCCTTGTTGTTAGTTTCCTTCCTGTTTGTCCGATGTAGTGTTTCTCACAGTCTCTGCAGGGAATCTTGATTATGACATTGGTCCTGTCCATAGTGGGTAGTGGGTCTTTGGTCCGGGTGAGCAGTTGTCAGAGGGTTGATGAGGGTTTGTGTGCTATTCTGATGCTCAGTGGTCATAGGAGTCTTGTGGTTAGTTCTGAAGTGTTCCTGATGTAAGGTAGCGTGATGAGTGCGTCAGAGCGTATAGTATCTTCCTGGTGTCGTTCGTTTAGTAGGCCTCTTCTCACCCAGTTTTTCGGATATCCATTGTCCTAGAACACCTGGAAGAGGTACTCTTCTTCTTCTCGGCGTAGCTCTGTACTGCTGCAGTGTGTTGTTGCCCGTTTAAATAATGTTCTCACACAGCTTCGTTTCTGTGTGTTGGGACTGTTGAAATTTGGTACCTGGTCCGTGTGTATGGCTTTCCTGTGTACTTTCGTTAGGAATTCCCCATTTGTCCTGCGCTCTACCATGACGTCCAGGAATGGGAGCTGTTTGTTCTTCTCCTCCTCTCTGGTGAATTTGATTCCGGTGAGTGTGTTGTTTATTAGTTTGTGTGTCTCCTCTGGTTTGGTCCGTTTAATGATGACAAAGGTGTCGTCCACGTAGCGTATCCATGGTTTAGGTCAGATTAGCAGAAGGTCCGTACTTTCCAGTCTTTGCATCACTGCCTTGGCCACAAGTCCGGTGATAGGTGATCCCATGGGTGTCCCATTGGTCTGTTCGTATGTTTGGCTGTTGGAAGTGAAGTGGGTGGTCAGGCATAGGTCCAGTAGCTTCAGCATGTTGTCTGTGGAGATGGTTTCACTGGGGTCTTGTTCTTGTTGTAATAGTGCTGTCCTTGTTTCCCTTACTAGTGGTATGTCTATTGATGTGAATAGGGCAGTGACGTCAAATTGTCTCATCGTCATCTATCCTTATGTCTTTGATGGAATTGAGGAATTCTTGGGCTCAGTGGATAGAGTGGGGTGACTTGTTGACTAGGTGTCTGTGTCTCCTTTGTAGTCCCTTGGCTAATCTGTGAGATGGCATGCCTGGCAGGGAGACTATTGGGTCTAAGGGTACTTCCGGTTTGTGTACTTTCGGGAGGCCGTAGAATCAGGATGCATTGATTCCTTCAGGTTTCATTCTTAAGAAGTCTGTTTTGTTGATCTGTCTGGTCTGTTTGAGTCTTTTTAGCATGTTGAGGATTTTGTTCCCTAGTTGTGGTGTTGGGTCTGTCTGTACAGGCCAGTTTGTGTTCTTGTCAGCGAGCAGTGCCTGTGCCTTGGAGATGTAGTCCACTTTATTTCAGTACTACTGTCATGTGCCCTTTGTCTGCAGGTAGTATTGTAATGTTCTTGTCCTTTTCCAGTCCTTCCAGGGCTTGTCTTTCCAATATGTTGAGGGTGTTGAGTTCATTCTTTCTGGTCAGTGTCAGGATTACAGTCTGTCTTATGGTTTGTTGTGTTTCTTCATTGATATTGTTGGTCCTCAGTGTGGCTTCCAGTGTGGCTAGGAGTTCTGTTTTGTTGGCGTCTCTGTAGTTATAGTTAAGTCCGCGGATGAGAACGGCTTTCTCTATGTCTGTCAGTTTCCTGTCAGAGAGGTTTCTTATCCAGGTGTTTGCTCTGTTCTTGTTGATTTTGTGGGTAACTGTGCCTAGCTTGTCTTGAAGGGTCTGTCTTTTCTTGGCCCTTGTGGTCTGTTGGCTGATGTTAATGGCATGTTCCAGGTCCGTAGTCCAGTCCTGATTGGTAGCTTCCCGGAATAAAGTTTTTTGGCACGTAATTTCTCTGTTGTATCTGCGGAGCCGGTTTTGTGTGTTGTTTATCATTACCCTTACCATCTTGCGGCAGTTTTGTTCTGCTGTTTTGCGGGCTTCTGAGTTGTTGGTGGGTGGTTTGTATCTCACACTGCATGCTAATACCTGGTTCCTGAGGCATCCATGTAGGAAGTAGAGTTGTTTGCGGGTCGTGCTCTATCGTTTGGCGTAGTTCTCCCATTTTTGTGCCAATTGAGCGTGTTTTGCCTGTAAGTCTCCAAGGTTTTAGAGTAGATTTGTAGCTTGGGTTGTAGTTGTGATTGGTTGGTTTGCCCCGACAACTGCTCACACAAACCAAAGACCCACTACCCACTATGGACAGGACCAATGTCATGTATAAGATCCCACTACCCACTATGGACAGGACCAATGTCATGTATAAGATCCCCTGCAGAGACTGTGACAAACGCTACATCGGCCAAACAGGAAGGAAATTAACAACAAGGGTACACGAACACCAATTGGTTACAAAAAGACATGACCGATACTCACACATCTCTATCCACATGGATAAGGGGAACCACCAATTCGACTGGGACAACACCAAGATCCTGAGACAAGCAAAGCAGAGACAGGCACGGGAGTTCCTAGAAGCCCGGTACTCCACGAAGAAAGCCATCAACAAACACATGGAGCGAAACCCCATATACCCTGTATTGCAAAGGAAAACCGGAAGTGAGATAATTCAGCTCAACGAATTGCGTTGATGTTACCCAGCAGGATAATGAAACGTCTGCGGAACAACGAACCAGCTCGGTGAGCCAACCAACCATAACATCCACAACGCAAGCTACCAATCTACTCTAAAATCTTAGAGTACGGAGAGGTTGTTGAGGGAAAATGTGATCGACAGAGAACTGGGTTGTTTCGTTGGAGGCAGTTTGTAAAATTTGAGAGTGAATTAATGCAGAGTTGATTGCAGCCTCTTGTTTTGGGAAGTGCTCAAAGATCTTGAAAGCCTCTGGCTCGCACTTGAAATCTGTATTCAACTGAGTGAAGCTGCTGCTGTCAGAAATAATTGCATTTCACATACAGTGACATGCAGGTCAGTTACTGGACAATGGCTGCAGGGGAGAAAGTGGTTGGTGAGAGGGAGTGTGGGAGACTGTGAGCGAGAAAGCCAACATATTTTAAAAGTCTTCATGATTGGTTCAGTATGCTGTCATCAACTTACTTGGGAATTCTGTGACACACAATGCATTATGTTGTTTTAATTATCGAATTATGAAAATGTATTATTTTGCACATGAACTTGCAGATAGGAACTTAAAATATACTCGAGTACTGCTAGCTTTTTGGAGAGCGTTTCTCATTAAACTGAGGCATGTTAAAGTCAGGGATTTGGTCACCCTTCTGCATTTGGCACCCTTTGACACTGTCGCACATTTAGTATCGTAGAATCATACAATACAGAGAGGCCTACTGTCCATCAAGTCTGCATCAACAAAAATAACTACCCTAAGCCTACATTTTCCAGCTTCACTTTCTGGCACTGGGCCCATAGCCTTCATTATGACATTTCAAGTGTTCATCCAAATACTTTTTTAAAGATTGAGGTTTCCTGCCTCACTACCCTCCCAGTCAGTGATTCCAGATTCCCACCATCCTCTGGTTGAAATAACATTTCCTGAAATCCTCTCTGAATCTCCTGCCTTTCAGCTTAAAAGAGTGCCTTTGTCATTGACCTTTCAACAAACAGAATCGGCTGCTTTCCATCTACTCTGTCCATGTGCCTCATAATCTTATACACGTAAGTCAAGTTCCCCCCTTAACCTTCTCTGCTCCAAAGAAAACAACCTGAGCTTATCCAGCTTCTCTTCATGACTAAACTGCTCCATCCCAGGCAACATCCTGGTGAATCTCCTCTACACCCCCTCCAGTGCAGTCACATCCTTTCTATAGTGTGTTGACCAGAACTATGCACAGTACTCCGGCTGTGACCTAACCAAAGTTCTGTACACCTCCAACAGAACCTCCATGCAACAACTGATAAAAGCAAGCATCCCATATGCTTTCTTAACCATCCTATTAACTTGTCATACCATCTTCAGGGATCTCTGAGCAAGCACCCCAAGATCCCTTTGTTCCTTGTACCTCCTATTGTCCTGCCATCCTTTTGAGTATTCCCTTCCCTTACTGCTTCTAAAATGCGTCATCTCATATTTATCAATGTTAAATTCCATCTGCCACTGATTCACCCATCTGACCAATCCATTTATATCCTCCTGTAGCCTAGACTTTCTTCCTCACTGTGAACCACCCGGCCAATCTTCGTGTTATCTGCAAACTTACTTATCATCCCGCCATACTTTCTTCTAGATTGTTTATATATGTCACAAACAATAAGGGATCTGGCTCTGATCCCTGTGATGCGCTACTGGATTTCAGCTTCCAGTAACACAGCCTTCTACCACCTCGTTACCGTGGACAGCATGTGTTTTTACCTTCTTCGTGAGTTGCCTTATCACATGGGAACTTGTCACAGACTTTGCTGAAGTGCATACAAACTACATGAACTGTATCTTTACTTACACAGCCATATTTAGCGTTTTGCATCATCTAAAGCTCTAAGAGCAGAACAGACATTTGCATCTAAGAGATTCTGTTATCATGAGGGAGAGGTGAATTCAATTATACTTACTGTTCTCCTTTTTGTCTGTGACAGAGGTGGTCTTTAAAATGTTCTTTTTTCTTATCTTTGCTTTCACCTTTAAGAATAGCTGGTGTTGCATTTCCCCAAACCCTGTTTGTGAAGTTCAATTTAAAAACGACACACAACAATATTTTTCGGGCCAAGTCAAAACAAGATTTATTACTGTATTCAAAACCTGGGGGAATGGGTTGTAACACATTCACACACACATGCATCCAAAAAAAGAAAAGAGACACTAAAGAAACATTTTAAATTACTCAAAGTCGGAGGTATCAGAAATAGTTAACCTGAATCAGTGAGGCAGTGTCCTGTTGAGGTTCTTTGAAGTCCCTCCTGGAGAAGCTCAGACACAGTTGAATTATTGGTGAAGGCATGGTCGTGTAAACTTGGAATCTGTCCACTTTGTAGGTCGAACACATGCTCCTTTCTCAAAATCAGAATACTGAAAAATATTGTGATCAGAGGCTGGATTTTAGCTAAGCCTGGAGCTGCTTACCTTTCTGGTGTTCCATGCGGACTGAAGAATAAAGTCAAAGCTATTGCAGTTAAAGGTGATTCAAATAACCAAGTAGATTCAGTCATGTGACTGGAGTTTTGGTTTGAAATGCTCAGCTAATAGGGTAGATTTTGATGTTCCATCATAGAAACCATTGTATTTTATAGCAGATAACCATGAAGTCATTGACATCAAGTTAAGCAGTCGTGGATTTTGAGAGTCTCAAAGTTGTGAACTGGTGATGTAGGCATCTATGCTGTCTGTCCTTTATGTTGACTTGACTGGAATATTCATGCAGTGTAAGAGGAGTCACGTTCCAGGAGTTGGTGAGTTTGTTTTTGTCCTGGTAACTCGTGAAAATTTCTGGAAGCAGTCAACGTGCCTATTTTAAAACCTGGCAAGGGGCCATTAATTTAAAAAAAAACAAGTAATATAACTTTTACTGAAAGTATTTGACAGTCTTCTCCTTCCTGTCTTCTGGGCATGACAGATTCTAGACACTCTCCCAGTTCTGGGTCTTTGAGAGGACAGGCAACACGCATTCAGGAGGACTTTACATTTCCCTTCATACTGACTAGAAGAAGCAAGCACATTTCCCAAAACTTCATAAGATCACTCTTACGAGATAAGTTTCAGTTTCCAGTTCTGCATTTGTATTCGTCTCTTTCCAATGACTTACAAGTTACGTTGTAACACTGTGTATCCAAGCATTCATAAACCAGAAGGTTAGAGCCCTTCAAATAAGCACGATAGTCATTGGGATGTTAAACTCTGATGAAGACATTTTATAAAGGCAAATTGTTATTCTATGCCTCATTGTGGCCATTTCAAGATTAATATAATTAGGGCTGCAATTTAAGGGTAGACAATAGCCTTGTGGTATTATGGCTAGACCATTAATCCAGAGACCCACGTGATGTTCTGAAGATCGGGGTTTGAATCCCTCCATGGCAGATGGTGGAATTTGAATTCAATAAAAATCTGGAATTAAAAGTCTAGTGATGGTCCTGAATCCATTGTCAAGTGTTGGAAAACCCCATCTGGTTCATGAATTCCCTTTAGGAATCTGCCATCCTCACTTGATCTAGCTTCCAGGCCCACAGCAATGTGGTTGACTCTCTGGGATTATGTACAATAATGACTGAGATCGGTGCTTGGTAAAAATCATCTCCTTATTGAGCATCTGCAGTGGCACAGTTTGAGGTGGCGATGGAATCCAAAGTACAGTTTCACAGCATCCTCTTTTATACACAGTTTTTACATACATTAAAATTTTAGCACATAGTTGTGTCTGTTGTACTCAAGTTTGCATGACATCAGTCCTGGGGAAGCAGGAGATAGTTTAAGCACTTGCTAAATGCTGGCTGTTACTCCTGATGGGGTTAGAATGTCTGTCCGGTCTGAGTTTGCATAATTAAGAGGTGTTAGTCCTTTTGTCATTAAAGTTAGTAGTTTTAGTAAAAATACTAGACCTATATGATCTGAATAAGTGAGAAATTATACGTGTACTAAATAAAAGTTTAGAGGATATTAAACTGATCTCCCACAGCTGAGTTGTGAGATTTCATTTACTATTGCCAGTTTTGACAATCCTTACCTGTTCATTCAAGCAGTTTCACGGCAGCACTGTTTCGGTAGTAAGTTTCTTAAAGATGGTAGCGGCCCTATTTAATATATATTTAAAAAGTATAAATCCATACATTAGTACAAGATGGTAGTCCTAAATACAAGTTAGAAATAGGAATTAGAGATAAAAGGTACTGCAGATGCTGGAGAATCCGAGATAACAAGCATGGGGCTGGATGAACACAGCAGGTCAAGCAGCATCATAGGAGCAGGAAAACTTGACGTTTCGGGCCTAAACCCTTCATCAGAAAATCTGATTTTCAGAAAA
>JAHRHZ010000223.1:13920399-13936203 GCA_024137785.1 Ginglymostoma cirratum
ATTTTCTGATGAAGGGTTTAGGCCCGAAACGTCAAGTTTTCCTGCTCCTATGATGCTGCTTGACCTGCTGTGTTCATCCAGCCCCATGCTTGTTATCTTAGAAATAGGAATTACAGTGTTATAGAAATAGGTAGTGTATAAGGAAATTTCAAAGAGATAAAGAGCAGCAGATAGTAGGGACATGGTAGTGGAGGAAACTGATGTCCTGCAGCCTATTTATGTCCCTAAAGACAGTTACAACAGGCTAATTAATATTATAATCTTTCCATTGTTTTGAGTGATTTATGGAGACACAATGGTGGGGATAGCATTGAGTAGGTTACAGTATTAACACTTATTCAGGGGTAACCTTTGATACAGAAACCGGTCTAAACACTGCTTGCAGCGTGGACCCAATAAGAATTGAAAGATGTAAAGGAGCAGTAATGGTTTGGAAGGGAAGTTTAATTTAGGTTACAACAAAAACAGAAGTTGCTGGAGAAGCTCAGCAGGTCTGGCAGCATCTGTGAAGAGAAATCAGAGTTAATGTTTCGGGTCTGGTGGTTTATCAAGAGTTAAATGTACTACAAAAATACGGTTTTATGAATGAATGAATGGAAACACAGTGTAGTAAACATAGAGCGTGTGTGAGTGAGTTAGTGAAGAATTATGATTGAATGGAAACCTGGTATGGTAAACGTAGAGCACTGGTGAGTGAGTTAGTAAAGACAATGATAATACGATATCTCACAACTCTCAACGACCTTCTGGGCAACTGGGGGTGGACAATAAATACTGACCTAGCCAGTGATGCCCTCACTGTGTGAATGAATAAAAAGAAATCCTCTGAGTCGTGGGGCCAGATGTGTTCACTAACTGTCCTTACCTTCAAGAAAGCTCACTGGGTTGAAGACCAATCAGCTTCTTATTGACTGGTGAGCTTCCTGGCCAATCACAGGCCATGACAAAAGCTGCTTAACTTTCAGGGGATCCAGTGTTGAGAAGTAAGTCCTTTTTTTTGTTTCGTGAAGTGGAGGACATAGGGAAAGGGGGTGGGATAAAAGGTAAGGGCAGGAGTTAGTTGAGGAAATCCCTAGGGGACCATCTGGCCCATTACTTAATTGCTAAGATAGCAAAAAGCAGCAAGTATCTCCCCAAGGCAAACTCACTCAATTATTTGCTGTTTTCACCACTTTCTACACTTGCTACAGGAGGGAGAAAATTGTGCCCTATATTCAGACTTGATTAGCAAGCAACTGTCCTCTCATCGAAAAACAGAACCAGAGTAAAGATCCACGTTGTACTGTATGGCTGCCATACAAGAATAAATGTAACATTCAAGTTACTTGCATTCTGATGTTTCACTTTTTAGTCTTCTCTTGATATGGATATCTGGCAACCTATTGCAAAGGCTCACTACAAGCGGAAACTTCAGCCATGAACCCATGTTATGTCACTGATGTATACTGTCGTACCAAAGCATTAATCTGTCTGGACTCCCCAGAGCTTTTTATTAAACATTTTCAAGCTCGCTGTCTCTTTCTCTTCTCCACGTTATTATCTCTGTGCATTGTCAAGCATGGCAGGCTCATACTGTGAAGCGACCCCTAATGGCTTGGAAGTATTTGATGTTCTTTCAGTCTATTTTTTGCCAAAAAGATTGAGCCTGTCTAATGGGATTTATGATCTCCTGTGTGTCTGAATTCTCTCAAATTAAAACCGCAGCTTTAATTCCAGACCAAACGACCGAGAGAGATGGAATAAAATTTCTCAAAGTGGTCACCAACCTTTAAAGGCTGAAGTCCACATTAGGTGACTTGTAATATGGGGAATAGTGCATCAGTGAATCTGCTGGGACGGGAGGTTATTCTGACTGTGCCTGGGACAAATTTTACACCTCAGGTGGTTCCAGGCTGATGAGCATTGTCGTTGTGTGGTCATCACTTGCCTGAATCTTGGGCCCCTATTAAAGTTTCTTTCTGACTTGCGTATACTCGAACACTCTTTCAGTTTCCCCTCATTTGACTCTGACAAATCAAGTGCATGATTCAGAATGTCCTGCATTTCATCTCATTATTGTGGATTTAAATAGTTTTTTTAAAAAACACAGTAAAGGCGGGCAACATACCTGTGTGGCTGAGCATCATTGAAAACAGCTTCACTGACACCAATTGTCTTCCCAGAATAAAAATCAGCGAGACAACTGGCCACGAGAATTTTTGTTTCTGGCGATATTGGTTGAGGAACAAATTATGGAATGTGTCCTGACTCCCCAAATCCTGTCACAATCAACAAAGCACAAAACAGGAGTGTGATGGAATACTCCCCACTTGCGTGTATCGGTGGAGCTACAACAACACTCCAGAAGTTTGACACCATCAGGACAAAGCAGCTCACTTGATTGGCACCACATCCACGCTGTTTGTCACTGACACTCAGTGGCAGCAGTGTGTACTGTCTGCAAGATGCACTGCAGAAATTCAACAAAGATCCTTAGACAATGCCTTCCAAACCCATGATCACTTCCACCCAGAAGGATAAGAGCAGCAGATACTCTCCATCCTGACTTGAAAATATATTGCTGTTCACTTGTGTCAAATCCTAGAATCCCCTCCCTACCTGCACTGTGGGATCTAACTATTGCAAATGGATACTGCAGTGGTTCAGAAAGGCAGCTCACCACCACTGTCTCAAGGGCAGCTAGGGGCGGACCACCCAGAATCCATTTACTATTTTGATAAAAAAGATTTGGTGGAAACACCAGAAGTGGCTGGGGTGTGGCTACTCTTCCTCTTATTTGAATAATGCTTCAGAAGACACTTTGAGAAAAGGAGAAAAGTAGCCACTGTTGTAATTGTAAGCATCAGTTGAGGTTCCCCAATTTATCTCATTGCTGGATGGCTATCGCTAAATGTTGTACTTTCAGGTAAGGAGGGATGAACTGGCTCCCCTTCTTTATGCAGCCATCCCTTAGGTTGGTTACGACAAGATTCAATAAGAAAGGATCCTTCTCTTGTTGGAGAGAGATACCTTTTTCTTAGACCAAATGAATATACGTTTTAAATAATGAGGCAACTTAATTAGGATTTCTAGGTTGAATTAAAGAGTGAGTGAGTTTGGAGTTGTTGGTTGTTTCGCCGAGCTGAGTGGTGTTCAAGCAAACAGTTTGTCTCCCTTCTAGGTGACATCGTCAGTGTTGTACTGGTTTGTAAATGGGGTCTACTTCAACATGTTTGTTTATCGCAATGGTGGTTGAAAACCAGCCCTCCAGGAAGTCTCATGCTTGTCTACTATGGTACAAAACCAGAAACAAGATTGCACACCATGACAGACTGGACCATATAAATTCAGAGTGGGTCAGAACAACAGCACTTCAACAGAGGCACTGATGAGGTCATCGAGAAGGGAGAAAAAATGTTTGCGTGAAAACCAGTCAGCTCAGTGAACCAACCAACAACTCCAACCGCAACGCGAGCTACAGATCTTCGCCAAAACATTAGTGACTGAGTTTATTAGTTACTAAACATGTGAAGAGGTAATAAGCCAACATGAATACACACAGATTAGAAATGAGAAGTCAGTCAAAACTAGATTAAAATAAGCTAAAAGATACATGGATCAGTGTTTTGATTGTTTATGAGAAGGAGAAGGTGGAACGGTATGGCCATTACATGGGTGCGACTGTTACAGTTGATGTTCATAGTTAGGAAGTCTATTTTGAGATTCTCGACTTTGAAGGTCAACTCAAATTCTTATGACCGCTTTCCTTTTTAATGGTGACTGACTTCCTCGCAATCAGAGCATGAGAATATATTTTCTTTTTACCTGCAGCGCAGGGATGTCTGTTGGCTGCCCTCAAGCTGTGGTCTTTATAGCACATTAGTCCACATGAGCTCATCAGTCCACTAACACACTCAGACCAGGGATTACTGTGTCTTTTTTACATAATTTTTTTGGAGATTCCTGGAAGAATAGAGCATAAGCATGTCTTTCATCTTCTCTCCACAATCTGGAATATAACCTACAGGAAATGGTCTCCTGTGGGAAGAGGAGGAAATTACATTGCCTTGTACTTCTGCCTTTTGGAATCTCTCTCTTTGAAACTTCCTTGGCACTGTACAAGTGCAACGTTCTAGGGGTGTGTGCAGAAAATCTTTCAGCAGCCAGTGGATTTCATTCTAAGAAGTTATATTTATCAGCCAGGCTTGGCATGCAATCTTTGTTTTGGAATAAAACACATCTGGTCCAAAAGTCCAATATGTCTGTAAGTAATTTCGGGTTCTGATCAATCATCATGGCCTAACGCAGGGACACATGATGAGCAGTTTGCATGTTGCAAAACTGCAAGTACTCAATTGTTTAAGGGACAAATGTTGACCAGGAATGAGGGAGGAATTGGCTACTCAGCAAGTAGTGAGACAAATAGTATCAGTGCCTTTAAGCAGAGTCCAGATAAGTACGTGAGCGAAGCAGAATTGAAGCTTGTACAGATATAGTGAGATAGGAGGAGAAATTACGTTTGTCAAAGGATTGTGAAGCTGGGAAATTCATTACCCCAGTCTGCGGTGGATGGTGGGACATTGAGTAAATTTTAGGAGAGCATAGACAGATTTTTAATTTGTAATGAGTCGAAGAGTTATGGGCAGCAGGCAGGAAAGTGGAGTTGAGATTGTGATGAGATCAGCCATAATCGTATTAAGTAGTGGTCAAGGCTTAAGGGACTGAATGGCTTACTTCTGCTCCTAGTTCTTGTGTTCCTGTATTGAACATAAATACCTGACTGCAGCAGTTGTGTTCGGTGATGGGTTTCTTTGTTGTAAATTCTATGTGGCTTATGTGTGCAATTCTTCTGTTCTGCGTCAAATTGTGCCACCCTAGTACATCCACCTAAGATGGCAAACAGGTCCTTCATTTAAATTTTTAGAAGCATGCACTTTGTGATAGTACACCATTCCCCAGCACTACACCAGACCTTTAATTGTCCAGGATAACAAGGTGTGGAGCTGGATGAACACAGCAGGCCAAGCAGCATCATAGGAGCAGGAAAGCTTGACGTTTCAGGCCTAGACCCTTCATCAGAAATGGGGGAGGGGAAGAGGGTTCTGAAATAAATAGGGAGAGAGGGGGAGGCGGATAGAAGATGGATAGAGGAGAAGATCGGTGGAGAGGAGGCAGACAAGTCAGAGAGGTGGGGATGGAGCCAGTAAAGGTGAGTGTAGGTGGGGAGGTAGGGAGGAGATAGGTCAGTCCAGGGAGGACGGACAGGTCAAGGGGGCGGGATGAGGTTAGGAGATGGGGGGGTGGGGCTTGAGGTGGGAGGAGGGGATAGGTGGGTGGAAGGACAGGTTAGGGAGGTGGAGATGAGCTGGGCTGGTTTTGGGATGCAGCTGGGGGAGGGGAAGATATTGAAGCTTGTGAAATCCACATTGATACCATTGGGCTGCAGGGTTCCCAGGCTGAATATGATTTGCTGTACCTGCAGCCTTCGGGTGGCATCACTGTGGCATTGCAGGAGGCCCAGGATGGACATGTCGTCTGAGGAATGGGAGGGGGAGTTGAAATGGTTCGCGACTGGGAGGTGCAGTTGTTTGTTGCGAACTGAGCGCAAGTGTTCTGCAAAGCGGTCCCCAAGCCTCCGCTTGGTTTCCCCGATGTAGAGGAGGCCACAACGGGTACAGCGAATGCAGTATACCACATTGGCAGATTTGCAGGTGAACATCTGCCTGATGTGGAAAGTCTTCTTGGGGCCTGGGATTGGGGTGAGGGAGGAGGTGTGAGGGCAGGTGTAGCACTTCCTGCGGTTGCAGGGAAAAGTGCTGAGTGTGGTGGGGCTGGAGGGGAGTGTGGAGCCTATCTCCTATCTCCTAACCTCATCCCGCCCCCTTGACCTGTCTGTCCTCCCTGGATTGACCTATCTCCTCCCTACCCCCCACCTACACTCACTTTTACTGGCTCCATCCCCGCCTCTTCGACTTGTCTGCCTCCTCTCCACCTCTCCTCTCCTCTATCCATCTTCTATCCGCCTCCCCCTCTCTCCCTATTTATTTCAGAACCCTCTTCCCCTCCCCCATTTCTGATGAAGGGTCTAGGCCCGAAACGTCAAGCTTTCCTGCTCCTATGATGCTGCTTGGCCTGCTGTGTTCATCCAGCCCCATGCTTGTTATCTCGGACTCTCCAGCATCTGCAGTACCTTTTATCTCTGATACAATTTTAACCCCACTGCGAAGCCTCTTCTAAGGATGCCTACCCTGAAGAAGTTACCCTCCTCCCTCCGGACAAACCTCAGGGAATCTCTCTCCCACTGCAACTCTCTCATCACCTCATCGGCCTTGAAACTGCTCGACCACGTCCTGAAGCAAACCAGGTACCACAGCCACATCACCTTTCTTAGTACCTGTCTACGGAACCAGATCATCCCCAATGGACTACAATCCACATTCAAGCCTTCCCAATTTGGCCCCAACCGTGACAATATCTACATGGAGAACATTGAGACCCTCCAGAAGCGCTTCTCCCTACGACTCCTGAAACACACACTTGCAGCAATGCGCAGGCACCTCCAGGCACTACAATCAAGACTCCCCCAGCTCAGAGCCTCCCTCTCCCAGACCTGCAAAGGACCTCTTCTGTTTTTTTATTCTCCGTAGCATTTCTGATGAAGGGTTTAGGCCCGAAACGTCAAGTTTTCCTGCTCCTAAGATGCTGCTTGGCCTGCTGTGTTCATCCAGCCCCATGCTTGTTATCTCGGATTCTCCAGCATCTGCAGTACCTTTTATCTCTCCACACCTTGTTATCTCGGATTCTGCAGCATCTGCAGTACCTGTTATCTTTAATTGTCCAGCCTGTGTCTTGGAGGGTAGAGCATAGATTGCCATTAATTGGGCATTAACACCTACCATCTATAGATGAAGAGGCTTTGAGATGTTTATGAGAGACACATGTCTTTGTTTTTTTTAATGGCAGTGATGTAGAACAAATCTATTGATTTGACATCTCACCTAAAGATAGTCACCTCTGACCAAGCACCACTTTCTCAGTACTGGTTATACAGCCTGCAAAAGGTATTTGGGTGTTAACTAAAAGTATAAAGAATAAAATGATGTCTCAGTAGCAAATCTGAACTCTAAAATCAGGGTTCACTCTTGTAGTCACTTCCTTATGGAGGAAATTTTAAAATGATTAAACTTTTATTCTTCTTACTTGTTATTACATGAAAACAAAACTATTTTCTTGATCAGTGGGAAATATTCCCCCAAAAAGCTAATGACTGCACTTTATTCTGATTAATGAAGTGAAAATTGTTTCATTTCTCAGTGTAGGAGTCTCTTACCTGATGAGCTATCAAGGTAAACCACTACAAAAGGGAAGCTTTAAAGATGAGCAGTTTTAATATGAAGGGCTAAAAACCTCTAAATGCGTCTTTGTTGAAGTGAATTAATGGTTGGCAGAGACTGACAATGACTGAAGGTTAATGAGTGAAATGTGAGAATTTTTAGTCAGCGATTTCTCTGCTCATCTCAATTTAAAAAAAAAAGTGGAGTTTGGTCTGCATATGGGCACTCCCACAAGGATACACAAACGTACACGCTTCCAAACACACACACACAGCTAGTGAGTGGCTGATATGTACACCAATATATATTTATCATCACAGTCAGTTCACTGTTCCAGAACACCAAAACAAATTGAGAGAAAGTATTGGAAATATTCAGCAGATCTGACAACCTAACTAAAGTTTCAAATCGACTGACTCCTTCAGACCTGTGTATTTCTGGATGTTCATGGATCATAGAATCCCTACAGTGTGGAAACAGGCCCTTCGGCCCAACAAGTCCATGCTGGCCCTCAGACCATCCCCCTATCACCCACCTAATCTACGCATCCCTGAACACTATGGGCAATTTAGCATGGCCAATCCACCTAGCCTGCACATCTTTGGACTGTGGGAGGAAACCCACGCAGACACAGGGAGAATGTGCAAACTCTACTAGACAGTCACCCGAGGGTGGAATCGAACCTGGGTCCCTGGTGCTGTGAGGCTGCAGTGTTAACCACTGACCCATCGTGAGTCAGATATGAGTGTTTTTAACTCTACTTCCCCTGCACAGATGCTGCCAGACCTGTGGAGTTCCAGCTCTTGCTCCATTTATTTCAGATTTTCAGCATCTTAGCTTTTTCTTTCATTCAGTGAGAAAAAGGGGAACTTGATTGGGGGTGTGGTAGTTTCCCTACCTCTGGGTCAGGAGGCCCAAGTTCAAGTCCCACCAGCTCCAGAGGTGTTTCATAGCTAATATGAACAGGCTATTTAAAAATCCTTACACATCTTTTCATTCTCCCTCCGTGTGTGCAGCTAGTCTTCTTGTAAAGGCATCTGTACTATTGTGTCAACTAGATCATACGGTCATAGGTTACATAGCCTTTTTCTCTTGGATTCCTTAATGGGATTACTCATCCTTGTCTTCTGTTTATGACCGCCTTCATTTTAATCACTGAATCTGTACAGCATGGAAGCAAGCCATTCAGCCCATTGAGTCCACGCTGACCCTCTGAAGAGCATCCCTGTAATCCTGCATTTCCTAACATGCACACCCCTGGAAACTGTGGGCAATTTAGCATGGCCAATCCATCTGACCTACACATCCCTGGACACTTTGGGCAATTTAGCATGGCCAGTTCACCTAACCTGCACAGCTTTGGATGGTGGGAAGAAACCAGAGGAAAACCACACAGACACAGGGAGAATGTGCAAACTTTACACAGACTGTCACTCGAGGCTGGAGTTGAACCTGAGTCCCTGGCACTGTGAGGCAGCAACGCTAATCACTGTGCCATCCCTCCTTCGCCATTCTTCAACTCCCAGGTGTAAACATCCTTTCATGCCCACCCTCACTGTCTGCCGTTTTTCCCTGTTTGAACAAGAAGCTCCATCCAATCTTTCCTAACAGCAATGGGATTTGTAGTTGCAGCTGTCTAGCAACTGCAGATGATGGCTGCTGTCCTTTGGGGCTAGGGGGTTGACAGCTATATCTCCAACATGTTTGTATTTAATTTCTTCATTGAGAATTCCATGCAGGCACACACCAGCTTGTTGCCAACACAATGGGGAAGCTGCAAAAATCAGCAGGGTTTTGAGAAAGTATTTCGAACTGAAGCCATTGAAGTATTTGTCTTTTTATGTGTTCCTGTTCAATTTAGAACGTGGCCGTAAGGTCATTGGGTTTTTGAGAGGAAGTTGCTCCAAAGTGATTTGCTGCTCAAGAGAAAGTATCACATTGTGCACTGCCACGTAATCGAAAATGTGCCAAAGGGAAATATCTGAGTACCTGGGGCTTCTCAATCTTTGGCCCAGAAATTACGGAAAGTATCAGCGTGCAAAAGATAAATGTGCTCATAGGAATTGAGCAGGTTCATGCTTTACCTTCTTACACTAATACCCTCACAATGTATTTTCAAGCTTTCATTATTTCCAGCACGTTATGTTTTAAAGTTAGCCAGCAGGCGTAACTTAGCAGCTGACCTTTAGTGCAGAACGAGTCTACCCCTAATCCCATCACAACTACCAGTCACCCCTCCCCACCAATGGCATCATGAACTAAACATACAGCTGACCACTGGCTTTACCATTCCATCATTGATGGTCTTCCATTAAATCACTCCATTCTGAATGCGTTTACCCAATTAATTGTAGGCACCTACATTACTTCTATAATTTTCTAACACCTTAGGATGTAGGCTGCGGAATAGCTCATAAGGACAAGAAAGTCATGCATTTATATAGCACTTTTCTCAACCACTTGGAATTTCAAAGCACTTTACGCCCAATAAAATACTGTTTTGTTTATGAAGCGTGGATACTGTTGTGGTGTGGTAATATATAAACCAGCAATGTGATAATGACCAGGTGAGCTATTTCTTATGATGTTGATCAAGGGATAGATATTGGCCTGAACCCTGGGGATAACTCCTGTGGTTTTCTTTGAAATAATGCCACGCAGTTGTTTACATCAGGTCTCACGGGTAGATTGGATGTCAATTTAATCGTATCCCTGACAGTGTGGTACTCCCTCAGCACTGCATTGGAGTGTCAGCCTTGATTTTGTTTTGATTTATTTATTATTACGTGTACCTTGTGGCGAAATACAGTGGAAATGTTGCATAGTGCCCCCACTCTCTGGCGCCATCTTAAAATACAGAAAAATAAACCAAAGTAATAGAGTATAAAGGCAGAAAAATGAAGAAATAAATAAAGAAAGAAAAGTTTGTGCTCAAACCTTGGAATGGCATTTTAATCCAGAACCTTGTGGTTCAAGTGAGGCATGCTTTTTATTTTATTCATTCACGGGATGAGGGCATCACTGGCCAGGCAGCATTTATTGCCCATCCCTAATTGCCCAGAGGTCAGTTCAGAGTCAGCCACATTGCTGTGGGTCTGGAGTCATGTGTAGGCCAGACCAGGTAAAGATGGTAGCTTGCTTCCCTAAAGGACATTAGTGTGCTACCAACCTAAATTCAAGAGTTTGCTTTTGGAATGGCTTTTGCAGGTTTGCAAAGACCTACCTTACCCATCCTCCCTTTAAAAAGAAGACTTGCATTTTTATGTAGAACAAGTCACAGTCTCAGGGATTTACCGACAAGTGTAGTCACTGGATACACAGCGGCCAGTTCACACACAGCAAGCACATACAAACAGCAGCATAATCATGACCAGATCGACTGTTTGCAGATTTGGTTGAGGGGTATGTATTCTTAGGGCACCAGGAGACTATGCCTTCTTTTCATTGCGATAGTGCCATTAGATCTTCCTGTCTGCCCGCAGAAGCTGCTGGAGACTTGGTTTTATCATCCCACTTGAAGAGTGTCATCTTAAACTGTGCAACGTTTCAGTGGTGCTACACTAGCCCAATGGAAAGTTCCTGGCGTCAGGCTTGAACCCACAGTCTATGACTTGGAGGCCAGAATGCTAATACTGAGCCATAGCTAACACTCCGATACCTGTACTTATAAGTTAGAACTGTTTGTGTCACTAAAAATGGCAGAGACAGGAGTTCGGTTGCCCCTGATTTCTCCAGCAAAGTTTTGACCATTACAGACACGATGGGCCAGATTGTTTCCTTCTGTGCTGTTACTTTCCACGGCTACCATACATTACATGTTAGACAGACTGCAACACCAAGCATTTACAAAGTGCTTTTAAGGTAGTAAAGTGCACCAAGGTGTTCCCAAGAGCAAAGTGGAATTAACATAGTGATATCAAACAATATGAGGTATTAGAACAGGTGACCAAAGGCTTAGCCAAAGGGAGGTTTAGGAAAGGAATTGCTGAGTTTTGTGTCTAGGCAGCTGAAGGTACAACCACTAATGATGGAGCAATTGAAAAAGGAGGATGCACAAGAGGCCAGAATAGGAAAAGTGCAGAGATCTCCGAGGAGTAAAGGATATGGAGCAGCTGGACTTGTGCTGAGGGGTGCAGGCAAAAGCTATAACCGGTACAAAATGAACGAAAATTTATAATCTAAACAGAGAGCCTTGGAAGGTTTGAGGGAAGACAGACATCGTTGGGAAACGGATGAAATCGTACATTGGAGCATTAACGTAAATGTCTTCACACTCAAAGATTTCTTTGATACGTGTTCAGAACAATGAATTGGTGTACCAGAGAACAATGGGGTGTAGCTTGATGCCCCCGAACTAATGTTGTGAACATATTGCTATCGGGAAGTGCCAGGGGAAGTGTATTGCTGGGCAAAGGGAAGTGGGAGGGGAAGATGACCCCCACTGATCTTGAGGCCACCGTGCAAATCCCAGTCAAACTGGGTCTAATTGAGCTGATACGCTTACTTTCTGTGTTCACAATAAAAGTAGAGTCATTACAAAAAAGCAATTATACACCAAATACACCAGCTAATGTGGTTTCCCTTGGCGATTTAGGGTGACTGCCAGAATCATAGCGCAACATTCGTCAAACCTAGTCAGATATAGAAACGGATTGGCGGAGAAAAGTATGATCATAGTTTCATCTGTTTCTGCTGAATTGGCATGGGATCCTTTCTCCTTGACTACACAGCCAATGAAAGAGGTCATTATATGCCGGTTAAGGTGAGGGACTGTAGCCCCTCGTTGTAATGCTGCCTTTGGAAATTGTACAGAAACCATATTCTAGCGAGGAACATGTAATTGAGTAGTTTTATATGGTTTCTCTGTTAACGAGGGAGCTGTAAACAACATGTTAATTTCAGGGTCAAGGTATGTCAAAGAGTACTGTGGTAAGGGGCTATGTTTTTAACCTATTCACTTGGAAGAGGGTCCAACATTACTTGGGAGGATAATTCCAGTTGGCACACTTTTAAAGTATGTACATTTCTCTTTCAGAAAGAATCTAAGGACGTAAAACTTTTAAAATATTGTGAATATAAGAAATTCCTACTGAATAGGTCCAGGAGGGTTTGGATGATGGGGTTTGAACCCACACTCATTTATTTGGGTGGAACATTCTCAGCATTATTAGCTCCCTCTGTCTACTACTGTTGCCGCTTTGTTTTTGAATGTGCTATGTTCACTTTTCCAGGTTAGCACATGATACCTTGTAGCTACAGTTACTTCCCAAAAACACTTCCAGAGCATAGGAAAAGTATTTCCCTTTATAGATTTGAAGGTTGTGCACCAATCCCAAACAGATGACCTGTTTCCAGGCTCCGTGCTTTTGGTTTTGAGGGTCCTTAAGGTGTTCTGAATGTGCATTGTATAAGGCCAATCTTTCAAGCTGACATCTCTCAACAACCACAATTTATATTCATATAGTGTCTTTCAAAGTAATAGAAAGTCCCATGGTACTTCACAGGAGCATTGTAAAAAAAGCATGACAAGACAAAACAAACACAATGAACTACTTGAGACATTAGGCCAGATCAAGGAGGTACATTTTAAGGAATGCTTTAAAGAGGATAGAGAGGTGTAAAGGTATAGGGAGGGACTTCCGGGTTTTAGGGCCTAGGCACAGCCACTGGTGGTGAAGTGAATTTTCCATAGTATGTACTGCACAGAATCTGGTCACTCACTCAACTGCTATTAATGTTCCACACTGCCCTCCTGGCTTCTTCAATATCGACAAGATAACCATCTATTCTTGTCCCTCGTGTGTTGGTCTAACAGCTCCTTAACTGCACTTTATTCAATAGCCTGCTAAGAGACATACGCCATCAGAATTGGATCGTTTTCCGAATGTTTTCTCACAAGCGAAGCTCTCCAGCAGTGCGACTGAAATGACGAGGGAGTGACAGAGGCACAAACGCAAAGGAAACAGTGAAGCCATCACTGAGCACAGATGGAGGCCATTTGACCCATTAGGTCTGTGCTAGATTTTGAAATAGCTGTCTGATTTCACCCCCTACTCTTTTGCCATCATCCTGCAATATTTTCGTCTGAGGTATATATCCAATTCATTTTTAAGCGGTACTTTTGCATCCATGTTCACAACCGTTTCAGACCGATCTTCCCAGATCGTGAAAACTTTACGTTCAAAAAATAATTCCTCTCATCGCCACCCTTCTCTTTATTTCCTTTCGCAGTTATTGTAAATCTCTACCCTCTTGTTCTGACTCTTTTGCCTTTTGAAATGGTTTTGGCTTCCCTGTTTCGTCCCTCCCTCCACTTTGGGGAAGAGAAGAGCCTGGCTTTGGCATCTCTTTTCCTTCCTCTGTCGAATTCATCCGGGTGGAAAACACAGTTTAAAGTCTTTTCTGCGATCCTATATCCCTCCCACAGCGATGAGTTGTATTTGAGCTGAAACCATCCCCTGCAGCTTTTTAACTTCGTTAATGTTTGGATCAAAATGCCTCCATTACAAGATTGACCACTTTAAATTGTTTTGCTTTATTTATTCATGGAAATCGTAATCCATCAGTGTTTCCTGATGACCTTGGCATGTCACTGAGTAATAATATTACAGACGGATGGATTGTCCTCCCACTTCAGCCAATGGACCAACATGTCAGGGGTCTATTCTGCACTGGTTATATCATCTACACTCGAGGTTCCTTCATTTCGGGGATTCAGTTTAAATTAGCAATCATCACCCTCAATCATCATAATCTCAGAACATCTCTCCAGGAGTTCCTCAGGGTAATATCCTTAGCCCAACCACTTTCAGCTGCTTTTTTAGTGACCTTTGCTCCTTCAAAAGGTCAGAAATGGGGATATTTACTGATGATTGTGCAATGTTCAGCATCATTTGACAGTCACCAGATACTGAAGCAGTCCATGTCCGTAGACAGCGAGACCTGGATGACTTCCAAGCTTAGCAGTAAGTTACATTTGTACTATTCCAGTGCCAAGCAATGACCATTTCCAACAGGAACGTGTCTAACCATCTTACCTTAACATTCAATTACCATCACTGTGTTCTCTCACTATCAACATCCTGGGGGTTGCTATTGATTAGAAACTTATACGGACCAAAAATATAAATACCATGGCTGTATAAGTAGGTCAGAGGCTGGGAACTTGATGGCAAGTAACTTCTCTCCTGACTGTCCAAAGCCTGTGTGCCATCTATAGGACATAAGTCAGGAGTGTGATTGAACACCCTCCACTTGCCTCGATGAGTGCAGCTTCAACAGCGCGAGAAACTTGTGTCAAGGGCAGAGTAGCCCACTTGATTGGCACCACCTGAAACATTCACGCCCTCCACCATCAATGAACAGCAATAGCCGTGTCTACTTTTTGCAGATTAATTGCTTCCATCAATAGCAACTTCTACAACTGAGGAGAGCAAAGGCTAACCCGGTAAGGACAGCAGGTGTCCTTCCCTAAAGGACACGAGTGGGTTTTTAATGATTACTGACAATGGTGACATGGTCACCATGAGGCCAGTTCTTTACTCCTTTTGTTTTAGTTGAATGCAAATTGCACCATCTACTATGGTGGGACTTTCACCCATGTCCCCAGAATATTGGCTAGTCCAATGATATTACCATAACATCACCACCTCCCCAGTACAGGACGATTGCGAATCCTTCTCCTTCCCGATCCTTTATTTTTGACGTCTAAATGACCAATTCCTTTCAGGCAATTTGGGTCTTGGGTCCTTACTCACTGCTAGTGCCCTAATGGTACTCCCCGAGCATCATTGTGTCAGACCACACTGAATGGTGTTAATGAGCTGACCCTGCAGGAGTGCGTGAGGTCCCTTCAGTTGAACATAGACACAACCAGTACCTGGACAAAGTCAGAAGTCACATGACACCAGATTCTAGTCCAACAGGTTTCTTTGAAATCACAAGCTTTCGGAGTGCTGCTGCTTCAGCACCTGCTCCTTCATCACGCCATGAAAGATGCTATGCTCCGAAAGCTTGTGATTTTAAATAAACCTGTTGGACTATCACCTGGTGTCATGTGACTTCTGACTTTGTCCACCCCAGTCCAACGCCGGCACCTCCACATCACAGTAGCTGGAGACCAATGTTCTTCGCAACTCAACATCAGAAGCATCTTCGTGGTAACATTGTTGTCAGTCTGCTGAGAGGACCACAGAGTTTACAAAGTGACAACTAAATGATAGACTGGATAAGGATGCATTAAACAAGAACATCCTCCTTGCCCACCCCTAAACCCAGGTTGGAATTACCCCAATCCCAATGTGCTCCATCTTGTGGTTTAGCCAAGAACTGCTGAAACATTTTCTGAAGGTCTTCACATGGCCAAAAAAAATGTCAGGCAAAAGTTGAGATAACAAGGTGTAGAGCTGGATGAACACAGCACACCAAGCAGCCTCAGTGGAGCAGGAAGGCTGACGTTTTGGGTCTAGACCCTTCTTCAGAAATTTCTGAA
>JAHRHZ010000223.1:13936603-13960556 GCA_024137785.1 Ginglymostoma cirratum
CATTTCTGAATAAGGGTCTAGGCCCGAAACGTCAGCCTTCCTGCTCCACTGATGCTGCTTGGCCTGCTGTGTTCATCCAGCTCTACACCTTGTTATCTCAGATTCTCCAGCATCTGCAGTTCCTACCATCTCAGGCAAAAGTTGAGTTTGGTGCATATTTTGAAAATGTTCGTAAAGCACCAAAATGTAAGCAAATAAGCAAAGTGAAAGAAAAACTAATAATATATTTACATTGGTCTAATAAATTCATAAGAACATAAGAACTAGGAGCAGGAGTAGGCCTTCCGGCCCTTCGAGCCTGCTCCGCCATTCAACAAGATCATGGCCGATCTTTTTGTGGACTCAGATCCACCTACCCGCGCTCTCACCATATCCCTTAATTCCTTTATTGTTCAAAAAAATATCTACCTTACCTTTAAAAACATTTACTGAAGTAGCGTCAACTACTTCACTGGGCAAGGATTTCCATAGATTAACTACCCTCTGGGTGAAGAAGTGCCTTCTCAATTCAGTCCTAAATCTGCTCCCTCTAATCTTGAGGCTATGCCCTCTTGTCCTAGCTTCACCTGCCAGTGGAAATATCCTCTCTACTTCTATCTTGTCTATTCCCTTCATAATTTTATATGTTTCTATAAGATCCCCCCTCAATCTTCTGAATACCATTCATATCCATAGCAGACGAGTCCAGGTTGGATAATTGCTAAAACTTGTGTCTGGCATAATCTTGGGAGCAGGACCAGAGAAATCAGAAAATGTACTTTTGAAGTGGGAGTCCTACCATTTTCTGAACAGAATTTTGCTTGTTTGAGGGCTGTTTTCTAAATAAAAAAGCTCAATTTAGAGTTGCCTGTACTCCAGAATTGTCCTGGCATCTCCAGGAATTGAAAATTGACCTCTGGAAGCTTGACTGATGATCAAAAATTCTTCATCCAGAGATGAAGTCTGCTTTCCAATTAGCATGGGAAGGTGATTCCTGTGAAGGTTAACATGTTGGGTGACCAATTTCAAGAATGCAGGCTGAGGCAGTTGAAAGTGAGAGGTTATGTGATGACATTTCCAGGTATAATTCCACCTGAAGTTGGCACCTGTGTATTGCCCTTGCCAGTGCCCTGATCATGTGACAAGTTCTGTGACTTTGAATTTTAAAAAGTACATAAAATCCTTATAACTTAAATGGGCCAGGCTTGATATAAGGTGTACGATGTATATATATTTCAATATCATTTGTTTTAGAGTTTGGATTTGAGCTAGTAACATGTAGGTTTTGGCCTGTGTGTCTGAAGGGATTTAATAATTAACTTGTAAGTATTCTAATAGCTATGGTACGTTCTTTAAAACTCGGTATTAGAGAGAGATTTCCTGCAGAGTAATAGCCTTTTGTTTGCATCGGGAGCATTTACCTATGAACAATGTGATCAGTGTAGTGCATTAGGCTTTCAGATGGAATATTCTGAAATTGTTTTTTTTCCAGACTTAGGGGTTGTTTGAAACAGAAGCTATTTAGTTTCACTTTGCGACTGTTTGCAGGGGGCTTGGCTGAAGCTGGGTGTATAAACAGTTGTTCCTGAGAAAGGAAGATAGTTTTAGGATTGTTAAGAAAGAGGTTATCACAGTGCAAGCAGTTTAGTTTTAAAAGTTCCAGACCAAAAGTATTTGGTTAAAATTGAAGGGGTTGTTTGAAGTTGAGAAAGTTTAAACTCAGTTGTATGGAGTCTCTAGGACCAGACTGTCAGATTCCCAAGATTGAAGCCACAGTTTAAGTTAAATCTTATAGATGTATATGTAAAGGGGATACAATGCATGTCATGTAAAGGAGGATTTTGTGATTTATACAATTGTACTTTACCATGTGTTTCTAAATTTTTAGGTTAGTGTTATATGCAGATAGTTTGGTTTACTTTGTTTTCTATTGTAACTTCTGTTTTAATACTAGAACCGCATCTGTAGCATTGTGTATATTTATATTTCAGTGAAAGCCTGCATTGTTAAAACCAGAAACAAAGAATGATCTGGGATCTGACTTGTTCAGTAGTAAAATCAACAGGAATCATAACAGAAGTCATGGAAGCAAAATCCTGGAATCATTTAGATATAATGAATCTGAGGCTGAAGAAGCAATTCTGAAGGAATTGGTTGAATTGGAATAAGATGGACTGGATAGACTTGTTTCCTGAATCAGTGCTTCCAGACTCCAAATCTGTTCCAACTGTGGCTCACGTCAAATAGCCCAGAAAGCTAAACTACTGCAAGGCAAGAAAGCTGCTCCTCGTTTCTCTTGCAAAGTGAAGATGACCATATTTATCACTTGTTGTGTTTACTACAGTTCTTATGGACATATAGGTGACCGCTAAGGTTGATCTGCACCCTGCAGATTGAATGGGATACGATAAACAATGGAGATTTGGATGAGTTTCCTCTTGTTTCATTTTCCTTTTGCTTCTGGTTCCTCTGGGATCAGCGATCTGGGCGAGCTTTACCCCAGACTCTAAGTCAATAAACTCCTAAGTGGGACTTGTAGAGTGTCCTTTTGATGACTGACAGTGTACACCAGGCAGCAGCTCTCCACAGAAGATTTGCTTTGGTAAGCAAGTGTCAGGCAACCAGGAAGGGATGATGACCAGGCCCTGTGCATGACTTCAGTTATTGTGAGGGATAGATGCATCTACTGAGCCCCATCTCACATCCTGGCTCATCTTGGTCCAGATGCAAGACCAATCAACATGGCTGAGGAAAGGAACTATGGAGGATGCCATTCTAGAACATTTACCTCAAAGTCATTTTACTGCACTACCCCATATCATTTGGTGTCAAGAGTAAGTAAATATGTATCAATCAGTGTCTTGAACTTAGTTTGTAACTGAGCTTCCACAGCCCTTGGGGGGTACAGCATTCCAAAGACTCCCCCCACTTTGATTGAAAAAGTTCCTCTTCATCTCAATCCCTGGTTGGAGACCCCATAGCCAGGGGAAACACCTTTTCTACATCCGCTCTATCCCTTTAAGAATATTGTCGATTTCTGTAAGGTCACCTCTTACTCTTCTAAAGTATAGAGAACAAGTCCAGTCTATTCAATCTCTCCTCATAGGACAGCCCACTATCCCAGGAATCAGTGCGGTGAAACTCTGCTGCACTCCCTGTACAGCACATTAAATCTTCCCTAGGAAAGGGGACCAGAACTACAGACAATGCTCCAGGTGCAGTCTCACCAACACGATTGAATCAAGACTTCTTTGCTCCTGTACTCAAATCCTCTTGCAATAAAGGATAGTATACCGTTTGCCTTCCGAATTACTCACTGCACCTGCGTGCTAACTTCCAGTGACCTTTGAACAAGGACACCTGGTGCTTTTGGACAGTACCACTTTCCAATCTATCATCATTTAAGAAATACACTGCACCTTCAAGCCACTCCCAGAAGTGGATAACCTCACACCTACCGATATTATATTCCACCTGCCATGTTTTTGCTCACATACTCAGCCTACTTGAATCCCCCTGAAGCCCCTTTACATCCTCCTCTCGATTTACATTCCAAATTAGTTTTGAATCATCTTCAAGTCATAGATAGAGTCATAGAGTCAAACAGAATGGAAACAGACCCTTCAGTCCAACGAGTCCATGCCAACTGTAATCCCAAACTAACCTAGTCCCACCTGCTTAAATCTGGCCCATCAGACGCCAGAGATTACTTACTTATGTACTTATCTAAATGTCATTGATTTGATTTATTATTGTACATAAATTTAGCTTAGAAATACTATAATTGAAACTGAAAGCACTGCAGATGCAGTAAATCAGCAACAAAAACAGAAATTGCTGGAAAAGCTCAGCAGGTCTGGCAGTACTGAGGAAGGGTCACTTGACTTGAAATGTTAACTCTAATTTCTCTCCATGGTTGCTGCCAGACCTGCTGAGCTTTTCCAGCAATTTCTGTTTTTGTCAAATATTATGATTGGCCCCACATCCAAATTTTTGATATGGATTGTGAACAGCCGGGGGTCAAGCGCTGATCTGTGTGAAACTCCACTCTGTCAACCTGAGAATGAGCCATTTATTCCCGCTCTCTGCTATCTGACAGTTAACTAAATCCTCAATCCATGTGAGTATATTACCTCCCATCCCTTGCACTTCATTTTTATCTACTAGCCTCCTGTATGTGACTTTACCATTGGCCTTCTGCAAGTCCAACTACATCATGTCCATTGGGTTCCCCCTTATTGACTCTCGTCCTCAGTAAACTCGCAAATAAGAGTAAAATGCTGAAGATCTGAAATAAAATCAGAAACTGCCAGAGAAACCCAGCAGGTCTGGCATCATCTGTGGTGAAAATTTAATAAAATCATGGTTGATATGACAGTAACCTAATCTCTATATTCCTGCCAACTCCTGATAACCTTTGCTTAACAAGAAGCTATCCATCTCTGCCTTAAAAATGTATAAAAACTCTGCATCCACTGCCTTTTGAGGAAGAGAGTTCCAAAGCTTCTCAATCTTTTGGGAGAAAAATTTTCTCTGCCTTAAATAGGTAATGCCTTATTTTGTAAACAGTGACTAATTCTAGATTCTCCCACAAGAGGAAAGATCTTTTCCGTACACCCTCTGCCAAGCCCCCTCAGGATCTTGTGTCCTTCAAATAAGGTTCCTCTTGCTCTTCCAAACTCCAACAGGTATAGATCTAGCCCGTCTAGCCTTTGCTCGTAAGCTAACTTGCCAATTCCAGGGATTAGTCTCATTGGTGTCTTGCTTAGCTTTACCTGTCCCAGCACTCAGTCTTGACCTAGCTTCAAGATTGTTGAACCTAGAATGGTCTCACCCAGAAAGTCCACCAACGTCAATACTTCCAATCCATGGTGGACAAGTTATCAAGACTTGGAGACCCAACAGTGACCTTTACCTGGTTTTTGCCTACCTGTCGAAGCAGTTTACCCAGGGATGTGCCTGCTATCATATGTTAGCATCTACTTGGAGCCGCAGCGAAGAGTTGGGTTGAGGTGAGGTCCAATACAGGATCAGACAAGTCAAATAGTACAGCAAGCCCACCTCTGAGAGGTGCTGTTCCTCCCTTCCATTCCTTTACTACCCTACTAGGAGGTGATAACCTTATCTGGTGCTAATCTTATCAGGGGGAAGAGTTCATCACCTGTAAGTGCACTCCCAAACAGCTCAGCCTGCATATTCAGTGAGCAGCCAGATTTTTATGTTAGAATGCTAGTTCCTCCTGGGCTGGCCATTGGAAAGATTATGATGGGTTACAATGAAGCTTAGGGAAGGCCAAGTTCGAAGACAGTTCTCAACCTTTGATTTTTACCTCAGTTGTGACCTGCCTCTGTGTGAATGTTAGGGACAGAGGAGGATGGTGAGTATCAGGAACTCATTACCTTAACGGATGGTCCAGGTGGGAACTCTCAAGCCATTTAAGAAGTATTCAGGTAAACATTTGGGGAGGTAGACAAAAGATGGGGAATTATAGACCGGTTAGCTTAACCTCTGTAGTGGGGAAGATGCTTGAGTCTATTATCAAGGAAGAAATAGCAAGGCAGCTCGATAGAAATTGTCCCGTTGAGCAGACGCAGCATGGGTTCATGAAGGGCAGGTCATGCTTGACGAATCTTTTGGAATTCTATGAAGACATTACGAGCAGGGTGGACAATGGGGACCCATTGGATGTGGTGTACCTGGATTTCCAAAAGGCCTTTGACAAGGTGCCGCACAAGAGGCTGCTGCATAAGATAAGGATGCATGGCGTTAGGGGTAAAGTATTAGCATGGATAGAGGATTGGTTAACTAACAGGAAGCAAAGAGTGGGGATAAATGGGTGCTATTCTGGCTGGAAATCAGTGACTAGTGGTGTGCCTCAGGGATCGGTGTTAGGACCGCAATTATTTACAATTTATACAGATGATTTGGAGTTGGGGACCATGTCCAGGGTGTCAAAGTTTGCAGATGACACTAAGATGAGTGGCAGAGCAAAGTGTGCAGACGACTGTGAAACTTTGCAGAGGAACGTAGATACATTGAGTGAGTGGGCAAAGGTCTGGCAGATGGAATACAATGTAAATAAATGTGAAGTCATACATTTTGGTAGGAGTAATAGTAAAAAGGATTATTACTTGAATGGTAAAAAGTTGCAGCACGCTGCTATGCAGAGGGACCTCATTGTCCTTGTGCATGAATCACAGAAGGTTGGTCTGCGGGTACAACAAGTAATTAGGAAGGCAAATGGAATTTTGTCCTTCATTGCTAAAGGGATTGAGTTTAAAAGCAGAGAGGTTATGTTGCAGCTGTACAAGGTGCTGGTGAGGCCACACCTGGAGTACTGTGTGCAGTTTTGGTCTCCTTACTTGAGAAAGGATGTACTGGCACTGGAGGGGGTGCAGAGGAGGCTCACTAGGTTGATTCCGGAGTTGAGGGGGTTGGCTTATCAGGAGAGACTTGAGTAGATTGGGATTATATTCATTGGAATGCAGAAGATTGAGGGGGGATCTTATAGAAACATATAAAATTATGAAGTGAATAGATAAGATAGAAGTAGAGAGGATGTTTCCACTGGCAGGTGAAGCTGGGACAAGAGGGCATAGCCTCAAGAATAGAGGGAGCAGATTTAGGACTGAATTGAGGAGGAACTTCTTCATCCAAAGGGTTGTTAATCTATGGAATTCCTTGCCCAGTGAAGTAGTTGACGCTACTTCAGTAAACGTTTTTAAAGCTAAGGTAGATTTTTTTTTGAACAATAAAGGAATTAAGGGATACGGTGAGAGCGCGGGTAAGTGGATCTGAGTCCACGAAAAGATCAGCCATGATCTTATTGAATGGCGGAGCAGGCTCGAAGGGCCGGATGGCCTACTTTTGCTCCTAGTTCTTATGTTCTTACGTACAGGGCTTTGGGCCAAATGCTGGAAAAATGGGATAAGGATGGACAGATACTTGGTGACCGGTATGGACATAATGGGCTAAAGATCCCCTTTCTGTGCTACAAAAATCTATAACTCTATTACATCATTCGTGTGAAAATGTAGGTTTCCACAGCAACCTGGATTTCTTGGGGGAAGGTGCTCAGTCGGTTGTTGGCTGATCCAGATTAAATTCCTACTGGAGTGAGCTTTAACCTAACTCCTTGCCCTGTCTTCAGTGGAGATCACTTGACCATTGGTCAGATCTGCCTTTAGGCAGGGAGCTGACGAAGAAAGTGCTTTTGGAATGTCCTGAGGGTGTGAATGGTGCTATATAAATGTAATTGCTGCTCATTTTTCTCACCTCTGTGCAGATGTTTGGATGAAGTCTCTGGTTTGTAGTTCATTAGCTGCAATTGCGGCTGTTAAATTTTTCTGTTCCGAATAACCTCCCCACCACACCCCTATCCCGCCCCAGTTACCGTTGCCAGCTCTTACAAACCCAGAGGGATCTGTGAGGCCTGGTCTCCAACTCTGACTGAGATCAGCTCAACATGGAGCAGGAATCACACACTGGGACCTGTGGAATTTGAGTGGTAGAAGGGGCCTGGCAACTTCTCTGTCAGTATGGAGTTCCTGGAGAAATCAAACTAGCGTTTGGTCAGGTCTGTGTCCTGTCGTTAACGTGTGCATGTGCTATTGTATATGATCCTTCAAGCTGCTGTTTCCTATAAAGTACGCTTGTAAAAGACTGCTTTTCAAACACTAGTGCCCAGAAAAATAATTATTGCAGTTTTACCAGAGATATTTAATTTCTCTTTTTGAATTCCTCTCATAAGTGTTTGGTTAGTTTTAGTTTTGTGAATGTAGAGAACAGCAGAAACAGAAATGGGAGTTGGCCATTTCCCCTCAAGCATGGCTCATCATTGTTGGAGGTCATATTTGATCATCTGCCTCAATACCATCTGCATTATCCTTGTATCTCTGGAAAGCGTCAATACCTAGAGGAAACACTGTGCAAATGGTCCCGGTGTTGATGATTTTCTTTTCTGCATTGCGATACTGTTGAGGCTGTACAGCTGGCCTTTATCGAAGTTGTTTTCTTGCTTGATTCAGGGATTTACAGGGTCGGGTGGTCACTCAGTATCCCTGCTCAATTATGCCTGCACACAGAGACAAAGGCTCACTAGCTGTTAGTTAGGGAGCATGGAATTGCAACGCTATATTTATTGCCCAGGATCTGCCTTCCTCATGGTTGACTGGTAGGTCACTTTGGAAAGTACCTGAGCTTGGTTGTGGGAGAAGGATATAGTCTACCTTGGGTCCTGCAGAACATTGCTGATGTTTGGGGTATGAGATAATGGTTTTTAGGTGAGTAATGTTCACATTACATTGGCTGTACCCATTCTGTTGATTACATACACAGCCTATGGATGGAGATGAGGAAGTCTCCTTTGGCTTTAAGAAGGAGTGGATATATCTGTAATTAACGTTGATACTGCGTGAGAGATAGTGATGCTTGGTTGGCAGGTGGACCCTGACTAATGGAGGCATTGCAATGTAGAATGCATTTGTGAGTGCTGATTGACAGTTAACAGCCAGGATTTGTTAAATTTTAAACAAGGCAAGTCTACTCTGATTCGTCAGAACATTGCTCTGATAAATGATCTGGCAAATAGCTGTCTCCTGTTTGCTGATTTGAAACAGGTGCAGTGTGTGTGAGGAAGGGTCACCGGACCCGAAATGTTAACTCTGATTTTTTTTTCTTCGCCGATGCTGCCAAACCTTCTGAGCTTTTCCAGCAACTTCTGTTTTAGCGCAATGTGTGCACATGTGCTTTCATTTGCATTCAGTTCTCCCATCAAAACTGCGATCATGGATCCCACCTATCCATGGATTTTATCCCAATATTACATTATGAGGTCCACACCAAGCTGTTGATTATTCTTTGGATTGCACACACAAAGGGTTCGGATTAATGGGGTCAGTGCAGTATCCTTCCTGGTGTGTCAGTGGGTATGTCAAACTTGAGCCTGGGAAACATGGTGCTGAGGTGGGAGCTATTGGAAACAGCAGCGCAGGGGGAGTTGGGGGAAGCCATGATGACACCAAAAACCACAAGTGAGTCTAACAGAATGGTCAGGCAAGTGACAGATACAGTTTAATACTCAGAAGTGGGACTGGTACGATTTTGAAAGAAAAGAATGGGAAATGGGTGTGCGCATTTGGTAGAAATTGAAGAGTTTGAATGAATCAAGACCTCGTGATAATTCCCTGGAGGTGTTCAACTGTGGTTAAATAAAGTATTAGAAACCAAGCAGTGGTGGGGTTATAGAGCGGGGTTTGGAGTGAAGAGCTAATGATAAATTTGTATAAACCAATGATTAGGCCCCAGTTAAGAATATTTTGTTGAATTTTGAACATTAGAAAATACAAGTACATATTGAAGCCAGGAGGACGTTAGAATGCACCTTCACCAGGATGGTGCCACGTGTCTGAATGTCTATGAGAATTGATGTATTGACATAGTCCTTGCTGTCAGAGGACATTTAATAGAAATTTGGTTTTAATCATACAGAGTTTTTAGAAGAGTACATAAGATGACTAAATTGACAATTAATTCGTTTAAAAGTCTCATTAGCAGAGTGAAGAGAGTGGTTAGGAGAAATTTCTAACAGCACTGAGTGTATTAAACAAAAAACATCAGTGCATAATGAGAAAGCAGGGTCAGTTAGCTCAAATGGTTAGTGTGTGGTGTGGAATGAGAGAGATGGTGGCCTCAGCCCTTGTGCCGGCTGTGGGAGTTCACCTGGAAGCCTGCTTCCTTGACTTGCCGAGTGCGAGTGGTGTTATGTCCTTGGACCTACGTGGATCTGTCTCTCTGCCCTTCCCTGTCTGCAGTGGAGAGGGATGCCCATGGTCCTTCATGGATTGTGGTTAAATTACCTATCAGAGCATGGGATGCTTTGCCACAGGAAGGGCATTGATGGAAAAAGTGAATACATATCTGCAGCAGAGGAAGGTTTCGGGGGTTATGATTGAGAGTCAAACAGCAGGATTAGTCTCGGAATGCTCTCATAAAGAGGCGGAACAAATCATAGAGTCCCGAGTGATTTTCTTCTGTGTTGTAAACTTCTGCAGCTCTGAAATTAACTAGCAGACATCTAATCTAAATTCACCTCTCACCCGTTTGAACTAGTGACCTCTATGCCCTGTTATTAATGAGAAAAATGAGTGTAAAATCTGCTGCATATTTTCAAGTTGCGAGGTTGAGCAGCACTGAAGTGTGCATGGGGATAAGTTGAGTGAAGTTTCATAGTGTGGGAAAATATAATTCATTGCCACTTTCAGTGTTAGGAGAGTGTACATGTGTTTAAAGTTCTGTTCTCCTTTATTCACTACACAGACTCTGTTTCCAGTAATGTTTTGGAATTTCATGTACATAATAGAGGAGTTGCAACAAACAAATTTAATTTTTGCAGCACCTTATAACGTACCCCAAGGTGCTTACACGGAACTTTACCAAACAATTTTATTTATTTATTCATAGAGTGTGGACATTGCATTTATTGTCTGGTCCTAATTTCAGAAGGTGGTGGTGAGTTGCTGTCTTGAACTGATGCAGTTCTTGAAGTGTAGATAGACCCACAAAGATGTTAGGGAGGGAGTTCCAGGATTTTGACCCAACAACACTACCCTGAAGATGATTGATGATAATAGGGTAGTCGATGTTGTTTACATGGACTTTACTAAAGCATTTGACAAGGTCCCTCATTGCAGGCTGGTCCAGAAGATTAAGCCACGTAGGATCCGCAGTGAGTTAGTAAGTTAGGTACAAAATTGGCTTGGTCAGAGAGTACAAAGGCTAGTTGCATGGTGGTTTTGGGCAGGTGGGGAGGTGTCTCTTCTGACTGAAGGTCTGTGAACAGTTTTGTTCTGCAGGGCTCAGTGCTGAATCTCTGTTGTTTGTAATACATATAAATGATCTCGTTGAATATGGACGTAGTCTGATTAGTAAGTTTGCAGGTGACATGAAAATTGGAGGAGTTCTGGATAGTCAGGAAGGTTGTCAAAGGAAACAGCAAGATATAGATCATTTGGAAAGTTGGGCGGAGAAATGGCAGATGGAGTTTAATCCAGACAAGAGTGAGATGATGCACTTTGGGAAGTCAAATGCAAGATGAAGATATACAGGAAATGGCACTGATATACAGAGGGATCTTGTGGTATAAGTCCATAACTCCCTGAAAGTGGCAACAGAATTGGGAAAGGTGATAAAGAATGCTTACCTTCATCAGTCAGGGCATTGAGTATAAAAGTTAGTAATTAAGTTGCAGCTGTATAAAACCTTAGGCCGCATAGAATCCCTACAGTGTGGAAACAGGCCCTTCGGCCCAACAAGTCCACACTGAACCTCAGGGTAACCCACCTAATCTACACATCCCTGAACACTACAGGCAATTTAGCACAGCCAGTCCACCTAACCTGCACATCTTTGGACCGTGGGAGGAAACCAGAGCACCCAGAGGAAGCCCACACAGACACGGGGAGAACATGCAAACTCCACACAGACAGTCGCATGAGGCTGGAATCGGACCCAGGTCCCTGGTGCTGTGAGGCAGCAGTGCTAACCACTATGCCACCGTGCCGCCTTAAATTGAATCACTCACATCAGCTATAGCTCTGAATTTTAGCTGATGAGAAAGGATTTGCGGAAAGAAGAAACATTTAGTTAAAGCTTTTACCTCGCACGTGGCAGGACAATTTACAAGAATACTTCCGCATTCAGAGTATTGTGCGCAGTTCTGGTTGCCACACTATATGAAGGATGTAAAGGCTTTGGAGAAGGTGCAAATAAGGTTTCCCAGGATGTTGCCTGGATTGGAGTGTTTTAGCTGTCAGAAGAGGTTGGACAAACTTGGATTGTTTCATTGGAGCATCAGAGGCTAAGGGGTGTCCTGTATAAAATTATGAGAGGCATGGATAGGGTGGATAGTCGGAGTCTTTTCCCAAGTGTGGAAATGTCAAAATCTGGGGAGCATGTGTTTAAAGTGAGAAGGAGAAAGTTTTAAGGAGATATGTGAGACAACTTCTTTGTACACAGAGGGTGCTATGCGCTTGGAATGCACTGCCAGGGGAGTTGGTAGACGTGGATACAATAGCACCTTTTCAAAGACATTTAGAAAGACACATGACCAGGCAGGCAGTAGAGGGATACAGACCGTGTGCAGACAGATGGGATTAGTTTAGAATGGCATCATGTTCCACACAGGCATGATGTATCAAAGGGCCTATTCCTGTGTTGTACTGTTCTGGGTCTATGAGACTTGGGCAAACACATCGATGCTAAGGGACACCCTAAAGGAGGAACAGGTAGTAGGACAGGCATTGAGGTCTAGGAAGAGAATTCCAGAGCTCAGAGCCACCGATGGTCCAATGATTAACATGAGGTAGGTACCAGAGGCAAGAATTTGATGAGCACAGATGCCTTGGAGATTCTGGGCCTGTAGGAGATAACAGGTGAGAAGGGTCAAGGCCATGGAGAGATATGAAAACAGAGGTGAGAATTTCAAAATCAAGTCATTTCAGTGAACAGAGAGGTGATATGTGAGACCTTTAGTTTATGGAGGGTGGAACATAGCAGAAACACATTGAAATAGTTGAGAAATAACAAAGGCATGAATGAGAGCTGTAGAACTAGGTGATTTGACAAGGGAGCAGAGCCCTTTGATGTTGCAAAGGTGGAATTGTGCAGTCTTAGTGACAGCATGGATATGTGGTCATGGTTTTGAGGATGAACAATTATTTACTATGATTTTGAATTCATGGTTAACGTATTAAGCAATGGATTGTGGCAGCACTGTTCAATTTGTTATTTATTTTGGCAAGTGGATGTAAAAACAGCCCTTTCCTTTACCACATAATGATCATTGTAATATGCAAAACGGAAAACTGCTCAGACCCAGATAATCAGATTTTGTAGAGCTGAGCTATGTTGCTGTAAGCTTCAAACCTTTTTGGATGACTCAAGATTGTTCAGCAAGTACTCCTCAGTCACGGAAGCACATCTAACAGGCAACATTTTATTTTGGCCCTTGTAAGTGTGGGCTGGGTTGAGAATAATCCAAAAGGTGATAGAAGCTACACGAACAAGTTGTTTAAAATATTCAGTCGAGCTGGTAACTTTGCTCGAGCCAGCGGAGCCCAATTCTCTGCAAACGAAAGGAATTTGTTTAAGCTGATTTTGAAAATCCCAGGAACTTGGGGAGCCTTCAGTTCCCTTTTACTTTCTCCATGTCAGTGCCATGGTTTATCAGAATTGACTTGCCCCAACAATCAGCACCCATACTTTTCCTGTGGTATAAATTACAGCTGTGATTTGAAATTTGGCATTCTTGCATTTGCTCCTGATGAATGCACAGTGCAAATCTTTGGTAACATGCCTCCTTTATCAGCAAAAATCAAAAAAGAAATTTGACAAAGCGAATGTGTTTGTTTTATGAAAAGATTGACGAATTGGAGGGATTTAAATTTTTTGAATGACTTTTATTATTGAGGTTAGAAATTTGTGAATGACAGCTCCGTTAGATCACTAGAAGTTATTTTACATGTCCATTTCAATGAGGTCTTGAGGTCTGCTCATAGCTGATACTGGGTGAGTGGCTATGAGGATACATGGGGAATGTTAGGGAGCATGGGACGTGTATGGGGACATTGAGGAAGCCTAGTAAGTATGGAGGGGGGGAAGGTCATGGGGTTTGAAAGGCTGTAGAGAGGACTTTGGGAGTATAAGGGTGCATGTCAATTTGTAGGGCATGGAAGGGACATTGGGAGTGCGAGGGTGAGTGAGGGCCTGAAGGTTAGGGGCATAAGAGTGATGTTGGGAAATGGGCGGCTGTTCCTGACAATCAATACAGGCCTTCTACCCACATTCACAGATGCTCACAAAACCAGATCCCTGTCCACTCCCTTCTCGCAGAGACAAAAGCATGTGAGAATGGGGTTTAGAGGCAGACTCACAGTGTGGAAGTTGCAACAGGGCCAGATGTGCATTTTTTCCATTCCCTAAGGGAACATCTGCCCTGGGTGTTCAAATTTTCATCATTTCAGTTCCACCACCAGTAGTGGTGGGTGCGGCTTGTTTTTCAGAGGGTCAGCCTGTCTTTTAGGGGAGCCAGCTGGCTTGTACCCCCATGCGGTATTACCCAAAGCTGCCTGAGTTCAAAGTCAGCCTGAGCAAAAGCAGTACAGGAATCCACGGTCACACAGATGTACTGGGTGCATGATACTTATCTGTTGCCCACTTCAAGTTCAACGAGCAGGTTGTGAATTGTAACCCCAGCCCCAAAAAGTGGGTCACATTAGTTTCTGCACCCCCCCCCCCCCCCCCCCCCCAACCCAACTCGTGTTTTCGTATAAGGGCATGTCGAAGGTTTATCTGGGCATTCCACATGTTTCAAACGTGAGGGGCACAGGTTGAAAGTGAGTACCTAAAGAAAGTTTGATGCATCTGCAGCTGGACGTTCTATATCGCTCTACCTTCCTTCACTGTCTCCGGGTCAAAATCCTGCAACTCCCTTCATAACAACACTCTGGGTGTGTTACACCACATGCACCGCAGTGGCTCAGGAAAGTGGTTCACTGACACCTCTTGAGGATAATTAAAGATGGATAGCAGATACTGACCTAGACTTCAAAGCCCACACACCATAAACGATAAAAAGAAAACACTGCAGATGTTGGAAATCTGAAGTAAAAGCAGAAAGTACTCAGTAGTCCAGACAGTATCACTGAGGAGAAAAACCAAATTATCCTTTGAGGAACTGATGAAAGAGGAACTGAAATTTTGGGTGCAAACTTTACCAATAGGTGCTGCATATCCATGGGGATGTGAAGTTCGATGGATAATGGTGCTACATTAATGAACTTCTCCCCTTCAAATCTTTGTTTTTTCTTTCTCCAGAGATGTGGCCTGACTTTGAGTATTACCACGATCTTTTTTTCTTTACAGTCTGTGTTAGTTAGTTTACCGACAAACAGGTTGGTTTTTACAAGTTGGTGGATAGAAATTGGATGTGAAATTACATTAGTGTGCAGACGGCTTAAATATCTCCTTTACCAGATTTTCATGCAGTCAAGTTAGTTACAGAGCTGAGGACATTAATTGTGGTGATTTCTGTAATTGTGTAGATGGTGTTTATGTAAAATATGAATAAATTGTAATTAAAGCACTGCCCCATTACACTAGTCTGAATTCATCAAGGCCAGGATTATTGTTACACACTTCAGTTTGTTAATGGCGCATCTTGGAATGTTACAAGTGACAACCCCCCCCCCCCCCTCCAAACACACACCCACGCACACCCACCCACCCACTCCCAATATTGTCACAGTTGGACATTGCAGAAGACTGTCACTTTTGACACACAAACAAAGTGTAACTGGATGAATAGCTGTCTTGGAGGTTCATTTGCTTTAACGGATGTGAGGGTTGATTAAAGCCCATCAGTCTGTCATCACATTCAGCTAATTAGGAGGTAAAACAGATGAAATGGTTTAATCCAGGCAAATGAACAAAAGGCAGTCTGCAGTTGGTTCTACATGTGGTCGCTTGGAGGAGGTAGGAAATGGTGCTGTGTGGTTGAGAAGTGAACTGTTTATGTCAAAGTTTGTGGTGGGTGTTGCATCTTGGCTAGAGCTGTTTGTCCCTGTACAATGACCATTCTTATTTGCTATCCTATCAAATCTGAGAAATACAACAAAAAGTGACAATCAAACTAAAGTTTGGTTGGTGTTCTTAAAGTTAATAGCAATCATTTAATAAATACTGAATTGCTCAATCTGCAGGGACATGAATGATAAAAAGGGGAAAGATAAATGATTTCTGATCTTTTTAATACATTCAGTACTTTTTCTCAGAACTTCTGTTTGTATTGTGAACAGACTTTTCATGAGATGTTTACGCTTTGAGACTATCTCATTATTCCTACATTTTAGCCTGAATTAAAGGGGGAGGTCATGGGTTCTGCTTCACAATCTGCCAGACAACAATTCTGGGTGGCTTGGTTACCACAGGGACCAGGAAATCTGCCGTCTTTACCTGACCTGGCCTACATGTGACTATGGACCCACAGCAATGTGCTTTAATCTTAACTGCCTTCGAAATAGCCTTATTACCAGCTCAGCGATAGGTACCAAAGGTTGGCCTTGCCCAGTGCTATCCACATCCCTTCAAAGAGCAAAAGACAAACTGTTGTGGTTTACAGAGAGAAGGCGGCTGTGGGTTCTCCGTGATCTACCAACTGAATACAGAATTAACATTGGTCTTGGGCTGAAGAGACATACCATGTAGCAGTTTAAAAACTCTGGAAGGTTTTCTCTGGTGAGAACATGAGGCGAAATCGCTGGAGTCAATCTTATGTGTTTGGAAATTTTCTGAAAACTCAGAGAAGCTCCTTTAATTGGACACTCAAGTGTTTTGACCTGGCAAAATGGATGTAAACCCACTGGAAACTGTGGTCCTTTCTCAGTGAAGAGTTTAATCCTGTACAGAATGTGTGGTAATATATATGTGTGTAGCATGGACTTTTGGTCACATTAAAGTATCGGTAAGAGGTTTATTAGCTGTGATTTAAGAGTTTTTGTTGTTTAACTACCTAATGTTTAGTTGTATGGCTTTTGGTTGGTTTGTTGCAGTTAAAGGCTTAGAGCTTGAAATATTTTGCAGTTGCTTTAGTCAGTCACTAGGAATTCAGATCTCTTGCTTAAAGACATCGATTGCCAAAGGCATTATGACAGAAGCACTTTCTTACAGTATTAAAGGTCCAAATGTGTTGCTGATCTTTGTAATGGAAGTATGTTGCCACGCTAGATTGAAGATAAAATACATTGGTTGCACAGACTTTCTGTAGCCTTTTGATTTGCACCCTGCAGTGATTGAAAATTCCACAAGAGTACGGTGTACTCAGCAGGGGTTCTGGGAACCTGTGTGCGTCAGGCAAGAAATTGGTTGAGGAGGCACAACAATCAGATGGAAGAAGTCTTAAGTAGACCCCAGTGGGTGGCCCCGGGAATGCCGGCAGCTAAAGGGAGATGAGGATTTCTGCTCAAGAAAGACAAACTCCTCTGTTAACATTACTTGTGGCTAGGGATACATCTCCCCTTCCTGCCGTTGCAAACAGGTCAATCAGCAATTTGGGTGTGCAACCTACCAAAAAAAAAGCACACCGTGGCAGTGTTATACAGAGACTCAGGGAGTTGGCAGCATCTTCCAAACCTGTGATCTCTACTAACTAAAAGGACAAGGGCGACAGGTCCATGGGAACACCGGCAAGTTTCCTTCAAGTCGCTCACCATCCTGACTTGAAAATGTATCGCCGTTCCTCTATTGTCGCTGAGTCAAAGTCCAGGATCTCCTTGTCTCACAGAACTGGTTGTGCACTTACATCCCAAGGCCTGCAGAAGTTTAACAAAGCAGCTTTTCAAGGAGCAGTTAGGGATGGGCAACAAATGCCTGGCAGCAACGCCCAGTTCCTGTGAATGATTAAATTCGATGAAAGAATAAAGTAAAGTTCTCCAAAACACAGTTCAGGTTCCTTTCGTGCTGAAAGCAGCAGACAGGCACTGCAGCAGTAATAGTTTTCACTGTGCTGCAGTGCATGAACACACACTGATGATATCTGTGACTGGTCAGTACGCAGAATGTAAGAAGTATATGAAGGCTAAGCCCATAGAGCTGAGTGCACAGACATCAGGATGCTACAACCTGCGAATACCTGACGGCTGAAAGTCAGAAAGCTTGGTATTTGCGCTGTAGGTAACATCACACAAATTGTCAATTACAAAGCAAACCTCACTGTCAAATGAAACAAATGGAGTTCCTCAAACTATCTTATGCTCACTGCTTTATTTCCAAAAACAGAGCCTTGTTTGGCTACTCCCCATTCAGAAACTAATGTTCAAGGAAACTCTGTTTTCAAACGGTTTATTTCCTCCCCAGCTGCATTCATTCATTATTTTGCCAATTCTGTTCTTTGCAATGCAATTGCAGTTTATTCCCGCGAAACTGCACACATTTTTTGTGGCTGTTCATTTATCAACAAACTGGGAACAATCCCACTGCCTGGTGCGGAGAGCCAACTGGTGACCAGCAGCTTTCGATTTCAGTCTGGCTGGCAGGCAGACCTTGAAGACCATATGTGGGCCATGTGTTTTCGTGAGCTAGCATGTTGCTAAAAGCATTAAAGAGGGAACTATACCCAGTTGCTGAGATTAGTCCTGGCTCCGCATTTGACTGCTGCCCGTGATGTGTTGTTCCCCAATGAGGTGGAAGGACCACTGCACAAGCACCTGTTAGTTCAAGCAATTAGCCAGAGCTATATTTCCCTGGTGAATCCTTGTTCTGTTGTGTCTCTCTTCTCCACACCGCTATTCTGACACTGCGCAATTTACCATGATCAGAATGAGATTACAGGAAACTCTTCAGCTCAATCTCAAGAAATAGCTCGAAAGGTATTGTGTGAGGAACTTCAAAGCAACAGGAGCTGGTCATTTTCATCCATCACTCCCTGAGCTTGTTGACCTGAGCAGTGTGGTGGCTTAGTGGTTAGTACTGCTGCCTCACAGCGCCTGGGACCCATGTTCGATTCCACCCTCAGGTGACTGTCTGTGTGGAGTTTGCACATTCTCCCCGTGTCTGTGTGAGTTTCCTCCAGATGCTCTGGTTTCCTCCCACAGTCCAAAGATGTGCAGGTAGGGTGGATTTGCCATGGGAAATGCAGAGTTATAGGGATTGGGTGGGGTGCTGTTGGGAGGGTTGGTGTGGACTCAATGGGTCAAATGGCCCACTTCCACACTGTAGGGATTCTGTGATTCTCTTGGATCCCAGCCTGTGAATGCTTGTCTTTTGAATTCTTATTCTGCTCTTCAAATCCTACCCTACCTCTGTAACCATCTCCACATTTACAAACTTGTGCGATCTCTGCTCTCCTCCAATTCCTGCCACTTGTGTATTCCCATGCTCCACCAATGGAAGCCAAGGTTTCTGCAGTCTAGGCTCTTAAAATTCCCTCCTAAACATTTCAGCCTCTCTCTCCCTCTTCCTTTGACGTTCTTTAAAACCTACTGCTTTGGTCAAGCTTTTGTTCATCTGTCGTAATATCCTGTCATGTGGCTTGGTGTCATTTTTTTTGATAGCCTTCCTTTCAAGCACCTGGAATATTTTGCCACGTTAAAGGTGCTACATCAATGCAAATTGTTGGAACATTGCTATGTAATGATGTATCACACAGATGTATTATTTAAAGAAAAGAACAAAATAAAATCAAATAATTTCTCTTGAAGATGGGTCTAATTTGATTAGTATATTTTTTTAAAGCTTCAGTTCAAGGAATATTTGTGTGTACACAGAATAGCAGGTACAACGTGAAAGATGTCCTGTGCAATAGTTAATATTTTGTTGGAATAGTGGTGTGTCGAAAGGAACATGATCATAGCTGTGGGTTCCACACTGAGTGTGCAAGGTACTGTCATTCCTCCAGGAGTTATTTCCAGCACTAGCAGGTGGCAGTGAAGGGATAGAGCTCCAAAGCACTACGCTAATTTAAATAGTAGTGGTATTACAAAACTTATATGTGGCTGAGAATCCGTGAAGGATTGGACAGCTGCAGGAGGGGGTGGAATGGTGGTTCATGATCTACCAGGTGTTTGCATTTTACTCTGCTGAATTCAAACAACGGGGAACTAATAAGGAAACGAGACAGCAATAGCGCATTTTTCAGTGTACAAAGATCACATCACTAACCTGAAGGGATTGAGGCTAGCATGGGAGAGTACCTGATCGACAAGCTCACCCCAGGGTCAGTGGCTGAAATTTATTCCTGAAGTATTCTCTTGAACATGTATTTTATTCTCCTCCAAGCCACATGCCATCCTAACTTGGGGCTATATCGCTGTTACTTCAGTGTTGGTGAGTCAAAATCCTGAAACTCCCTTCCTCACAGCACTGTGCGTGTACCTACAGCACCACATGCATTGCAGCGATTCAAAAAGACAGTTTACCACCACCTTCTCCGGGGACTAAGCACATCCCATGAACTAATTTTAAAAAAATACGCAAGTTATCTAAAGCAAATTGAGAGACTGGTCAACATTTCACAGTCTGTGTAAATGGAAGTCAATGATCCATTTTGTTAGTATTCACCATTAACACAGAACCCTCCTGTTAATGACAGGCTCCCAGAGTTTCTTTACAGCACAACTATTCTGAAACCCATTTAGTTATGGTGTTATGAGAGTTAAGAGTGTCTCAGAACAAAAGTGCCTTTGCTACAGTGGTACAAAACATGCACAGAAATCCACCTAGTTTTTTCTGGTCCCAGCTATGATGTTGGAACTGACTGGTGATGTTCATGGGCAGTTCTTTAACATGGTCATTTGACATTTCTTTATTTGCGTTTTTAGCAGGGTATTTGGCCAAATATTATAAACAAGTTGGACTTTCTCAATCCATGGGCAGTATCAACTTGCTTCATTTGGCAATGATTTTGGCTTTAAATCAGATGGCTCCAAATGCAAGTCCAATCCCAGTTTAGGAATTGAGCACCTAACATTGACATTGTATAGCACCCATAGGAACGGGCTGCATTGATGGAAGCTCAGTTTTCCCACTCAGCTGAAGGCAAAAGATCCTTTGACACCGTTTAAAAGTGGCACAGGGAGTTCTCTCATTGTCCAAACAACTGTTGATTTTTGTTTTGCTTGTGTGTTTTTGCGATGTCCACATTCCCGACTGTATTTACCTGCTCAAGAACAGGGACTGCTGTTTAACAGGAATGCAGGAGAAATATTTTGGGAAATCTAGAGAAGTGTGGAAAGGAGCTGTTTCGTAGTTCTATTTCAACATTAAATATTGCCATTAATATCGTGCAACAAAGTCTACAGACCTATATTCAGCAACTCTAGATTTCAAATCTAACAGCCTAACAACAGGGCTCATTTATGTGGATTTATTTAATTGCATTTGCTTTCTGGAGTCATCATTGAGCTGCTTATTTATTGTCTGTTGCTTAATGTGTAATTACATATTCAAGTGAGAGATTTCTCTGGGTGAATAGATAAATATTGGCACCCCATGGCTGTCATTTTTTTTTAAAGAAAGCCATTTTAAAAGTAAATTTTGTTTTGTACCTGATCCCATGGAATTCCTACTCATCATGTAGAGTTAAAATTACCTCCACATTTCCCAACCACCAGGGGATGATTATGTGAACCCCTCACTGCCTAATCTGTCCAGGTCCGGGAGGAATATTAGTGACTGAATTCAGAGTCAGCTATTACCTGTCGCCTGTGATTTTGTGAAGGTGCTGGATTTGCACAGTCCAAATCTTGACATTGATCCTGTTAGACAAGATGATCATAGAGTAGTGGAGATCTGGTAGAGCCGTGGTGGAAATGGACAGGTTCAAAGCCGTTTGGTATTAGTGCTTCAATTCACAATGTTGCCGTATATCACAGAGGTGAACAAGCTTGTCTTTCGGGACAGCAGTTATGCAACTCTCTCTTCCATGCCATTCTGTGAATGCCAGATAATTAAACAGTAAAAAGAGAGATTTGCATTTGTGTAAGTGTTTTTCACAAACACTGGATATCTTAAAGTACTTTACACCACATCCCGTGAAAAGTTTTGTTTTAAAAGAAGTACTTCTGGTGTATAATTACTGTTGTAACGTAGGAAATGCGGCAGCGAATTTCAGCACAGCAGGTTCTCACAAAACGACAAGAGATTGTTACATAAATGTATAAAATTGTCAAGCTGAAAGTTACTCCACACGTTGATCACTATGGTCTTAAAGTGGGACCGATACCACCACTGGTGGTAGTCTGAGGCTGGCAGCATTGGAAAGTGAAAGGAATCACTGATTTGACTAGATATAGGGGATGAAGCAATGGTAAATTGAGTAAAACTCTAGGATTCCATTGAGATGGGAGCCGGGGTGAGTGAGGTTCAAGGTTATAGTGAGGCCTGAAGAAGACACCCTCAAGTTATTTCTATTCATTCATGGGATGTGGACGTTGCTGGCTGCACCAGGATTTATCCCTGATTAGTTTGTAAAATGTAGGAGCAGAAGCAGGCCATGCAATTCATGCTCTGCCATTCAATGAGATCGTGACTGACCCGATTAATCTTCAACCCAACTTTCTTGCCTTTCACCAGAACCCTCGATTCCCTTACTGACTAAAAATCGGTCTCTCTCTCTCAGTCTTGACCTCCACCTTCCCCACTCACTCCTGCCCTATCCCACACTCTCTCGCCTCCTGCTACCCTGTTTCATACTTCCTCATTCCCCCATTCCACACCCCCCCTATTTCTCTAATTCCACACTCCGTTCCTCTTCCCCATCTCACACAGTCGCCCGCTTCCCCATTTCATACATTCCTCCACTTCCTCATCCCACACTCTCTCCCGGCTGCCCTAAACCCACACGCTCCCTGCTTCCTTTAACCCATACTCCCCAGCTTCCCTAATCCCACCCTCCCCCCGCTTCCCTAATTCCACACTCATCACCACTTGTCTTATCACACAGTTGCCCCGCGCTTGCCCATCCCACTCACCCCGCTTTCCTAATCCCATCCTCCCTCCACATTCTACTTTCCCATCTGTCACTCCTTCCCCCACACGCTATTCCCTTTCCTCCTCCCTCACACTCCACATACACTCCTCAAATCCCCCCTCCCCCTTCCTCTCTGCCCTGGAGAAAGTCGTGCTGAGCTGCCTTCAAGAATGGATGCTGTCCTTATGGAGTAGGGACACCCACAGTGCTGTTAGAAAGGCAGTTCCAGGATTTTGACCCAGCAACAGTGAAGTAACAGCGATATAGTTCCAAGTCAGGGTGGTGAGTGGCTTGAGCGGGAACTTGCAGGTGGTGATGTTCCCTTGCATCTGCTGCCCTTGTCCTTCTAGATGGTAGAGGTCAAGTTTTGGAAGATGCTGCCAAAGGAGCATTGGTGAGTTACTGCAGTGCATCTTGCAGATGGTACTGACTGCTGTAACTGAGCATCAGTGGTGAAGGGAGTGAATGTTGAGGTTGGTGGTTAGGTGCTAATCAAGCAAGGCTGCCTTCTCCTGGATAGTGTCAAGCTTCTTGTGTGTTATTTAGAGCTGCACCCATCCAGGCATCATGTGCCTAATTTGTGCCTTGTAGATGATGGACAAATTTGGGGAATCAGGAGGCGAGTTAACTGCTGCAGGAATCCCAGTCTCTGATCTACTGTTGTGGCCGCTGTATTTATACAGCAAATCCAGTTTCGTTTCTGGTCGGTGGTGGCCCTGATGTTGTTAGTGGAGGTTTCAGTGATGGTAATGCCATTGAGGGCGGCACAGTAGCTCACAGCTGCCTCACAGGAACCCGGGTTCAATTCCACCCTTGGGCCACTGTCTGTGTATTTGCACATTCTCCCCGTGTCTGCGTGTGTTTCTGCTGGGCTTTCTGGTTTCCTCCCACAGTCCAAAAATGTTTAGATTACGTGGAATAGTCATGCTAAATTGTCTGTAGTGACTAGGGATGTGCAGGCTAAGTGGATTAGTTGTGGTAAATCCAGGGTTACAGGGATAGAGCAGGGGGCTGTGTCTTATGTGGGATGCTCTTTTGAGGGTCAGTACAGACTGGACAGGCTGGTGGGCCGAATGACCTCATTCCACACTACAGGGATCCTATGACTGTATGATTGTCAAGGAATGATGGTTAGATTCTCTTTTGTTGGAGTCTGTCATTGTCTGGCACTTGTGTGGCAGAAGTGCTACTTTCGCTGACAAATACTTTCACTGAAGAATCAGCACTGAAAATTAAAATAAGGATTGGATTGCTTTGAATTTCTAGCTGTTTTTTATTCCAAATTTGGAGTGTTTGAAGTTTCTTTTTCATATCCCAGCAATAACAAAATAGCCTGAACTACACTTGTTCCTGTGCTGGCACTGAATTCTCTCCATGTTTTAGTGGGTGAATGTCCTCCTGCACTATAAACCAGTCTGACGTTCTCAAGGTGTAGAGCTGGATGAACACATC
>JAHRHZ010000223.1:15347651-15393194 GCA_024137785.1 Ginglymostoma cirratum
TCATTTTCTGATGAAGGGTTTAGGCCCGAAACGTCAAGTTTTCCTGCTCCTATGATGCTGCTTGACCTGCTGTGTTCATCCAGCCCCATGCTTGTTATCTCGGATTCTCCAGCATCTGCGGTACCTTTTATCTCTCACACAGCATGTAATCTCATTTCAGCCTTGGTTCAAACATGGATTAAAGAGCACAGCTTAAGAGGGGAAGTGAGGGTGGCTGACCTTAACATTAAGGCAGCATGTTACTGAGTATGACATTGACAGTTCATGTCCAAACTCACAAGACCTGGACAACATTCATGCTCCATAAATGGCATGTAACATTTGTGTCACAGAAGTGCCAAACAATTATTTTCTCCACCAAAAGAGAATCTAACCAATGCCCTTTGAATTTGCCTTGCTGGATCTCCCATGATTAACATCCTGGGGCTTACCACTGACTAGAAACTGAACTGGACCAGTTACATAAATACTGTCCCTACAAGGACAGTTCAGATATTCAGAATTCTGACATGAGTAGCTCATCACCTGATTCCCCACAGTCTCTCCACCATCTACAAGACACAAGTTAGGAACATCATCGTATTCTTCACGTGCCTAGATAAGTGCAGAATAAATAACTTTCAAGAAGCTTGATATTTACAAGACAAAGCTGCCCACCTAACTGGTAGTCAATGCACCAAATTAAGCATTCATTCCTACCACCACAGACGCACTGTTGCAGCAATGTGTACCATCGACAAGATTCACTGTAGCAACTCATCAGGCTCTTTTGACAGCATTTTTCAAGCCCATAACATCTACCATCTAGAAGGACAAGACAAATGGTAACACAACTACCTACAAGTTCCTCTCCAAGCCACAAACCATTCCTATTGGGAATTATATCACTTTTATTTGACTGTCTCAGATTTAAAATCTTGAAACTCTCTGCCCAACAGCATTGTAGGTACACCTGCACCAGATGAATGTCATCATCTCAGGAAAGCAATTCACCACCATTGATTAAAGGACAATTAGAGATGGGCAATAAATGCTGGTCTTGCCGCTGACACACCACATCCCATGGAAGAAGAAAAAAAGTACATATATATGTCTAGTGGCAATGCAGACAGATTTTTCAACATCCTGACTGACTGAGTAAGAAAGCTGATTTATGTTCCTGAGTACTGACATTGTGAAGTTTCTTATCTTAACCAGGTCAGCAAGGAGGATCACTGTACTGAGATAAAACATTTCCTCACTCACTTGGAAGAAAATTTGAAAGATTATTGAATCTAGCCTATTCTTATGCATCTCCAAACAGAGTTTTAAAAGACTACAACCAAGTTTTGCCCATTACTGCAGTCAGAAAATATTCAGTGAAAGAAAAAACATGTGAAAATATATATATCAATTTCAAAGTCTCACATGTGGAAGAAGATGTAGTACCCTTCATGTCCTTGGTATCTGTCAAAACACTTGCCACCAATGAGTAATGTGGTATGCTCACTCTTAAGGCAGTAAATGCAGCAGCCAAGTTGTGCATAACTAAGCCTAATGAAAAGCAATAAGATGACTAACCACCTTTATAGTGATGTTGGTTGAGAAAATAATGTTTGTCAGGACCCAATGAGATCTCCTCTGCTCATCTTCAAATGTTTCTATGGAATGTTTACATGCAACTTAATGGGGTCTTGACTATTTTTGTCATTATAAATCCAGCAATCACCTTCATAATGCAATAAGCACTCAAATTAGCAAAACCTTCTGTTCAAGACAAAGTTGTCAGCAGTTACATGCTAAGTAATGCGCTAAGATATAAAAGTATTAAAACACGTCCATAGTCAAAAATGCAATAAAATGACCACAATTCTGAATCAGTAGATTCTACGAATGCAAGTGTTCGGTATTTAGAACCTTCAGTTCATAGAATCACTACAGTGTGGAAACAGGCCATTCAACCCAACACACCCACACCACCCCTCTGAAGAGCATCCCACACACTCCTATGGCTAATCCACACATCCCTGGACACTAAAGACAATTTAGGATGGCCAACACACCCAACCGACACATTCATGGACTATGGGAGGAAACCACACCACCTGGCAGAAACTCATGCAGACACAGGGAGAATGTGCAAACTCCACACAGGCAGTCACCCCAGGGGTGGAATCAAACCCACACCCCTGGCACTGTGAGGCAGCAGTGCTAACCACTGAGCTACCGTGCCACTCAAGCCATTATAGATCAGGAACCAGATTAAAAATTCAAAGTTGACTGTTTTGTTTTCATGCGACGTATAGCCAAATGTTATCTTTTATGGTGTGAGCATACTCATGACGTTTTGATAAAAACTTCAGTCCTTCTGAAGTATGTATCATCTTCAGTGAACAAAGCTCTATATAGCTCTTGTAGTGCAGTGGTAGTCTCCCTGCCTCTAGGCCAGAAAACTTGGGCTTAAATGCTACCTGTAACAGAGGTGTGTTGCATTATATCTGAACAGAATGCCTGTAAAGTTTCTAGGTTTTAAGATATCGCACCAAACAATCTATACCAGTATCAGTTTAAATGCAGTTCATTGCTGGTCCTTTAACTATATATTAGGTAAGTTCTGTTTTGTGTGCACAGTGGGAGTAGGAACATGATTTCCCCTCCATAATGTCATGACAGCTGTGTGAACAGCTAATGACAAACATAGGGAAATGTATACTGAGCTTGAAACTTTTTTCTTCTGAAAATTGTACTTTGAGAGGTTGTGTACATCAAATGGTTTGAAACCGTGCAGTTGTTTGTAGAAACAGTTAACGTCTCCAATACCTCCCAGTAGAGAAACAAATTGAAAGAAAACTTAACCCCTAAGCTTCAATGATGTGAATTCTTTTTGAAAACTATATCAAGTAATATTTATTCTGTTTTAGAACACTGGATATTAATGATATAAGACAATGCTGCCAACTGGGAGCACTGCCCAACAGCAGGGTTATACAATCCAGGCACAAACTGGATATTATTGGAGTACTGGGCCACTTATTTCAATGATTGGACAAGCATAAGCCACATTATTAAAAGGTGGCCAGATTATTGATCTACAATACTGACAGGCAAGTCCCTCCACCAATGGTGCAGATACAAAAATTACCTTGAGACCATGTTACAGTGATTAATAGTCAGGAGTCTATTTGAGACAGTTACCCCATCCAGTCAGATCCTAAATATAATTCTCCTTTATTTTAAGTTATACTTCTTTTCTACAGGAAAGTGAAAATTTAAGGCAACCTAATATAATCCATAAAATCACAAGTTGGTTTGAAAGTCCGAAGGTTATTTTCTGCTTGGGGGGAATCTAAAATTAACAGTGATAAATGTTAATTATTAATAAATCAAATTGGAAATTCATGAGAAAATGGTTAGAAAGTGGAACCCATTACCATAAATAGTTGAAAATAATAGCATAGATGCATTCAGAGGAAAGTGAAGCAAGTATATGAGAGGGAAAAAGAAGGCTTGATGACCTGCTTCAATAAAAGTTAATAGGAGGAGGTTAATGCACAGCACAGACCACAGCAAAGGCCAGTTGTGTCAAATGGTCTCTTTCAGTGCTGTCTAATGCAGAACCATAATCACTGTCTGGGCATGAAAAGTGAATATAAAGCTATCTCATATCCATTCCTGTGTAAATATTGTTTTTACATATAGTACAAATTGCAGAGAGTGTGCAGTACTTTAATCTGGTTTATGATTTATCTGATCTCTGTTGATGCGTGATTTCATCTGTGCAATAGTGATCATGATAATACAGTACCCGTCTGAGCAATGGTACTTGGGAAGCAGCACTGTTGGTATGTAAAATACAAGGTTCTTGAACAAAAAAAAGGAAGTATAGAATTTAAAAGATAACTGGCTTCTGTATTTAAAGAACATTTCAAATCAAAGTCTAAATTGAAAATTAAAGTACAGAAAAACCACCAGAGAATGAAGGATGTTGGTAAATAATAGGAAAAAACAACACAATACTTGCAGGTCATATTTGCTAAACCTACGGCATTGTTCTATATGTTGAAAAATGTAAGCTTGATCCTTACTTGTATATATTATTGCATGAGCAATAACAAACTGAGACGTCATCTTTGAAAACAAATTATTTGAAATAAATCCTATGACTGTTGCAAGAAACTGCTTAGGTGTATTTAACCATTTAATTAGTATTGGTGCCACTTCAGTTTGGCTTCATATAGATTAGGACTGACTTTATGAATGCACTCTCTTCTTGGGGCCTTATCTTTGGGAGCTTCACCTGCCAGGAGAATCTGTGGCAATCACAGAACGACTTTATGTCTCCTGTCTATTATTGCAATATTATATGTACATTGTAGGTCACCTGTTACATTCCTATGGTGAATAAGGTCTCGATTGGAAGTATGACTATGTTGAGTTTCCAGCGATTCCCATGAACCTTCGTAACAGCTAGGTTGCTTTCAGGTTTACTCAATATTTTTGCCTTCAGGTTTACTTAATATTGTCATAGAATCACAGAATCTGTACAGTGTGGAAACTAACCATTCAGCCCATAGAGTCTACACTGAACCTCCAAAGAGCATTCCACCTAGAAACCAACCCCCCACCCTATCTCCGTAACCTTGATGTACCCATGGCTAATCCACCTAGCCTGCACACCCCTGTACACTATGAGCAATTTAGAATGGCCAGTCCACCTAATCTGCACATCTTTGAACTGTGGGGAGGAAACCGGAGCCCTCAGAGTAAACCCATGCAGGAAGTTTCTACAAAGTCCACACAGACAGTTGCCCTTGGTCCCTGATGCTGTGAGACAGCAATACTAACCACTGACCCACCATGCCACCCACAGATTTCCGGATTACAATACCATTTTAGCAGTGGTCTTACAAAATAAATACCTGTAGAATTTTAGTTTGCATTGCAGAAAATCAACCTTTTCTAGTTCTGAATTGCAAGTGTGGAAGTATCGTCTTCCAGAAAATTGGAATGGGCAATCCATGAAGCTTATGAATACAAAATACAGAATATTTACTTTAAAAGGTTTTGAAACTTTCTCCACGATCAATATTTCATTCAGCTTCTTTGTGTTGTACCTACACAATAAAAAATATTATCACCAAGTACTAGCCATCACTTTCATTAACTGAGAAACTTAACTCTCTTGGTATTTTTAGCTCATTGGCTAGTACTTTTACATTAACTTCCTGTCTGAATTATTTTACATTGTATTTGACATTGTAATAGTAAATGGATTAACAACTTTATTGAAATATCTCATAAATTGGAAGTTATCTTCTTTCCTTCTTCAACAGTTCCTTGAAATTGAGGATGACTAGCCTTCACTCTGGTTTAATGAGTTCGGAGATGGCAGATAACTCTAATGCACCGCTGCAGACTCTGAATCATGTAGGACAGAGAGTGCTTAGAGGATCTGTAGCTGAGGCATTTTGAAGGGTGTGTGGTCTCCACAATGTCCCAACTTCACCTCTGCAGGCTCCTGACAAAACCTGGTGACATGTTCAGTGCTTTCCTGAATAAACCTACTCCATTATAGTCAGTCACAATCCAAGTGGATCTCCACTCCACAGAAATCATTGATTTGTTCAGGGATGTGACATGAAGAAAAACTGAGATCCTTCATGTCAAATTATTATGCAGGAGCGGAACTTTACCCTCTTGTAGAGCGTAGTCTAAGACTCCTTGTAAAATAAATGTGCTGTTTTGGAGGAGTCCAATAGTTATTATTTTCCTTTTTACCAAAAAAAAAACTTGATCACAAAAATTTCCACTGTATTGGCGTTATAATATGTGCTGAGTTTTGATAGGGGATAGGCAACGTCTAGTCTATATCTCTTAGCATAACTTATACAGCGACCTAGCTAGTATGGGATAGAGTCAGAGGAGTATTAACTAAAAACTTTATGTTATTAGATCAAGGTGCAAACTTAACCTAATTACAGAATTGATATGGAATGGGATTACGATTATTTGAAGTTTACTACAGTTAAATGTTGGGCTATCACCTAATTGTCACAATTTTTTTGCTATTCATTCTTACTTTCTGAAAGATGAAGCAGTACTTTGTGCTAAATTTCTCACCTTATACATATCTGAAAATATTAACAACTTTATTTACGAAAGAGCTCCCAGCTCCAGAAATGTTACTTATCTGAGTTGTGCTTGCAAAGTTGTTGTGTGACACAGCAGAGAGTTATTAAAAGAAAGGCCATTATAATTTTGCAATCACATTAGCCAACAAAATTAGTATTTGGCTGTGAAAAGTGCAGCAGTTAGGCAATGAGCAAATTGGTATAATTTACCAGCAAAACTGTAAAAATAACATTGCAAATAATTTGTCCCATTAAAAAAAAAGAAAGCCGCTCTAAAGCATTTTTATCAGAAGTTGCCAAAATTCACTGACAGTGGAACGAATGAAACATGTTACAGCTGTGCAATATTCATACTCATACCGAAGCAGTAAGAACTTGAACTAAATGTGTCGATGTTATTTAGTCAATAGTCTCCTCCTGCAAAACTACTGGCTCATGGCACTCCAGAATTCAAGGTCTGGAATTGAAGAGCTGGAAGGTCTGACTCTATAAGATATAGCAAAGCAAAGGAATGCAAAAAATGTTTTCTTCTGACCTACCGAAGCAGGTTCTGTTGGGATTGTGGCTTCTGTGACAGTACTAACACTCACCAGAGCTGAGGGTCCTGAGCAAGAATGGCATCGCCCACCCTGCAAGCAACAAGGTATAGTTTATTTTTATAGTTTTACTCTCCTGTGCTCTGACTGTGGAGACCACCACGCGTAGCTTTCTTTTTTTTCACTATAATGTGCAATTCACATTTGTTAATCAAATTCTGCCTGAGGTCATCCACCCAACAGGAAAGGGAATTCAGATGTTTGTATTGAAAAGGGATTGTACTAATAGCCTCCCCCAATCAAACAGCCATTAGGAGTTATTAATTTTGTTCTACACTAATAGTATTTTTTAAAACCTTTACCAGTGAATATTCACAGCTACAACCGTGACCAGTTTAATTTCAACACAAAAACGGGAAGGAATTTCTGGCAGGAAAATGCTTTAAGTTGAATATTGTGAAATGTACTCACATAATGTTGTAATACTTTTGCCCCTGTTGTTCTAACTGAATTATTTTCTTATAATTATATTTATATATTATATACATTTAACAGAATAAGACAATTTAATGAGACAATTAACAGAACACAACAATTATACCAAAAATTTTGATTTTACAGAAAGGATCAAGTAACTATGTCAATTGACCTGATTTTGTTTTCTTCTTTTATAATTTTTCTCACAACTCTTGTAGGTTCTATTACTTAAACTAAACCTTGGAAATAATCCATAGTACATTGATGCACCCACACTTTCCCATATGATGTGTTGCAGATTGTAAATGGGCCTTCATTATTGAAAATACCTTTAAATGCATAAAGTAACTTTGAAAAACATTTCATAGACCATGTTAATCTATATAGCAGCATCACCTTGAATTTATGCACATTTGTGTTTGCCTTTAATATAGAAAAAACCTCATACCCTTCACAGAAAGAAAGACATGACTAAGAGTAGGTCATTCAGCCTCTTGAGGCACTTCTTCCACTCAATTCTATGTGTGACTGAAAATCTTTAGCACTTGTTTTGGTTCTGTAATCTATTCATACCAATTGCTAGCAATAATCTATTGATTTGAAATTTGAAATTGTTCATTAAGCCGACATCTATTTTTTGTTGCTTTCAGAATTCAATATTTCTACTATCTTCGCATGAATAATTTTTACAAATATTTTCGTATGGACATGGATCTCCTTTACTAGGCCAACATTTATTGCCCATCCCTAATTACCCTTTAGAAAGTGATGATGAGCTGACTTCTTGAACTACTATGATCCATGTGGTATGGATATACAGTGCTGTTGGGGAGTGCTGTTCTATGGAATAGCCTGGCTCTGATTTTAAAGTTATGTACTATTGCCCTTGACACTGCCACCAACCAAAATGAAGTTGTTTTTTATTCACCCAGCAATTTCCATTTAAAATCCAAATATAGAGTCATAGTGTCAAAGAGATGTACAGCATGGAAACAGGTCCTTTTGTCCAACTTGTCCATGCTGACCAAACATCCTAAAATAAATTAGTTCCATTTGCCAGCATTTGGCCCATATCCTTCTAAACCTTTTCTATTCATGTACCCATCCAGATGCTTTTTAAATGTTGTAATTGTACCAGCCTCCCCCACTTCCTCTGGCAGCTTATTCCATACACACACACCACACGCTGCATGAAAATGCTACCCTTTTGGTCCCTTTTATATCTTTCCCTTTTCACCTTAAACCTATGTCCTCTAGGTTTGGACTACCCTACCCTGGGGACAAGGCCTTGGCTGTTGACCTGAACCATGCCCCTTATGATTTTTAAACTTCTATAAGGTCACCCCTCAACCTCCGACACTCAAAGGAAAATAGCCCCAGCCTATTCAGCCTCTCCCTATAGCTCAAACCCTCCAACTCTGGTAACATCCTTGTAAATCTTTTCTGAACCCTCTCAAGTTTCAACAACATCTTTCCAATAGCAGGGAAACCAGAACTGAACGCAATATTCCAAAAGTGGCCTAACCAATGTCCTGTACAGCTGCAATATGACATCCCAACTCCTAAACTCAAAACACTGACCAATAACGGCAAACATACCAAATGCCTTCTTCACTATCCTGCCTACCTGTGACTCCAGTTTCAAGGAACTATGTACCTGAAATCCAAAGTCTCTTTGTTCAGCAACATTCTCCAAGACCTTACCATTAAGTATATACGTCCTGCCCTGATTTCCCTTTCCAAAATGTATTATACACCTAAATTAAACTCCATCTGCCACTTCTTGGCCCATCGGCCCATCTGATCAAGGTCCCTTCAACAAGAAAGAAAATGGTGCATTTCGGCAGGGGAAACAATCAGACCTGTCAGTTTTGAAAGGGGACACACAGAGAGGGAAAGCAAGGCAGGGAGGTTTAGGGACATACAGAAAAAGAAATTGATGAATAAATCAACAGGTCTGGTGGCACCTGTGGAGATAAGACTGTTAATATTTGAGCCCTGTGAGCCCAAATGACTGGAAATTTTAATTCTGTTTTCCCTCCACAGACGCTGCCAGACCTGTTGAGATTCTTCAGCAATTTTTATTTTTATTTGTTTCAGATTTCTAACTTCTGCAGTTCTTTGTTTTATATTAGAGGTTTAGGAGTGAGGTTACAAACTGGACTCAAAATCATTTGCTCTTACTGCTTGGGAAATTGAAGGAACAGACTAAAGTGGATGAACAAGATTTGGGGTGGGACTTGTAGATGAAGATAGAGGAATCATTATAGCTGTAGAGATACTTGGTACAAAAAATATCGATGCTAAATGGTGCATTTGTAGATTGATGAGGATTGGAGGGTTGGGCAAACAGGACAGGAATTGAGAAGCACTATCTTGGACAAGGTAGAGCTTTTAAAGAATGGACCTTGAGAAACTGCCACAGAGGCATTTTAAACTGCTAAACCTTCGCTGTTTTGGAAGTATTACAGAAGTAGAAGTGGGCAATATTGTTCAAAATGAAAGAAAACACTCTTGGTGGCGGCCGGGAAATGGAGTTTGAAGCTCATTGATGGGATGAGAAGGATACAAAGACAATAAACCAAATAATGCGTAAAATGCAAAGGGGTGTGTGAAGGTAGGGTATGGGGAAAGCAGCTGGAATCAGTGGCAAGATGGTGGAACTTTTTAGATGGGTGAATGCTTTGGCTTTCCCAACATCAGATGGAGTAAATTTCGGCTCCTGCAACTGACTTCAAACTTCTCACAGTGTGTATGGAGTAAATTGGAGGAAGGTGATGTAAAGTAGAACTGGGTTTTATTAACATACAACATGAAATCTGGCTGTGTGCCCACGGATGATGCGGTGAAAGGCCAACAAAAAACTGAGGAAAATTAGAAGGCTATGTAATTTCAGGTACCAAGCGGCAAGAAAGTTATAAGAGTAAGAAGAATAGACAGCTTCTCAACTTTCAGTTGACCAAGAGATAGGTTTAAGTTAGAGACAAAAAAAAATCACTGAATGTTTAAATTATCTGTCTATAATTTAATAAACTGTTAGAGTGAATGACACTCTTAAAAGATATCCTTTTTGCAATGTCCCTATTACATATCTTCAGGATGGAATTACGGTCTATTTATCAACATATTAATAAAAACAAATAAGATACTCACAATGATAAAGCCCATGTAAATTTCTTGGTTGTAGGTATCTCAGTCAGTTGATATAATCTAGCAAAATGATTCCCCAGCATTGCAAATTTCCATTGCTGTTGATGATGTCAAGGGATGTATCCAATGGAAGGCATAACTTTAACAAAGACAATTTTTCATGAACAGAAATTGACAGCATATCAATACCAGGACATAATTGATAAAACCTATTGATTAAACCAAACAAAATTCAGAGTCCTAAATAAAAACCGAAAGAACTACAGATGCTGGAAATCAGAAATAAAAACAGAAAATGCTGGAAAGGCTTAGCAGTTCTGGCAGCAACTGTGGAGAGAAAGCATGTTTAAAGTTTCAGGTTCAGTGACCCTACCTCAGAACAGGTTCCTCCACTCTGATTTCTCTCTCCAGATGCTGCCTGTCTTGCTGATCCTTTCCAGCAATTTCCATTTTTGTTTCAGAGTGCTAAAGTAAGATAATTTTGAATTACAACCAGTAATATTGTTATATCCCTCAACTCCCTATTTTCCAAATTTCTGTTGTTTTTTAAATTACATCCAGCTTTAGACTTCCTTAATACCTTGTCGTTGACCAAATATCTTGTCAACCTTCCTAGTTTCTATCTCTTGCCTTGTGCACTTTGTGAAGCACCTTTGTGCATTTAATTTTAAAGGCACAACTTCAGTCCAAATTGTTGAAATGGGGAGGAGACCATCAGCTTCAGGGTTATCGGGGTCAATCTTATGATTATTTTTGGCTGTGCCATGTTTATTGAAGTTTATGGAAGGATTCTATCTGTGGGGCCCAGCAAATATTCTTGCACTATTGCCCCAAACTTACCTCATTAGCTACCTACCACCCCCTTGGCACCTCTCATGTCATCCATGGTGCTGGTGTGTTCTTTAAGAGGCCATTGTGCACCAGGACATGTGCTGACAGTCTGGAGCCACCATATGTGGTTCATGATGTTTGCCCTGCATACTTGACTTGGCATACAACGGGAAATCACTGCCCCACATTGCAGACAGAGACCTGGAGATCCCCGTGAATGCTGTATGGCTGTGCATGCACTCAACTGCTCTGAGGATATGCGCATGTCTACTCCAGAAGTCACTGCCACACACACTCATCGGAGGTCCATACAGAAGGAAAGGAAATTCACTTGAACACAGGTACAGGAGGTGTACGCCCACGTTCCCCAGGACTAGCAGTGGATGCTATGACACAAAACCAGGCAGCCTGGCCTGAGCTTGTCACCAAAGTCTGTATGAAGCATGTCTCCTGTAGGAACACCAATATTACAAAGAACAAAGAACAGTACAGCATGAGAACAGGCCCTTCAGCCTACTAAGACTGTGCTGATGCATGATGCCTTTCTAAACTGAAAACCTTGTGCGTACCCCTCTACTCCCTGTTCATTCATGTATCTTCGAAGATGCTTCTTAAACATTGCTATTGTACCTGCTTCCACCACCTCCTCTGGCAATGCATTCCAGGCACTTAGCAACCTCTACGTAAAAGTTATTACCTCACATCTCTGTTAAATTTTCTTCATTTTACCTTAAATGTGTGTCCCTTAGTAATTGTCATTCCTACCTTGGGAAAAAGACTCTGACAATCCATTCTACCAAGCCTCCTTTTTTTAAAAACTTTTATCAAGTCACCGCTCATCCTTCAATGCTCAAGTGAAAACAAACCATGTTTGTCCAATCTCACCTCATAGTTAATACCCTCCACACTAGGCCACATCATGGTAAAACATTTCTGTACCCTTTTGAAAGTCTCCACATCCTTCTGTGGCAACTAGAATGGTACACAATATTCCAAACATAGCCTAACTAAAGTTCTATAGAGCCGCAACATGACTTGTTCATTTTTATACTCTACGCTCTGACCGATGAAGGTAATCACACCATATGCCTTATGGAAAGAAGGTCAATGACTTTCTCCAGTCTGCCACTCAAGATACCTCAGCACCTTTACCTCACCTGTACTAACAGTGTGCCACCCACTTTTATTTATTTAATTCACCCCTTTTTATTCAGTCCATGTAAAATTAACTCATAATATGGTGGAAAGACCCTAGCAGGAGTTTGGGTGCCTGATATTCCACTCATCACAGTCTATGAGGAGAAGGGTCCAATCTCTGACGACCTCAAGTGATTGTCTGACAGTACCCAAACCCCTGGACTAGTATTAGATGTTGCCCTTGACTTTCTGTCAGGCACATCCTAACTGAAGGTTATCTCCTGAGAGCTGACTGAGCACTATTCGCCTTTGACTTTGAGACATGGTTATTTGACTGAAGCCCAAGCAGTGTTTGCTGTGTCAGATACTGGCTAATGTAGCTTGATGATGTGCAGCATCAAATCCACCACTGGACTGGTAACTGCTGCCAGCCTGCCTGGTATGTGTTTGCACTCAAAGGCAAGACATGGCAAGACAAAGCATGGCAAGGCACAGATGCTGTAAACATCTAAGTAGGTGTAAATTGATTGACATCTAGGAGACCTAGCAAAGAGCGCTGAGATGTAACCAATCCATCAGCTGGATGCCGACTCCTGTGGACAAAGTGTCCTTGCAGCAGCATTGCAATGAGAGATGCCAGTGCACTCCAAAGTGCAGGACTAAAGTTCTGAACTGTTTTACTAGTGGATTAGAGATGTGCCATGATGGTGAGAGGAGGCTGATGTTTGTCACGAGCCAAGGTCAATGCCATTGCCTATAGGTGTGCCCAGAGATTTTGGTACCAGGTTTCCAAGACGGAGGTCTGGAAAATCAAGCAATGAGCTGGAGTCAACAGATACCTGCTCTGACTTCCATCTTAAGAATTTCCGTATCTAGTTCTATCCAGTTGGTGTTAGAACAGGACCCTGTGTATTAGTGAGGCAAGGTTTAGTGTTAATGAGAGTGATGATGAGTAATAATCCCTGTTGTTAGGCGTCTTGTTACTGTCTAGGAAGAATCTCATCTCAATGCCTCAAAATCTGTTGGTGAATGCGACTTGTTCCTTCAACTTCGAGAAATACCTCGCCTGACTTTGCAAACCATTCTTTCAGATTTCATTCCATAGTTCAAATTGTTCAGGGCCCTATAACATTCCAGGTGGACACATCAAAGCTTTCACTATCAATTTCACTTAGCAAGTATACAAATGTTAAAATTTTTCGTTCATTGAAAATGTTCAAAAGTTTACCAAAACATTGTTATCATTGATCATTGTTAAACAATTGATATTGGCATCGGATTTTAAATGCACTTATTAAAAAATAAGATAATAGTCTTTTCCAGATCAAAACCTTGTCACATTAATCAATGCAAGTCATTGAAGTTAAATGACATTTCATTTCACACAGTGCTCTGCCTCACTGCTGTTTTGCATGTACTTTATTGACTGTGTTAACTATCTGAGACATGAAAAACAATTCCACTGCCTACCCTACGCATCTATCCTTTTCAGTTTTCATGTGTACCAACAGTAAAATTCTATCTCTTTGGTCTTCTAAATTCTCTCTACCTCAAAGGAAACATTTCTAACCTCCCTTAGTCCCCCTCAATGGAAGGACTTCTGTTTTCCCTTTCCCTCGAACTTGAATTCTGCCTCAGTTGTATCTTAATGCCCAGCCTTGCCACAGGCAGTATAAATGATCCCTGCATTTTAATATTTTATTCATAGAAGGTTAGAAAACAGGCAATGCTTTTGTTTATGTGGCTCCATGAGTCACAAATGATGATTAAGAGTCCAAACTTCAGGATAAAAGGGTGTAAGGTCACTACAGATCATTAAGATGTCTTGCAGCTGAAAAAATAATTTTAAAAGTGAAACAGCTTGCTCTCATCACAGATTACAGTGCCAAAAGCATTGGAGAAAATATGCAAATAGATCAAACTTGCTCTGAATAAGAAAGTGCTTTTACTAGCTTGCACTGTGACCAAAAGCCTAATCTGATGAAGTGACGTTTATCCTTCAAATAAATTACAGTTTATCAAATGCATTTAATAATTATTAACTGATACAGTTCATAGAAATATCCTTCATAATTTTTATCAAAAACATATAAAGATATCAAAAAGATGGAAGATATACACCCCTTACCTAGACTTTAATATGACCAATTTATACAAAATTTTGTAGTTTGTTAAAGGTTTGATATAACAGCAGAAGACCAGTAAGATAGTCATTTAAAAGGACTATTGGTAATTGGCAACGATTCTATGACTCCACATGGGATAGGATTTTGAAATTGAGAGGAAGTGATGGTAGGAACGGACAAGAGAAGAATTATTGGTCATTGTGAAAAGTTGGACATTGTCAAAAGATCTCAGGTGAAAAAGCTCTGGTACTTTCAAATAGCATCAACAAAATGCCAGACACCCGTGTTTGAGTCAGAGTGCATTTAAAGAATGTGCATCCAAGGTTTAGGGCTTGAATGATTGTGCAGGGTTTAATAAGGATGACCACCACTGCCCACATTAACTGAGCCCACATGTTTAAATGGCAGTGCTGGGAAGATTCTAAATTGAAAGATATGCAATAGAATTTGATGACCCTGTGGTGGAGTAAGCAGCAGAAGATTATTGTTAATATCAATAATTTTAATGAAAATTTTAAGCAGAATATTCTGTTCATAAAATTGCATGATTCTTGCCGACACAGATTGAATTTGAGTAGTATTTCTACATTTCTGTTTGAGAAGAGATCATTCCTCAACAGGTCTGAGAATATTCATTGTTTTAACTATCTTACCTGTGAGAAGATTGTTTTTTTGTCCATTGAAGATCCTTGGAATCAATTTATTTGATCTGATGAGTGGGAACATTAAGATTTTTACAAAAAGCTTTGATGATTGCACCATCGGAATTTTGCATCAGAATTCGGTCTTGAGTTTCCTGGTGGTGTATTAGGAGGATAATAAAGTAAACGCCTGCCAAATTGAGGAAAATGGGAATTGGATTAGGTGGATTATTCTTTCCAGTTTAGGAAGCTGATGCTGATTTCAGTGACTTTAGTGTCATCTTAGGAGCCCTTATTATGTAGATATGATGCAGTATTACCAAACACAGATAATCAACCAACTTCCTATCAGCTCATTAGGTGTTTGCTAATTACCATAGTAGCAAACGGCTTCTTCACAAGCTAAAGTAATTTCAACAGAAATTTATGTTCCAACTTTCATGGCAGACATTTTTCTTATGTTCCTTTAAGAGAACATAATATTCAGACTTGCAACACTATTTTTTCACTTTTTCAAAAGCTAGGATGGTTATGTGCCAGAATGTAGTATGTCAGCAATTATGAAAGGATTAGCTATGAAGAGTAAATAACTCAAGGAATGTTGTTAATACCCTTAAAGACTGGATCTTGTATGATGTGCAGCAAGTTCTAATAGCATTCTTTGTTATTTTTAATCTGGGCACGTTGTTAGGAATCCTTTGTTTCCCACTGGAAAATTTAGACTTGCCTTTTGTGCCTCAGATTTCTGTTGGATTTCTATATTTGGGTTTGGCACATGCTGGAATGCAAAACTAAAAATTAGATTCTCCGTGCTTCTAAGTGAAGCCTAATTATTTTATGTTGATGTAGACTGAAGACTTATTTTCTATTGCGATAATTGTGGAGCTAGAACACTTCTCCTTCTCACTTATATCATACTGTAATCCTTGGTCTCCCTCAAACACCCTTGGTATTCTTTCTCGGGGTCTTCTCTGGATCTTTGCTCCCACATCAAGAACAATGGGTTGAATCATACATTTTTTTACTAAGGCTGAGCTATGTCGAGTATTTTGGAGAGTGTGTTGCATGAAGCACTATGGGTTTTCTTGGCATATGTTCGTAAACTCGCATAACCACTCCCTCAGGACATCTATCACATTTAATTTCTGCCCCACTTACCACTTGCATTCCCGGAACAATTAACCACTCAGTGGTTGTCTGTCAGAAAGATTGCCACCCTTTGTACCTGTTTCATCTTTAAAAGCCTGTTGTGTATATGGACAAGCGCTGTCAGCCTTGCATGGAGGTTAACATTTGTCATGATGAGAAATTGGTACCCCACTTTGTGGGCATTGTCATGGAATCTCTACTGTGCAGATAGAGGCCATTTGACCTTTCTACACTGATCCCACTGATTGACTGCCCTACATCTTACTATGGCTAATCCACCTACCCTACACACCCTTGGATGCTATGAGGCAATTTAACACAGCCACTCCACTTTACCTGCACATCTTTGGACTGTGGGAGGAAATTCATGCAGACACGGAGAGGACATGCAAACTCCACACAGGCAGTCACTCGAGGTTAGAATTGAACCCGGGTCCCTGGCACGGTGAGGCAGAAGTGCTAACCATTGTGCCACCCATGCCTGGAGACAAGATGGTGGCACTTACCCTGGTGGATTGGAGTAGGATCTAGTGTTTGTCATGTAGTTTTGGGCATTCTTCTGGATGGCTGAGACTACTTCGTCCTGAGTGGCCACCTCAGATCAGGCTGGCATGGTCTGGTGTCATGTCCTCCATTGCTAATCCTGGGTGGAAGAGGAATTTCTGCATCAGCGGCACCCTGTCCAGCAGGATCTCCTGGATTCCATGACAATGCCCACAAAGTTGGGCACTAATTTCCCATGCTTGCCAAATTCATGGCAAATGTCAGCGTCCATGCAGGACTGACAGAGCTTGTCCAGATACACAACAGGCTTTTAAAGATGAAACAGGTACAAAGGGTGGCAATCTTTCTGACAGATAACCACTGAGTGGTTAATTGTTCCAGGAGTGTACATGGTAAATGGGGCAGAAATTAAACATGACAGATGTTCTGAGGGAGTGGTTATGCGAGTTTGGTAACATATGACAAGAAAGCCCACAAGGCTACATGCAACAAACTCTCCAAAATACTCGCAGCTCAGACTTAGTAAAAAAATGTATGATTCAACCCATTGTTTTTGATGTGGGAGCAAAGATCCAGAGAAGACCCTGAAAAAGAAAACCAAGTTTGGTTTAGGGAGACCAAGGATTACGGTATGATATAAGTGAGAAGGAGAAGTGTTCCAGTTGCACAATTATCATAATGGAACATAAGTCTATACTCTACATCAAGAAAAAATAAGAAGACTTCACTTAGAAGCACAGAGAATCTAAATTCTAGCTTTTCATACCAGCATGTGCCAAACCCAGAGATAAACCCACTTCCACAGAAATCTGAGGCACAAAAGGCAAGTCCAACTTTTCCAATGGGAAACAAAAGATTCCTACAAAGTGCTCAGATTAGAAATAACAAAGAATGCTGTTAGAACATTCTGCATGCGTTACAAGATCCAGTCTTACATGTGGAGCACTAAGATACATATTACAAAAGTGAACTTTATTGTTATTCAGAAAATCAATATCAATCCTTTCACCCTCCTGTCTTCAGTGTATGGCAATACATTTGTTGGGAGGTACAGTCTTTTAATACTTCAGGACAGTAATTCTGGCTGATCCTAATAAGTTATCTAACAGCGGAGGATCATTACTAACACCATCTTATGCTTGGTATGCACATTTGCCGTTTGTGTTTACTGGTTACAAGGATCAAGACTGTTTTCCTTTCGCTGTTCCCCACTCCCCAAGAAACCTGTGGGGTGTAAGGCCAAATGTAGTATTCCCACCCTGGTCCAGCTGAAGCGACCTAAAGTAGTACTCAGCATTCACTGAATTTGTGGCACCTTCTATTGATATTAACACAATTCTTTGCCGACTGAGGAATTGCAATGGGATCATCTCATTAAACATTTAGGTGCAATTTCCGTATTCTGAACATGTTGACATAGCAGACATTCTGTACTTGAGCTTAAATTCATATATGTCAGTGATGTGCTGTTTAAACTATTCCTATGAATATATTAAAATGAGTGGAATGCAACTGACCACATCAGCTGTATTCAATTATAATATACTGATGCTGATTAACTTGGAATCAACAATTAACAATTGTCTGCTTGCAAGTTATGGGCATTTGTAAACCAGCCGAGGGTAATTAATTTCAACTGTTTTACTGAGATAATATACTTTTAAAAAATATACTTTAAAGGTCAAATATTTAGAATGAAAAAGGGTTAATAGGTTTCATGTAACTATGATTCTTATTCAAAAGGACTGCATAGTGCTTCAAGATAGAATGCCTAATTAAAATCCTGCATTATTAAATTAACTGAGTCATTCTAGTAACTATTTTATGTCCAATAAAAACAGATATTATCATCTACAAAATAATTGAGAAGTTCAAAGAATTTTCTAGAGCAAAACTTGAGCATTTTATAAAGCTGGCCTCTCACTTGGATGAAATTTATATCTTCTAACACGTATATACTATCTGTTGGTTTACACAAAGCTTTCACAATGACAAACTAGCGCTGTTATAGGCTGGATGGTTTTAAAATTACTGTAAATAATGCAATTTGAATTATGACCCTGCTGCTTAAGCTAAGCATTATATGTAATGTCAGTTATTTCATGCGATAATCAAATAATGGTTGAAGCATTTCTGTGAATGACAAGACTGATATTAAAGTATTTGTGCATTTAGTACCTCATTCTTGTGTAGTAAGCAGTTTTTAAGATTTACTTCAACCATGGTAGTGCTTGCGATTGCGATGTCAACAGTGATGATGTTTTAAAGTTTTAAGAAATCATTGCTTAGAGTACAGTTAGCTTGCTGTTATGCTGTGGTTTCGATTCTCTAAATGCCACTACTTAAACATATATATGTATACATTACTAACTTTATTGTACATTTATTCAAATACGTCTGACTTTGTACGTAAAAATCGTCAGGGAAATTTGTCACGTAAAAAGTGAATAGCCAGTGTAATGCAGTGCAGGTAATTTTGTCGGTTGCATTAAGAGTATTCAATGCTATCGCATTGTGACAAATAAGACAAATATGTTAAAACAAGGATGTACACAATTTTATTTTAGTTTGGGCCAGCTGAATTTTTGCTATATTGTGCATGTAACTTTACCTTTTCTTTATTTATTAAAGGCTTTAATACTACTTCAAATTGAAATGTAGATGTTATACTTTTATATTTGGGAGCGATCAACTTTACTTTGAACCTAATCTATCATACTGGTCGAGAAAATAACTCCCAAAGATCTACTTTAGGTTACTAATAAGTCAGCTGACGGAAACAGGCCTTCCAAATCAGTAAACATCTACATGTACGGACAACATATGCAGTGCCTGTAGTGTATCAAAGCATTCACAGAAGCTTAAAGCCATTGGTGCAATCTTCTTCCTTTTGACTGCATGCAGTATAACTGTGGTGATTAAATGTCCGCGTTTAACGTTCACACATCAAAAGCTATATTGACATAGCAACTTGCTATTCCATACCTTTCAATGCCATGACAACACAATAAATAATTACCTTCCATGCCAACATTTTTCTGGTAACTTTTTAATTTGCAAAGTAGAAGCTCTATATTGATTTAATAGATGAAATGTCTTGTTTAATTTGATTTGATTTGGTTCTAGTTATACAAATTATTTTAATCAAATTAGATTTTAGTCCCATACGTACAGAACATAACATCGAGAAATAATCCTAATCAAGTTATAATATTGAATTTTATTAGCAATTTGTACTTAAAGTTCCAGACAATACCTACAGCTAAGAAACACTAATTTCTGCCTCCACCTAAATGTATGGAATCAATAGATCATTTGTCACTGCTATAATATTCTACCTAAACAAAAAGTTTGGTAAGGAAAATAAGGCTTTGCAAGTAATGATCTAGGATGTAATATCGTGACAGTTTGGAGATAAAGTAATCAGCACCATGATGCATAAAGAATTTTAAACTTCGGGAAGACTACTCACTGCATAACAATGAGGTATTAAACACACAAACAGTTGAATACAAATATTGAAGCATATTCCAAACGTCAGTTGATTACAACATGTAAGAAATGACACCATTCTAATACATAAATTGGATAATTATCATTTGAGGTGCAGTGTTTACCCTAATTTTAAATAATCTAGAACATTCCCTAAAAGCATACTTAGCAGAATGGAAAAGTGCGGATTGCATTGGTTTTGAGGAAAGCTTGTAGGAAAGCAATACCAAATAATAATTTACTTGAGAAGGTGCTGAGTATTTTTTCAAATATCTTTCAACGTGCTGAATTACAATGAGCTTATACTTTCTCAACAAATTTTTTAAAACGTAAGTAGGATTTTAAGCTATTCCTCAGTAATATTTAATGACAAGACAGTAAAGACCAGAATTAGCCCCAAAGACTTTGAAAGCTGCTTGAATACTGTAAAATATGACTAACAAAATATGTCCTTTCAGGGAAAGAAATGTGCCATCCTATCGTGGTTTGGCTGACACATAACCTCAGTCCCTGGCTAATTGATTGGCTCTGAATTCTATAAATGCTGGCCCAGTAAGCGATTTAGTTGTATGATCATTAGTCAAGAAACACCTATCTCTTTCTGTGGATAACAATGAACATTACATGGAGTCTTGCCAATATGGTAACAAAAGTATTGGTTTACATTTTTCTCACGAGATGAGGGTGTCACTGGCTATGCTAGCATTTATTATGCATTCTTAAATGCACACAGGTCACTTAAGAGTTAAGCACATTGCTGTAGATCTGGAGTCACAGGTAGGCCTGAAGCCATAGGTAGGCTAGACCAGTTAAGAATCACAGATTTCCTTCCCTAATGACCATTAGTGACACAGATGTGTTTGACAATAATGGTTTCATAGTTGCCATTAGGCTAGCTCTTAATTCCAGATTTTTAAAAAAATTCAAGTCTTATCAACTTTCATGGTGAGATTTGGTTCCATATTCCAGTGCTATAGCCTGAGCTTTTGGATTACTAGCCTAATAGCATTATCTACAGTCCACTGTCTCCCCTTAAGCTCAGCAGGCCAAGCAGCATCAGAGGAGCAGGAAGGCTGACGTTTTGGGAGTCTAGGCCCGAAACGTCAGCCTTCCTGCTCTTCTGATGCTGCTTGGCCTGCTGTGTTCATCCAGCTCTAAACCTTGTTATCTCAGATTCTCCAGCATCTGCAGTTCCTACTATCCCCTTAAGCTCTTTTCTTTTTAACAAAGTGCTCTATTGCAAAAAGGTTTATCTTAATTCTAAGAAAAAACTGAAATAAAAGGTGGTCATTTTCTCTCTTCTTCAACTATGTCTCTGATCTCTGTAAATGAAGTTTTCCTGACATCTTTAACACAACCAACTGGGGACATTTACTGAAGTCTATGCAGGTCATACAGATGTTTAAAGCATTCTTAATTTTAAATATGGAATTTTACAAATAACTCATTTTCAATCATTAACAGAGTTTAATATATGATCAAGTAGCTGTGGATAACCCTATTCAGTCCTACCCAAAAGCCTGTACTGCACTATTAGTCAAACAATAATCCAAGACAATTGACCACTGCGGTATGAGATAAACTGTGGCTATGTGATGATTTGATCAATGGTTACAACAAATAATTCTGTCTTTAGTTGTTATTTATTCATGTGCATCTATAATGGACCCTCTGAATTAGCATCTTTGCTTGGGTGCACATGACTTAAACAAATAGGACTTTTGTTTCTTTATCAAACAACAAAAGCAACAAAAAACGGTCAAATGAGAAGTCACATGGCCACAAGTCTTTCTTCCCTATTTGGGACTGGATGAGATGCTGTAGGCCCACATGCACTGGAACTCATACCGGTAGTATCTTTACTGTGATTTGATGCATTAATACACAGCCTCAGAGAACATTAATTGTAGGTTTTCACGCACATTTCACTATAAAGGAAGCTCCTCATTTTGGCTGGAACACAGGTCTAGCCGGGAACACATCAACATGTGCAATGAAGAAAATATTTGCCTTCAGAGATGTTGGAAGCTTGAATGTTCATCAGCTGCTCTAATGTCCGGTGTAGGGAATGATTCTCAGGACAATATATAAATGTTCTTGGTGAATGGTTTGAATAATTATGCATCTAAATGGCTTATGCCACCTCTGAAAGCATTCCAATTCAACCAGGCAGCCTTAGGCTGAAGTTATGTATAACAGACTATGCTAGAGATTTCACATCCCTTCCTTGAAGAATCTCAGCGTCTAAGCCATTTGTTCACGATATTCAAGCAGGTTTCAAAATCCTTGATTCTGAATCTGGTCTTCACTGTCTGGTAATTAAACATTACCAAGACAGAGCAGGCAAATAAAATCATGTTAGCTAATGCATCCTAATTATCTTCAACATTTTTTTTTATTCTCTGCTACATGCACCTGGGAAATAAAACTCATTGAATAATTTCACTGATGTTTGAGCGGTGTCTTGCAGCTAATTTTTTTTACCCTTTACCCACTTTTCATGCAGAGGGTGGTGCGTGAATGGACTGAAATGCCAGAGGAGGTAGTGGATGCTAGTACAATTACAAACAAGTAGAAGGCACCTGGATAGGTATATGAATAGGAAGGGTTTAGAGGGACCAAATGCTAGCAACGGGACTAGATTAATTTAAGATATCTAGTCTGCATGGTTGAGTTGGGCCAAAGGGTCTGTTTCCGCACTATACATCTCTATGACTCGGTGCTAATGGTTGATTTGTATTCAGATAAGAAACTTTACATAGAACAGCTATGAATTAAAAGTAAAAACCAAAAGAACTGCGGATGCTGTAAATCAGGAACAAAAACAAAGTTGCTGGGGAAGCTCAGCAGGTCTGGCAGCATCTGTGAAGGAGAAAACAGAGTTAACGTTTCAGGTCCAGTGACCCTTCCTCAGTTCTGACCCGAAATGTTAACTCTGTTTTCTCCTTCACCAATGAATTAAGAGTATTGTGTCTATTTTTTAAAGACTATACAAGGATGAAAGGATCTTCTCCAGTTGTTGGAAGATGTCTGGTCATGGTAAACACCAGTGAAACCAGCAATCTTCACACAGAGGCAAACTAAACAGTCTAATCACTCAGGATGGCACTATGTTTTTCAAGCAGTCACTTTTCTTCTCTTGGCAAGACTAACTGCTAAAAACAACTATCACTATAGAGGTTGTGCAGATCTACAACTCTATGGTTCTTTAAAGCCTCAGCTAGGTACCTTCATCAGTAGCATGAATGATTAGTGTTGCCCAACTATTTGAATATTGATAGTAAGGGAAGGGAAGAATAAATGGGAGTAAGGCTGATTGAGGGAGAGATACAGGTTGTCAGAATTACTCACCTCGTTCTCAATTTTCCAGTCCCAGGATTTGTTGCTTTCCTCTCCACTAGTCAGGCTTTGCTTTTATGTAACTTACCTCTCCTGGGGATGGTTAGACGTTTATCTTAATGAGACGTGACTGATTCTAGCCATGTGTTGAAATGGCATTTAGTCAGATAGGAGGACTCAACAAAAACATTTCTCTGCTCATTTTCCAGTTGCCTTCTATTCATTCAGGTGAACCTCAGGAAACCCCCTCACCAACTCCCTCACCGCACTTCTACTGACAGAGTTTGACCATAAGAAATGAAAAAGTGCTTCTGGGTGGTCATTTGAATATTTTAAGGTGAATATTTAAATGTAGCAATTACTCAATGGTTGTACAAAGTACATCAAGGATTACTTTACCATTTATTTATATTATTTAGGATTTACAGCTGCTAGTGACCCATTACATCTGGAATCGTAGGCAAAATAGATTAAGCAGTGATTATGGCTACAGGGCAGGTGGTGGAAGAAGAGAAGAGTTCATTTTATACACATGCATGAGAGATGATAATTATTACTGGTTCTGCTGAGAGCAAGAAGGAGAAAATAAATGAAAACAACAGTTTCATTTTGTTTTTTTTTTAGAAAGCATTTTTATAATTCAGATTATAAATGTAAACAGTCAAAGTGGCTGGATACAACCTTGCAGAAAATATAAACCTAGTAACCAAAGCATTTTTTTGTCTATACTGACACCTGCGAAGTGTTAATCACAAGCGGTGTAAACATTTCAAGACTGAACATTTGACAGACTTCACTTTTTAACAGGATCCATACATCTTTCTGGATGACCCCGGAATGAATGCATCAAATTGTAAATCTGTAAGCACAGATGTTTGGTGTAGACAGATGTGGGCATTTCAAAGAAAGTAGTCAATCTAAAGTCCCTGGCAATACGAGAAATGCAGCTTTCTCTGTTTAATACCAAGATGCCTATGAACAACTTCCTTTAAGTACATTTAACTTCACATTCCTTTTTTGGGAAGAAGTGCACATAATGGAAATTCCTCTTGACTGTAATTTTAATGGTTTCCCTCTGCACCACACTAGAGGAAAAGCTCCTACCTGCTCAAGAGGAACAGACTGCAATTACGAGCCTTACAACACTGTTTTGAAAGAGAGTAATTGGTGTTCCTGGAACATCTTTAAAAACAAACATAAAACCACTGACCTGAAACTCCATAAAGAATAAAGTGTGAGAGAACATTTCTGGTGTTGTAAAAACCTGCTAAAATTTTCAGCAATTACAGGATGCCTAAGGTACTAGAAGTGATTATTTAAACCTTTGCAGCGCAAGAGTAAGACATTCATTTCCTTGTTTTAAAGGTGAAAACAGAAAGCAAATCATACATTCACAATGGAACTCTTTCAATGTGATATAAAACTGGGATCACGAGACTCGTTGCAATAGTATGAATGTATTGAGATATTACTTGTTCTATACTTCCTTACGCTGGATTTTCTTCACAGAATAATACACTGAAATTTGTTTGGAGGAGGAGGAAACAATGTTCGGACTTCCACAAATGTAGCTGTGCACCATACTGGACTTATCTATTACAGCACTAAGCAGATCAGCAGGAGAAACGTTAATAGATTATAATTACTGTCATTTTTCTCAGTGTAGAGCTTTCAATAATTTGACCCTATGTGTGGGAGGGCAGTGTTATACAAACACTGCTATCCTTATCACAACAGTGACAGGAAAACCTGAATTTCTTTAACTTATCATATGGATATGGTGCACATTTATACTGTCACTGGTGCAGATTAATATTTCCTTTTATAAAACAAACTAACAAGGCTCCTCATTACTATTGCACACATGAAAAAGAAATGTATTGTTTACATCTAATATTATGAAAGGGGATGATTTTATCTAAAGTTATTTGAAAAATACCACTAACGGTTTTGAGTTGTTAAATAAAGCAAAGAAGAGTTTAAGTTTTCATGTTTATTTTAACTTATTAAGTGACACATTACATCCACTGTATAACATCCATGATGTTAATTTTTATAAAGCTGCTGTTTGTATTTTATGTTTCATTTGGTAACTCTCAGTGATGGGGTGAGATCAAAAGAATTGTTGAATTCCATGTAACAAATTCAATTAACAACATCCCATTGAAAATCAATAATCACAGAGTATATTGTATAAACATGATAACACAGTAAATCTGATGTCTTTGCTCCTTCTAACCTAGAAACTAGGTGTTTTAGCCCTTTGAGCTTGTTCCACCAATCAATGTGACCATGGCCAATCCTCCAACTCAATGCCGATCCTCCATCTCAAAGCCATATTGCCGCACTCTCGGCGTACCCTTGATACCTTTAATATCTAAAAATATAATAAATTATCAATCTCTTGTATTGCTTATTAACTAACTTAAAAACTAAAAGCAAATTGTAAGATGAAAATGGCTCCATTTTAAGTTTAGCATGATATTGTTTGAAATGCATACAGAAAAATTTACATCTACCTCCACTGTGGGAAAGATGAAAATAGGATCCTCTTCCACCCTCCACTTTGGGTTAATTTTGACAGGTGTGCAAAGATTAATGATTTAAATGTACTTTTGTGTATACCACATCCATTTTTGATCAACATGTAGAATCTTATAGGGACCTGAATTATGTGAGCTATGACATAAAATGTGGCAGAAGTGCACACAAAGTTTGGGAAGGCCTATCTCAGTGTCGGGAACAACTTGCTGCTTTTTTTCTTTAAGTTCCAGGTGTCAATGTGTGACAATACTATGTCTTTAAGAGGTGTATTTTGTCCCTTTTTTTTAATGAAGAGAGGTTGAAACAGAAGTGCCAAGCAATCTGCTCCAAACCAACAATGTAAACAGCTTGTCAGGCTTTAGGTTCTTTATTAAGTTGGAACAATAGAAGATGCCTGAATGGGTGGGGTCAATCTCCCACAGAACCAGGATTTTTAGCTTTAATTTCTCAGCAGCAGTTGCTGGGGTCTTGAAGCTACGTGTGTAAGCTCTCATTCCTCTCACTCTTACAGCTAAAAGCTGGGTTCTCTTCCAGGTTTTAGAACTGCATGTGGGACAATCTGTTTACTGAATTTGCTTTTGCCAAGGGTGTGTCTATGGGATGTTAATATATTAGAACAGTAAATTAGTAGTAGTCAATGTATCTATTATTTGGTTAAGCATTTCAATAGAGTTACAGTTAAATCAATTATGTTATTTTACTTTTATTTTGTCTGTATTTTAACTATGGTGTTTGAATAAAGAGTCTTTTGTTTCAAATCTGGTAGTTTGACCAACCGAATTATATCTGGAACACAAAGTCTTACACTTACCTTTAAAATAAGAAAAAGTTACGGTCCAGACTATGTTCTTAATATATTTTGTGGGGATTTGGTCTGGTCCCTAACAAATGCAAGATTCTCGCTTGAGAACAGCAGATTGTCTTTTGAGTATTATTGCTTGTAAATTACCTTCATAACTGCACATCGTTTCTTATTTATGTGCGGCTTTGCATCTTATCACCCATTGTGAGCGAATTAAATACTGAGAATTCTTGACATGGAATTAAAAGTGGGAATTTCTGGATTTTAGCTCACTGTTGGCTGCAAAAAGTGTCTATTTTGTTCGCCATTCAGTGGCGTATAAGGGGAAATTCACGGGCACAAACTGCATGCCCCCCTCATCCACCAAAATTGGCACCTGTGATTTGGAAAACCGTCAGGATCTTCATGGCACCTCTCCAGTACACTTGCAGGATGCTTAGGGAGTAAGGACATTTATTACAGTGCATACCAGCAACTAGCATTGAAAGGCTGCAACAGGGAAACTTTGCACACAGGGACAAGCACCCAGCTCACGGTTTGGACTAGTCTGCATCTCAGGGCTGTTTGTTTCTCCCTGAGCTGTTGCTCACTTAGTATATACCATCTTGCTTGTAGCATCTGTGTAGTTTTAGGCCATGCTATGCTTGTTAGCAAGATGGCACTTCAACCAGGGCCTAAAGATAATTAGTACTGCCATATTGATGAGCTCTTTTGTGCAGACACATAATCTAACACCTATGACATGTGCCAACTGCCCACCCAGTGAAATTGTCCCACTAAATGACCAAGTTAGAAAGTGGGTGTGGCTAGTTCTCAGTTCAATCAAAAGGAGGCAGGGGTGGTTGTTGGCCAGCATTCCTGATAATGTCAGTCACTGCCTGCACACGGTCCCAGGCCTTGGTTATGGAAGGTCATCTGCTCAGGCTGCCCAAAGTCAGGGAATATGTTCAGTTATAGTCAAAAATGAAGTCATTTTTGAAGTGCTATCATAAGCAGTCATAGGAAATCACATCTCATCAGTTGGGAACTGTAAGATGGGATTGGGATCGAGATAGTCCATTGGCCACTTGTTAAAGTCAGTCAGATGTGTGGGACAAGTGCATCCGGCGGGGTGGGGGGGGCAGCAGGTGGTATAGTCTGAGTGTTGGTCATAGAATGATCATAGAATCCCTACAGTGTGGAAACAGGCCCTTCGGCCCAACAAGTCCACACCAACCCTCGGAGCATCCCAACCAGCTCCATTCCCCCTAACCCACCTAAGGTACACATCCCTGAACGCTATGGACAATTTAGCATGACCAATCCACCTAACCTGCACATCTTTGGACTGTGGGAGGAAATCGGAGCACCCTGAGGAAACCCACACAGACACGGGGAGAATGTGCAAACTCCACACAGACAGTCGCCTGAGGGTGGAATCGAACCCAGGTCCCTGGTGCTGTGAGGCAGTAGTGCTAACCACTGAGCCACTGTACCATCCGTTGGTGTTTGATGAAAGGTACAAAGGAGGTGATAGAAGAAAAGAGGGTTCATTGAAAAGGATTTGGAGCAGTTAAGGCTGTGAGGGTAAACAAGGGCATGTGTTGACAGGGACAAGTGATGGGAGATGGTGACTCAAGGTCTGGATGAGGTATTTGGTACAGCATCGGATGGCATGGTAAACTATGGGATGGGAGGCTAGTGGCAGCGACATTGGCCTGAAACATTGACTTTCCTGCTCCTAGGATGCTGCCTGACCTGCTGTGGTTTTCCAGCTCCACATTTATTGACTCTAGCTTCCAGCATCTGCAGTCCTTACTGTCTCCAAGTGATTGGAGTCAGTGTCTGTTAGGTGGGTGAAAATGCGGGATCCATGTTTGCATCTACCACTCTATCTCAGCTGATAAATCAGTGCTCCTCCATGTTGAACACAATTTGGAGGAAACACTAAGGTACGACAAGGACACAGAATGTACTCTGGATGGGACATTTCAATGTACATCACCACGACTGGGACTTCCTTCTTGGTAAAGAATTAGGCAAAGTGTGTATTTAAATCCTTAAAAAATATCTGCTTCTTCTGTGCATGAATCATTTTTTAGGCCCTTAATCAACCCAATGCCCTTTTTGTAGCCACATCTTTACTACTTATATGCATATCAATGACTTCTGAATTCTTTTGTGTTAGCTGCTAGTCTCTTTCTAGACTCTCTGTTTGCTTTTCTTAATTGTTTCTTGTAGTTCCCATCTGAACATTTTATACTGAGCCTAGTTACTAATTTTTCAACCTGACAACAGAAAATGCACTCTTTCTTTATATTTCATCTTACTCTTTATCTCTATCATCATTGAGTGAGTGTATATGTGATTATCCTTTCCTTTTGTGTTTGAATATGTTTTACCTGCAACCGAACACGTTTCTCTTTAAAGGCATTGTTCTGTTGTGGTTTTGCCCTATCATTGTTTGAATCCAGTTTGTCTTGGATGGATCCGTACTCATTCCATGGAAGGCCCCCCCACCTGCACCATTAACTAGTTGTATGGTGGATTGGTTCTTGTCCATTTTCACAGTCAACTTAGAACTTGTGATATTACAAACTGTTTCTATTTTGGCATTTGATCCACTTGGCCCACCTCACTCCACAAAATTGTCAATGGCTCCTTCCTCGTCAGCAAAGTTGCATCCTTGACAGAGACACAGTTGAGCTGTCTCCCTCCAGTTGGCATTTGCCGTTTTGCAACCTTATTCTGCAATAGGAAGAGAACTGTTTCGCTGTGAATCATGTAATCTGTTTAGCTGAAGTGATGATTGAATAGTCGTTGGTGAGTAAGCTGAGGTGAGGGAGTGACGCCCACATCTTTACTGTTTGAGGATGTGGTCAAGCATGTAAATGTTAGGTCTGAATCTCAATGATAAAGGTTATTGGTAAGTCAGCAGTGTCTGAGTCTAACAGTACCAACAATAGGATATGACTTTCGATGACACATTCATTGACCCTAACTGTTGCTTGTGGTCATTGAACTAATTGTGACAATGTGTCAAGGTTTTGGCAAGTAACATTGAACTCCATGGCTATCTTCACAGACTGCCTTCTCAGACTGGACCTAGAGGATCTCTTGGTCCCTTAAAAACACAAGATATCTCTCCTCCTTTCTATCACCTCTACCCAAACCCTTTTCATGTTGAGGGAATATTCGGTGTTTACCAGGTCAGATTCACTTCCTTCTTTAATGTTCCAGCCACAATGTCCCTTTTCATTAAGAGGTGCAACTAGTTTTAAGTTACACTGGTCACTTATGGTACTGCCACCAACTCACCTCACTCGCATGCCTGCTCTCACTCAGGCATCTAGCCAGTCAACAGTGAGATTGGTGGTGACTGAGTACTGAAATCAATGAAGCAAGCAGATAGCACTAAATTGAAATGTTAGATTATTGCAAAAATCAGACATGAGCTAATTGCATATCTCATTCCCACTGACCTTTTCACGCATTAAAGCACTTAGTCCCACAATATATGTTAAAAATGAATGGATAGAAGTGATACTGAAGAAACACGCACAAAAGAATTACAACTTTAAAAAGAAGATAAAAGGACATACTGGAACAAGAATAGTCAGTGTTTACGTAAATCAGGGCTAACTCTTTGTAACTAGTAAAGCACTAAATTGTTTTCATTTGCAGATTGCTTTGGAGATTTTCTTGTGAATGTTGATTAGAATCAACAGGATTCTTGTTATTTTATTCTAATATTTACAATTACTAAACAGTTAATTCAATACCTTCTCATTAAGTTGCACTTGAACAGAATACAGTGTTGAATACTGAATGGAGGAATTATTCCCATTAGCCCCTGATGCAAAAACTTCAGGAAAAAACTGCCTTTCTCTTAAATCTTGCCTGGAACATGGTGCATTTTGCTGTATTTGTCACTTGAATTAACAATAAAAGGACTTTTGAGGAACTTTTAAAATTACTCTCTGAACAATAACCATGTCTCTAGGCTCAAGAAGATTAAAATTCAAAACTGCAAATAATTATGAATGATTGCTATTTGTGCTCCCCTGTAGTAGGGGAAACAACAGTGCTTTTTTGCTCCAAATGTTTCTTCAATTCTAAAACATAACTTGACCATTTTAAATGACCCAAGGGAACAGTCACCAGAGATAGAATGAATGAGTACTATTTGTATGACCAATTTACTAATTTGAGCAAAACTGTATATACTTTTAGGTGGAAATAAGCAATTCTAAAATCCAGAGTATAGATGATATATTAATCCAAAGCAAATGCATAAAATGAGAACTTATAGTGAAGATAACGTTATTTGTATACATGTGTTCAGAAACACATTTCCCTCCTGCTACATTCATTTCGGAATAATTTTATAACTTTTTGCTGTTTTTATTTGGGAGTTTTGAAAGTGGTTTTGTTGTAAAGGTAACAGTTAGGGGGTTGAATGTGAGGAAGTCAATCATACAACAGTTGTAAAACTCAGCTAATTTTGACATTCTTCGGCGAATAAAATCTAAACTTTATATCCTTCAGAAGTGTTTATCTTAAAACACCTTCAAGTAAATTAAACTGGATCACTGAACTTGAGTAAGCTCAAAAATCTAACTATTTGGTGGATTAAAATGAAATTATTTTGGTTTTAAGTTCATTATCATTTTTATTTTAATTAAAAAGAAGGAAAATAGCATCAAATATAAATCCTTCTACTATATTTAATGGAGAAATGAAATTCACACCAATGATAAATTTGATGTTTGTGATTTCATTTTCTGTTTCTGATAACATTTTTAAGCTGTTTACTTACAATACTTTTTTATCGTTATCGTTTGAGAGGGAGAAATGCTGTAAAGTAGAATGACATCAAATGCAAAGGAAGTAGCAGCATGGCAATCAGATTCTGTTTGTATTTTCACCATGCAAGTTTTTTCTAGATCATTGTAACAAATCGAACGTAAATGCAATGTAAATAATATTATTGTGCTGTTTTCCTTTCAGCAGCTTGTTTGTTATTGGGGAATTCTTTCTTATTAATTTCATTAGGGCAAACTGTGTGTCAATAATTCTGAGATAATGCAAATATTATGCTCTTCCTTAGAAAATACCAACTCTTAAGTCCCTGTTTGTGCTAGTAATAGCATAGGAATATTGATTAACCAATTTCACATACAAATGTACAATGCACTCAAAGGCACATTCATCCACTTGCAGGCCACATGGGAGGCACAGACTTGATATTGCAGGAAAAGGTCAGAAATCACACGACACCACATTATAGTCCAACAGGTTTATTTGAAAATACAAGCTTTTGGACCCTCAGAAGTTAGCACCTGAAGAAGGAGCGAGGCTCCAAAAGCTTGTGTTTTCAAATAAGCCTGTTGGACTATAACATGGTGTTGTGTGACTTCTGACCTTGTCCACCCTAGTCCAACAACAGCACCTCCACATCAATGATATTGCAGGGAACCAGCAACTAGCATTGAAAGGTTGTAGCAGGGACACTTTGTGCTCAGGGACAGGTGCACTATTCAGGGAATTTTTTGTGCACTTGCAGGACGTGAACATTACTGGCTGGCTAGCACTTATTGCCCATTCCTGGTTGCCCTTGAGAAGGTGGTGGTGAGCTGCCCTCTGGAAATGTTGCAGCCAACATGCTGTAGGTAGACCTGGACTGCCCTTGTGGGGGGATTTCCAGGATTTTGATCCAGCGACAGTGAAGGAACGGTGATATATTTCCAAGACAGAATGGTGAAAGGCTTGAAGAGGAGCTTACAAGTGCTGGTGTCCCCATGTATCTGCTGCCATTGTCCTTCAAAATGGAAGTGGCTGTGGACTTGGAAGGTGCTGTCTAAGGATCTGTAATCTGTCTTGTAGCTAGTACACATAGCTGTTACTGAGAATTGGTGGTGAAGGAAATGGGTGTTTGTGGATGTGATGTCAATCAAGCAGGCTGAGGTTGTTCTACTCCGCTTGGAATTTATACAGTTTGGTCCATTATGGTGATTGGTGTCTTTTCCGGTTTTGATCTGTATGTGTTTGTATATGGAGTCCAACTCTATGTGTTTGTTGATTGCATTACAGGTGGAGAACCATGCCTCTAGGAATTCCCGTGCGTGTCTATGTTTGGCTTTGGTTACTATGGTTACCTTGTCCTAGTTAAACTGATGGCCTTCATTGCCTGGGTGTCTTTTATTATACTAAAGGAGATATTACTGATATTAAGGAGAGTTCATCGTGCTGCTCGTTGATGCTGCTAGTAGAATAACACCACTTCATCAGAGGTTCCACTGATGATGTCACCTAGCATGGTGGTGAAACATCTGAACGAGAACAAGCCAGTTCAGTGAGCAAGTCAACAACCTCACCTCAGTCCCGAGCTACAGAGCTTTGCCAAAACTTTGAATCAAACAGGCTGTTTTGTCCTGGGTGGTGTCAAGCTTCTTGTTTTTTAATGGAGCTGCATCCATCCAGGCAAGTGGGGGATTTTCCATCACATTCCTGACTTGTGCCTTGTAGATTGTGAAAAGGCTGTGAGGGAGTCAGGAAGTGAGTCACTTGCTGCATTATTCCTGGATTCTGACAGTCATCAGGAGTCTGATCAGCCATGTCTAGGGGAAGCCTGTTGAAGTTGGTCAGAGGTCTGGGACAATTACAGTCCTAGGTGTCCAGCCATCAATCATGAAGAAGTGTGCAAGGCAGCCTGTCTGGGCCGTGAAAGAATCACTGTCTAAAGGGGTGGGGGAGTCAAGGCTTGGTGTGGGTGGGAAAGCAGACGCAGTCATGGAGATGGGAACATGGACAGTGACTGGGAAACACGAGGTGCATGGAGGGAATGCAGACAGTGTTGAAAGGCTTGGTACGTTAGGAGATGGGTGTGGTTGGCAATGACCACCACAGAAGGTGGGTTTAGGAGCCTTATACGTCGTAATAGTACAATATCGGGCATTCAGGGAGTGGGCATTACAGTTGGGGGCAAAGTTCAATGTAGTGGTCTCCTCATCAAGGTGGAAATGGGCCTAGAATGAGGTAAAAGTGGAAAATGGTGTGTGTGTGTGTGTGTGTGTATGTGTGTGTGTGTGTATGTGAGTGTGTGTGTGTGTATGTGAGTGTGTGTGTGTGTGTGTGTGATTGGGTCTAACCCGAAGCGTCAGTTTTCCTGCTCCTCTGATGCTGCTTGGCCTGCTGTGTTCATCCAGTTCTACACCTTGTTATCTTAAAACTGTCTGTGTTACATCAATTAACTGAAGGAGATGAAATAAAATATTATCTGTGGAAAATATTTTTAACTGCTTCACTAGATTGTCTTTGAAGGGAGGGAAGAGATTTCACTCATGTTAAATAAGTAAGCGTGGGCCACAATGCATTAGAATGTCCACAATCTGTGGAAGGAGCTCAATGTTGAAATGACTACTTCCTGATCCACGTTGTCATACATTTTAATACAACTTCCTGTCCATTAGATTGCTATGCTTAGAGGTTTTCCTGAAAACAGATGAGACAATTACTTGCAGTTGTTCACCCATCCAAAGTTTCAGTTTCATCATTGCAGATGTTCAAATTATATCCTGAGCTGCTTTGCTGAACTATAAAATGCTACATATTTATTACTTTATGGTAATTTCAATTGGACAGATGATGGTTTTGGCTAGCTACAATAATGCTATTTAACATAATCAGTATGAATAGCTGGTACCTTCTATTCATTAAAAATTTAATGGCAGGGGCAAATTCATGCCTTTTTTTCAGTCAAAGTAGCTGTAAGTGGGAATTGGAAACAGCACCATATTCTCTTTAGTGCATCTGGTGCCTGGGTCTCCTTAACCAATCAGACCAAAAAATTATGAAATGAACAGTACAGTCTGAAATGAAAACAGAATTAGTTGAAACAGCTCAGCAGGTCTGGGTGCGGACAGAAAACAATTAATGTTTCGATTTTGAAGAAGGGCCACTGGGCCCAAACATTAACTGTTTTCTCTCCACAGATGCTGCTGGACCTGCTGAGTTTTTCCAGCAATTACTGTTTTTGTTTCTGATTTCCAGCATCTATAGTTCTTTTGTTTTATTTGTTTGAATACACAGTCTGAACCCAGAAGGCAATGTGGACTGGATAAAATAGTGAGATTGAAATGGATAAGCCCTAATGTTCTGTGGGGTGTTAGGTTCCTATTTACACCATTTGATACATTTAAATGGGGAGTCAGACGGTGGGATATTGCTGTCTTTCAGCTTGTGTAGATTAAACAACTTCCACATTTTCACGTTTAACTATACATTTTTACTCACCAGGAGTTAATGCCTGAAGTGTGCATAGATGATGGTGAGGGTCGTCAGTTTCCTGGTTATGTTCACAGTAAATTCTGGATCAATAAGTATATTAAATTATATAAAAAAGGCATTACTTTGAATTATTATAAAACACCATGAATCTTAACTAAATTGAAACTGGAAATCAATTGCACTTGTCCTTTTGAGAGTAGTACCTGCAGAAAGTACTAAAGTTACCTAGTCTACATAGCATGCATCTTGGCTACTAAGGTATGGTTGGAAACTATGGAAGCTATTCACTAATCTTTATGACGGTGAATGTTTGGATGGTGTCAGATGACAGAACATGTTTAAATATTACTCTTCTTTTTAAAAATGGAGAGAGGGATAACCCCCTGATCAGTCAATCCAATATCAGTGATGGGGAAATATTTAGAGGCAGTAATGCTGGATAAAATTATTTGCCATTTCAAAAATTATGGGACAAGTGGTGAAAATCAGCGATGATTTGTTAAAGGCAAATCATGCTTAATTAACTTGACAGTTTTGTTTTAGCGGCTTGATGAAGTTCATTATGTTAGTGTATGTATGGACTTTCAGAAGGCATTTGACATAATGCTGCCTAGAAAGCCATGCAGTTCGAGGGTACCATAATGGAGGGCCAGAAAGGAAGACCAGCCAACACCATGAAAGAATATATTAAAAAAGACTCTTGATCTCATTGTCATGGAAAAGAAACCAAAGTCTACTGAAAATTAAGGAACAGCTCTCATACCTTGACCCGGAACTGGCTCAGTTGCTTTTCGTATACAGACACACACGTCAAGACAGCAAGTGAGAGAGAGAGAGCTAGAGATAAGCAATTCAGCTGCTGTGAAGAGCAGGAAAAGATTGTGTTAACAACTAAATGGGATGATTGTGAGAACTGATCATTGTTCGAAAAGACGAACAGAATGGAAGGGACCTTTGGAGACTTAAGGAACAAATGGTTTCTGAAAGGGGCAGAAAACACACTTTGCATGCATAGACACCAAGTATTGAGGAAAAGGGAGAGATTGAGTGAGGTGGAAGTTGGTGGCACAGATGAGTTTTTTTTAAATATGTTCACAGGATGAGGGGTGTTGCTGGCTAGGTAGCATTTATTGCCCATCCCTAATTGTCAACCACATTGCTGTGGGTCTGGAGTCACATGCAGGCAAGGTCAGCAGATTTCCTTCCTTAAGGAGCTTTAGTGAACCAGATGGTTTTTTCCCCCCAACAATTGATTCATGGTCTTCATTAGACTCTTAATTCCAGATATTTATTGACTTCAAATGCCATCATCTGCTGCAGTGGGATTTGAACTTTGGTCCTCAGGACTTTACGTGGGTCTCTGGATTAATAGTCTAGTGATAATACCACTAGGCCATTGCCTTCCAATGTGTTCTGGGGTAATGAGTAGGCAGTGTAAAGGGCATGCACAGCTAGTGCTGCAGGGGTTTGGAGGTAGCTGACAGTAAGTGAATGATGTTGCAGGTAATAATGAGAGTGGCAGAGCATTAGCCTGGGATTGGAGGTGGGTGGATTATCAGAGATAGCATGCGTGTGAGGTGGCAGAGAAAGATTGTGTCACTTATCGTGGCACTTCGGAAAAGGTTATTAACCTTTTCATGGCACTGCTGCCATTATTCTGAACCATTGAAATGGCACTGATCTGACTAAGCTTCCAGGGTCTGCTGGACTGACCATTTCTGCCAGTCCTCCTGGAGGAGGACAGACCTCTTCTGCACAACCCCCTTAACCAGCACTTCTAGATCCCTGAGAATGCATCACTGGACCCGAAACATTAACTCTGATTTCTCTCTACAGATGCTGTCAGACCTGCTGAGCTTTTGTGCTTTTGTTTCTGATTTTCAGCATCCGCAGTTCTTTTCGTTTTAACCTCGAGGTCTCTGTTTGAGAATCACTTTCTGAAATGTTAATAATCTAGGCTTGAGTGAGCAGGGCAGTTACAGAATGGCAGTGTTCGGCCAGGGTGAACAGCAGACATGTAAAGATACCACAAATGCAAGGGATACTGGTCCTTAGTGGATTTCTACTGAGCGGCATGTTGTTCGGGGAATCATGTGTGGTAAGATGGGGATAGAATCACACATGAGGGATGCCATAGGGCCAGCAACATAGTCCATGAGGCAAGTTTGATAAGATAACGCGAGAGAACTTGCTTAGCCTCGCAGTGGAAATCCCTCCAAAAACTCATGCAATTTGGATGTAGCCAAAAAGTCGACCCACAAATCCTGCTACTTCAAGCCTATAAAGAGTACTTATGTAAAGCTTTGAGGGAAATTAAGACCTGTTCTTTGGCATTTGAAAGTAGAAAAATAAACATACCATCAACAAGCTGGGAATGCTACTCAAGGTGTAATATCATTGTTTGCAACTTCTGCTTTTTCAATTTAAGGCACATGTAGGACACAATGTCAACATTTTAAGAGGTTGCTTTGGAAGGAGTTAGAGAACAGGAAGTAAAATAATAATTGATTTAGGAAGTTGGAATTCCAATGTAAGGGAAAGCATGCCTAAAAATGCCGGAAAATGTTATTTAACAAGTAATATGACACAGAGGTCTCGGAAATACCAAACCAAATATTAGTTTTCGGAGACAAGCAATAAGAATTTAAATTCAAGGACTCTTGTCCCAATTTTTATTGTAAAGGATCCATTGATCAATGTGTGGATATGGTATTAAGCTCTGAGTTTTAATTTAATAATGCTGCCAACATTATTATATCTTACTAATGTACAACATCTAAATATTTTAAATCAGCATATCAGTGATTTGTTAGTATTTGCTGTAAGATTAGAGAACATAATTGTTTAGTTTGAAAATGAAGGATCTCAGGATCATTGGTAGCAACCTTAAATTTGAATGCAACTATCTGGAGATGCTAATCAGTATTTTACAGTTACGTTCTGCTAAATTCTGGGACCCCCTACATAACAGCATTTTGGGGTTATCTACGGCACATGGACTGCAGCAGTTCAAGAAAGCAGCTCACCACTATCTGCTGAAGGGCAGCTAAGGGTGGGCAATAAATGCTGACCCAGCTATCAATGCCCACATCCCACAAATGAACTTTAGAAAATTGTGCAGCTAAACCATGAATTTATAGAATTTGAATTCTATTTTTGGGCTAACAAATAGTTCGGCCAATAGTTTCTGTTTTGGCAAAAGTACCAGAAGAAATTTTTAATCATACCTTTATCTTCTAACAAAACCAATGGTGGTGCAAACTGAACTAGCTTTTCGTAATGAGAAGAGGCAGCTCTCATTCTTCTGTACCTCTGATGAGCGTTCAGGAGAGAATCTTAGAATTTGAGAAACATGGGAGCACGCATAGGCCATACAGCCCCTTGAGCTATTCCATTATTCATGAGATCATGGGTGATCTTTGGCCCAACTCCACATACCTGCATTTGGTCCATGCCTCTTATTACCATAACAATTTTAGAAAGGAAGGAGATATAACTGCATTAATTTATCATAATCTGAGCTAGCCTATGATGGTACTTGACAATCATCAAAGTAATTCTGTTGAAAGGTAGTCACCTCTATAATGGAGAAAATGCAGCAACCAATTTGTGGGTAGCAAGATCCCACAAATGCCAAAGAACCCTACTTTAATGATGTTGATTGAGAGATAAATATTGGTCAGAGTACTAGAATGCACTCCTCTGCTATTTGTTAAAATAGCTCCACATGATCCCACACATCCACGCAGGAGGGAAGATTGTTTTCATGTCTCATTTAATGTTGTAGCATTCCCTCAGTTCCATCAGGAACCTTGGCACAAAAGGATTTGATGCATCTGTGCTAGCTTTCTGAAAGACCTATTCATTTAGTTCTATTCCACAACCTTTTCTCAATTCATTTTTCATTTTGAAGTATTTATCCAGTCACCTTTTAAGAGATTTTAGCATGGATTCTACACCCAAGCCTGTTTCTGGCCTGGGATTTCACATCATATAATCTTCTCCACAAAAGAAATGCTACTAATTTGAACAGTAATTATAAATTTGTGCTTTCTGAACAGTGAAGAATTTTATTTTGATGTATTTCTATAAAGCCCTTTATCTTTTTAGGTACCATAATCAGAGGTCTTCTTAACCTTCTTTGTTCTCATAAAATTAATCTTAATTTCACCATTTTCTCTGTAAACCAGTTTACTTCATGACTAAATCTTCATTTGTGCCATACTAAAATTTTCCTTGTATACAAACATGCATATGAACATTAAAATCAGAAGCAGGAGTAGGCCCCTTGAGCTTGCTATACCATTCATTAAAATTATGGCAGATTTGATTATTTCACAACTCTATCTAGTCCACATAATCTTTTGCCCATTTGCTTATCAATAATCTATCCACCTCTGCCTTAAAAATATTCAAAGATTTTGCTTCCACTGCCTTTTGAGGAACAGAGTTCTGAAGACTCACAATGTTCTGTGAGAAGAAAATTGTCCTCACCTTCATCTTATTTTTAAACCATTATCCCTGATATAATGAACCAGTTTAAAATACAATGTCTTAGTCATCCCTCATGTCATTTCTTTTTTAGTTGTTCACATAAATAATGTCATTCCACTTCAGAAGTAATTTATGTTATAAATGGCTTTGATGTTTCCACAAAAAAATGCTCTGTATAAAGATGAGAGTATTGTTTGTATCAACTATAAACATAAGCATGATAACTTTCATATTGGTTGCTTAGCCAAATGCAATACACATTTCAATAGCCAGGGGGTTGTTTTATTTAATTTTGGAGGGCAATTAGAAAGCCAAATCAGTCTGGAACCATATAAGGGGGATCCGAGGCTCTGCAACTGAGGTATGCTGGGCTTAATTTTAAATGTTAGAACAAGATGAAAGCTAGGTGAGATGTTAAAACTTCCAAGATCTCCAACCAAAACCCAATCAGCACACTTTCAGAATTAATGGCTAAGTTTACATGCTACAAATAGAAGCAGCACAAGTGATTCTCCATTAACAGGATGCTGCCATTGAACAAATAAGACATTCTGCCCGCTACACATATGAGTAATGTGGCATATGAATACCAATGCAGTGAGATTCCAGGAATGGATGCCTTATGTCTCATTACCTGGTGGATCATATCTAACAGCATGTCCCATTGGCTGTTCACAACTGAGTGAAAGCTGAATATACTCAAGCAGCTCATTCTTCCGAAACTCAGATGTTCATGCTTGTTATCTCGGATTCTCCAGCATCTGCAATACCTTTTATCTCTGTTCAATATTACATGTGATTCCATAAATGAATGACACTTGCTAAATAGTCCTGATTGTGTGAAGAATTACACTTACAACCAATTTAAGATATATGGTGTGGCTCACTTATGAGTGCTGGAAGCCACATATACACAGAACCCCCTATAGTTTGCAAACAGGAAGAATATGTCCACACATTTGACCTGAATAGAAGCTTGGAGGCAGCCACTCCCTGTAACATGCTCTATGACAGCGCTATGACCAAATCAGAGTGAATTTAAATAAAAGCTAGACAATTAACTGTTCCCTGGCACATTTACCTTGACAATGCACCTGTGAATCAAAAAAAATGGCCAATAAAACAGCGTTCTCTTGCCACTGAGTATATTTGTTCCTTCAGATCTCTTGAGATTTGGTATTTTTGCCATTTTGTCCTGATGAATGTAAGATGACAGCACACCTCCATTTCAGCAATACTCAAGATCTGCACTACCAAGCAATTAATTATACTCTGAAGAAATGAGATTGACACATGTAACAGTTAATTGTCAGTGCCAGTCAGATTGTTTACCATGATCACGCAGCACCTGCTGAACAATAACCTGCTCAGTGATGCCCAGGTTTGGGTTCCATCAGGGCCAATCCGCTCCTGACTTCAGGACAGATTTGGGTCACACATGGACCAAAGAGTTGAATTCCAGAGGTGAGGTGACAGTGACAGCCTTTGACATCAAGGCCACACTCAACTGAGTATGCCATCAAGGAGCCCTAGCAAAACTGAAATCAATGGGAATTGGGACAAACTCTATACTGTTTGGAATCATATCTAGTACAAAAGAAGGTGATTGAGGTTATTGAAATTCAATCATCTCAGCTCAAGAACATCTCTGCAAGAGTTCTTTAGGGTAGTAGCCAAGGCCCAACCATCTTTAGCTGCTTCATCAATGACCTTGCCTACACCATAAGGTCAGAAGTGGGGATGTTCGCCGATGATTGCACAATGTTCAGCACCTTTCGTGACTCTTCAGATACCAAAGCAGTCCATGTACAAATACAACAAAATGTGGACAATATCCAGCCTTGGGCTGACAATTGTCAAGTAACATTCACACCATTTAAATGCCAGGCTATGATCATCAACAATAAGAAGCAATCTAATCACCATCCTTTGACATTCAATGGTGTTAAGATCACTGAATCTCCCACTGTCAACATCCTGAGGGTTACCATCGACCAGAAAATCAGCTGGACTCACCATATAAATACAGTGGCTAGAAGGGCAGGTCAGAGGTTAGGGATATTGCAGCATGTAACTTACCTCCTGACTCCTCAAACCCTGTCCACCATTTACAAGGCACAAGTCAGGAATATGATAGAATACTTCCCACTTGCTTGGATTGGTGAAGCTCCTACAACACTCAAGGAGCTTGACACCATCTAAGACAAAGCAGCCCGCTTGATTGGCATCACATCCACAAACATCCATTCCATTCACCACCGATGCTCAGTAGCAGCAGTGCATAAAATCTACAAGATGCATTGTAGAAATTCAAAGATCCTTAAACAGCATCTTTTAAACACAAGACTACTTCCATCTCGAAGGACAAAGGCAGCAGACACATGGCAACCACCTGAAAGATCCCCTCCAAGCCACTCACCATCCTGACTTGGAAATGTATTGTTGTTCCCTGGCTGGGTCACTATCCTGGAATTCCCTCCTTAATGGCATTGTGGGTCTCCCTACAGAACATGTACTGCAGCTGTTCAAGAAGGCAGCTCACTAGCACCTTCTCAAGGGAAACTAGAGACGGGCAATAAATGCTGCCCAGCCAGTGATGCTGGTGTTCCATGAGAGAATTTTAAAAAAAAATTCATCATGCCATTAACATTTTGCTCTCACTTAAATGGATAAGCACTAAGGTTTTCTAATGTGTTTGCTGGATATTTATTAGACAGGTACCCCAACTTCACAACTTCTCATATAGCTGAATGCTCAACATCTCAGTGAGGTATCATTTTAGTGAAACCTCTGGAGCAGGAAGATAGCTCGGACAGCAACTTCCTGATTTCTGTGTTTAACTGCACATTCTCAGGCGATAGACGTTGCTGCCCAATTTATTGTTTGACACATGTGTTCACTGATTGTTCTACCGTTACTTTTTGTAAAAAAAATCCAGACCAACAAAATATGTCTCAATCAAGTTTTAAGCCTTCTTGATTCTCCAACTCTCGAAAGTTTCTTGCAGCTACAAGCTTATTTATCTCTAGATTGATAGATACTGCACAAACGATGTTTATCACCATAAAAATTACTGTCCATAATATATAGTGAATAATAAGAAATTTATGTAGCAACTAGCTAGCTATAAGTCTTGAGGAAATTCCTCCTAATTGACAATCCGCACTTTTGGTCTTTCCTTGCAAACTTGTCACTTTCTGAATTGTACGTGAAACCTAATAGTGGTCTAAGCTGGAAAAGCACATTGAATAAATTAATTAGGCCATCTTGTTTCAAAGCACTTAATTCACAACATGCATGTGACTGTACCACAAATGGAATCACTTGAAATACGCCAATGCCAAAAGGTACAAGAACATTTTTAGTAGATAGACTCTCATCATTGCTGCTTTGCATTAACTCTCATGTAAACCGTTGTGTAATATAATAACGCTGAAGGAGTTAATGTTCATGTTATATTGACCCAATTCGATAATATCATAGTCTTTGGGTGGAGACAGTTGAGTTCTGCATGAGTTCCTGTAATGAGCGGATGTATTCTGTAAAGCTCTTGAGAGTCCGAGTAATGATGCTTGACTAGCAATGTGACTACTTATTAGCATTGTGTTATAAGCCAGTGTGAGACCTAAGAAAAGTCCCTCTTCCATTAGTCATACCCTGGTTACAATGTAGAGAAATGAGACCTGGTTACAATAAACAACTCAAATACCTCTTCACCTTGTATCACATAATGGCAGAATCAACACAGCCCGGTAGTGTCACCAAAGGTCTCTGGGAAGATAGCGCATGGACTGCACCCAATGTAAAGTGAGCCTTTAAAGCTCTGTACAGTTCAGATAACTTTCATCTTCATTTGTAATTGTGTTAAAGTTAGCAGAAAGCCATTGGAATTGACACCAGTAGTGACACTTAAATTCACAGAACTCTATTTTCCCTCATCAGCAATGAATATAGAGTGGTTTCAACAGTTGGGTCTGCCAGCCTGGTGTCCCTCAAACATCTCGTGACTTGTATACACTTTCATACACACATCTTTAAAGCAAATAAAGTGAAACTAAAATCTCCAGAACCATGTCATATTGCAGCTGAACAGGGCATTGGTTAGGACTCTTTTGGAATACTGCATTCAGTTCTGGCCTCCCTACTATAGGAAAGATGTTGTTAAACTTGAAAGCGTTCAGAAAAGATTTACAAGGATGTTGCTGGAGTTGGAGGGTTTGACCTGTTGGGAGAGGCTGAATAGGCTGAAGCTATTTTCCCTGGAGTGTCAGAGGCTGACAGGTAACGTTAAAGAAGTTTACAGAATTATGAAGGATATAGATAGGGTGAATAGTTAAGGGCTTTTTCCCAAGGTAGGGGAGTTTAAAACAGAGGGCATAGGTTTAAGGCAAGAGGGAAAAGATTAAAAGGGACCTAAGAGGCAACATTTTCACACAGAGGGTGGTGTGTGTATGGAATGAGCTGCCAGAGGATGTGGTGGAGGCTGGTACAATCACAACATTTAAAAGACACCTGGATGGGTGTATGAATAGGAGGGGTTTAGAGCGATATGGGCCAAATGCTGGCAAGTGGGACTAGATCAATGTAGGATATCTGGTCAGCATGGATAAGTTGGACTGAAGGGTCTGCTTCCATGCTGTACAACTCTATGACTCTATAATCCATATCATAACCAAGTGATAAGCTGTAACAATTTGTCCATGGGACTATACTCAAATCACTCAAGTTTTTGACTTGGAGGAGCAAGAAACTGTCAAGACTTAAATGACTGGCCAAAGTTACATGACATAGCACATTGGAAAATTTTCAGACAGAACTGTTAATCCATGTCTTATAGACCTACCAAGAAAATTCTGACTGTCATGTAATCAATGTTAAACATCATTGATTTCTGTCACGTAGAGAAGCTAGTGGGAAAACTGGGGTTGGGGAGATGAGCTAGAGAAAGTCAAACCAGGTCACAGCTCTCACCAGTGTGCTCAGTTCATAATCTGGGTCTGATACAGAGCTGTCTGCACAGTGCTGCTGAATGAAGAACGGCACATTGTGCACAGCTGAAATCCAAAGCTGTGGTGAAAATACTTTCGAAAAAAAAAATGGAGCAGAAGAAATTTTCAAAAATAATAATAATATGGAAAGATATTGCTTGCAAAAGCCTTGACTAAACTACAGGATATGTTTCCATAAACAGGTCATACTAGCAGGTAGTATTTAGTTATGAAAACAGGAAAATAAATCTAAGACGGTATACAAATATTTATGAAGAAAGTAAAATACAGTAACTGCAATAGAGTTCCAAAAACTGCCTGTGCTACCATGCTCAGAATTTCAGTTAAACAAATCCATCTGCAAATGGCATTTTGAAAATTACAGCAAATTATGCTCCATTTATAACTACACATAGGAAAAATCTTACACAACAGTTGGTACATGCACTAGCACAATTGTTATTTAGTCCCTAGCTATAGAAATCTGTGCTTTTTACTGAAAACTGGGAGGTGTCCAGTGCAACTTCTAATTTAGGTAAAAAGGTGTTTAGCTCACTTGCCTTCAGAATCAAAATATCCTTTATTGTCACATATACTCCAGTACAGAGGTAGAGTGAAAAGTTTCTGCAATGGCTGTCTTTCATGGTCCCACCTTAGGTACAAGTACCTAGGCACAAAATCTTACAGAGTAAACAAAAAGGTGCTGTTGCAGAGTACAAAAAGAAACTAGCATGAAAACAGTGAAAAGTCCAGAATGACAAGTGCCCATCAATACTAAAGTTCCAATCCATGTCGGTTGGCCCTAGAGCACGAGGCTGCAAAGCCATCACGTGCCAGTCTCTATCAAGAGTTCGCTCTGTTGCTACTCCAGGAATCGTTCCTGTCTGCTCATGTCCGCTCTGCCACATCACACTGCCTGCACGGTCCGCTCTGCCACATCACACTGCCCACTGGG
>JAHRHZ010000223.1:15396026-15411207 GCA_024137785.1 Ginglymostoma cirratum
TCACAGATGCTGCCAGACCTGCTAGATTCTCCAGCAACTTTGTTTTTTTGCTAACTTATACAGCTCTTCAATAGATGCACTGCCAGTCTGGCCAAAAGAAACCTGAAGTCTTCATAAATTAAACAGACATCCAGCATCCCCGCGCAACTGAGTGAGATGCTGTAACTTTCCCCCATGTGAGTGCAAGCAAAGTACTTGCCCCAAAAGTACAAGAAAAAGATGGACAGGGATGTCACTTTATTCTGTTGCTATTCACCAGCTTCTTGGGGCCAGTGAGACTCTTTACCACATTGCTAAAAACCTAGTTGCACCTCATTCAAGCAAGTGCAGGGTAAACCCAAGAGCATAAGAGGCGAAATGTCTCAGTAGTTGAAAGATTTTCGATTGGTTGCAGCCCAGGGGTCCTCATCAGTGTGTTCTCTGGAGAAGAATAGAACTACTGATGGGAACTTATAGATTTCTAAGTTATGGTGATTCTAGGCATTACTGTCATTTTCAGTGGAGTAATGAAAGCAAATGCAGAAAGATTCACCATTAACACAATTGCAATTTCTTATGCTGTTCAGAGTTATGACATGAATATAATAAAATTACAAAAACAAAATGGTTAAAGATGAGGAATTTTGTTAAAGCTTATAGCTTTCTCGTACTGAAGAAATTAACTATTGTTCAATTTGCTGTCACAATTGAAGAAAAACACAATTTTAAGACATAAGTAGGTATACATTTAGTGAATGTTTTAAAAACACATTAAAGACAGCTGTTATAATCATGTGACTGAATCCAGGACTAACCTTCCAGAGGTTCTCTAGCATCAATGTCAGCTTGACAGTCACACTCTATGCGTAATGGGTCTGGAATGCTTATTGTGTTGTGTTATGACCTGCTACAGAGATGATCATCATTAAAACAAAACCCTTACACCATAAAATTGCAAGCTACACCCATTGTGCTAGACTGTGTGTGAATAACTCACTACTTACTATTTGAATGGGCCATAGACAGTTGGCTACACGCAATAGAGGCCTCTGTCTCAATGGCAAATGCTTCACTCTCATTCGGAGGCTTGTCCACATGACTTACACCCAGCTGTCTCTTTAACCATACAGGCTTAAAATAACATCAGTTTTAGGGTCAATGCTGCTTCATTCAACATCCATGACACTATCAACACGCCAAACTCTGGGACACTAAGAAACATCTCTGGCTTGTGAAATGCAGCTGAAATCTGCATTTGTGCTCTCTGCAAGTAAACCTTTTTTTTTGTTGTAGTAATGTAGTAGGAGTTGCATTTTAGTAAAATATCCTCAGAAGACTTTGAAGACAAGAAATTGTATAGAACTCCTCAATTACTAGCTACCCAATCAGTCAGTCTTTACAAAGGAATTCTAAAATGCTATCTCCAGTTTGGACTTCAGGACTCCATTTTGAAAGCAAGGGTGTTGATAAACTGTTATTCCTTGTCTGTTTTGTCATTAATTTGTTACTATTTGAATAATTTATTTATCCTTTCTGATTCCATCTGTCTGTGGATGGATGTAAATCTGTTTGTGTGGCTAAGTATTCCTCCCCACACTCTGCTGTATCTAAGAATCTGTGAAGTCAACCTTACTTTATGTTTAACCTTATCACAATGTTTTCTGATCCATAAGAAGTCAGAATTCACAAGTAGAGAGAATGGTAGAGATATTCCCCTTGTTTAAAAAGGCCAAAAATTAAATCACAACCTGCTTATGGGCAAGTGGTGAGAATAGGGAGAGAGATAACAAGCACGGGGCTGGATGAGCACAGCAGGTCAAGCAGCATCATATGCTCATCCAGCCCCGTGCTTGTTATCTCGGATTCTCCAGCATCTGCAGTACCTTTTATCTCTGATAGAATAGGGAGAGAGATTTGTTTCAAAACCCACAATCTGTCTGTAAGCATGTCCGTTGAAAAATTGTGTGAATGCAAACTTACGGCAATATAGAGTTGCTTATCTTTTTCATACAGGTCCAAGGTGATCTCCAGAGGGCAGTTTTGACAGTTGGTAAGTCTGATCTCAAATGCAAAAGCCAATAAAAATTCTGTAGGCAAATTTAAGCGTAATCAACAGCAGGCATCATTCCTTCACAACTAGCCACAAAATCCACCTCAATGTTAACAGCTAAACAACTCATTTTATTTATCAGATGCTGGAAATTCCTAATTATGAAGCTAATCAGAATTGACAAATATTTTTGGAAAATCATCCCATCAACACCTTGGGTCAGATGCTCTGTAGGATTGTCATCATTCTTTAAATCTGTGAGAAGTGCTTTTAATTATGACTGGATCAATTAAGCCTCTTTCGTTTAAAGAATTCTATATTACCATTCTTGTTAATTGTCATCACTTTTCCATTTTAAAAAATGGCAAAACTCACTCTAAACACATATAAGTATGATGCATGCATCTATTGCAGTTGTACATTGCAGTCTTTTATTTCTCTTGGTCATAATTTTCAATTGCAATCTCTTCAGATAGTTTTCATATACTGGCATGGTACAGTAATGGACAACAAGGTACAAGAGGGTAAGTTACCTACTGAAATGTAATGTCAATAGCACTATTTATAACTTTTCATTAGTTCATTAATTGGCAATCTGACTCAGAGATCATGAAGGTGGAAGGAATAATTAGTACTGGATACATTTCTGATGCTGTAGAGCTGAATCCTGGCCACGCTTCATACCACAGCTGGGAGTGCATAGTGCTAACTATAGGCACCAAGAAAGAACATTCTTCAACACTTAATTTATTCCCTAAATGAGCAGCAATAAATAATCACCCATACATATTAAAGCATTACCTCAGCTCATTCATATAGTTGTTCTGGAAGGCTTTAGTACAGCACTCAAAAATGCACTGATACTCCAATCTCAGAAGACCTCTGTGACTTCACTTTGTCATGTTGAGTGTTCCAATAGATCTTGAATGATGTTATTTAAACCCATCATTTGTGCAAAATTGGAAGCCAGTCTGTTTGGTGATGTTGACTAAAACTATGAACTACAATATGACTGTCATAGCTAGCTTAGGTGCAATTGCATTAACAGCTCCCAAAGAGGGTAGCTTTCATCCCAAATGTTTCAGTATCCAAGTCCAACTTCAATGTTGCTTTCAACTACTTGTTTCGTATCAGCAAACTGGATTCCTTCAGTACAAGGCAGTATTTTCATCTTGTGTGTTCGTCGTGTTTGTGCCACATTGAAGTGAATAAAGGAAAATGGTATGATTAATTAAAGATGGTAAAATAGATATGAATGTGAATGATTGACTACATTCCAAAATAGACTTCACAAGCTTCAAAATCTTCCCTCCCCCTACCGCATCCCAAAACCAGCCCAGCTCGTACCCGCCTCCCTAACCTGTCCTTCCTCCCACCTATCCCCTCCTCCCACCTCAAACCCCACCCCCATCTCCTACCTACTAACCTCATCCCGCCCCTTTGACCTGTCCGTCCTCCCTGGACTGACCTATCTCCTCCCTACCTCCCCACCTACACTCACCTTTACTGGCTCCATCCCTGCCTCTTTGACCAGTCTGTCTCCTCTCCACCTATCTTCTCCTCTATTCATCTTCTATCTGCTTTCCCCTCTCTCCCTATTTATTTCCGATCCCCCTTCCCTTCTCCCATTTCTGAAGAAGGGTCTAGGCCTGAAACGTCAGCCTTCCTGCTCCTCTGGTGCTGTTTGGCCTGCTGTGTTAATCTAGCCCGACACCTTGTTATCTCAGATTCTCCAGCATCTGCAGTTCCTACTATCTCCAAAATAGAACCTGCTGCATTAAAATCATAATGGCTTGTCTAACTTGCAGAAAATTCAAGCTAAATCAATGCATTGTTATCATCTTGTGCATAACCAACACATTTATCCAAAAAAAGACAAAACGTTATATTCATTTATTACAATTTAATACTATATAATAGCTATTCATTTAGGCGTGTAGCTGGCTAGACATTAAAGTATGTATTTTAGATTAAGACAACAAGAGTACTTAACACTGGAAGAATGTGTTACTTCAGAATATTTCAGAATTCTTGTCCAACGTAATTTGCATCTAAACCTGCCAAATTTGTACAAGGAACACTTTCTGCATTAGCACACATCTTCATGTTTTCGTTATCCCAATCAGCCTTTTATATCTGCAATATTTTAGAGATAACTGTAATTTACAATGGTCTCTTTTAAAATCTAAAAATTATTGCTTGGGAAGCAAGCATATAAGCATCATATGAAAATGGATCTTTTTCTTCCAGTGCAAGCATCACATTTATAGTCATAGCAAAGCTGAAACAGTGCTTCATGTCTTATTTCACACATAACATTGCAACTCTGCAACTGCTGCCTGAGCCAGAGCAGTTCAATTTGGTCCTTATGGGGGCGCCGCACGAACATTTAATTCTTAAAATTTCACTCCTCGAGAGTGTCAAATATAAATACCCTTTTCTGCTCAATATAAATAAAAGTAAAGAAACCGCTAACTCAAGATTGGCTTTCTGAAAGTGACATGGCATTCTGCTTTACTGACAAGCTTTTGTGGCAGAGTTTACTCTGCCTGCAAGCACGTGGAATACAAATCTTCTAAAATACATAAGGGAGCCAGTTTCGTCAGATTCTCCTCATAGCAGGAAAAATCTGTTACACACTGCCTATGATTTGCTTCAGGATAATACTCTGATTAACCCCTAATGCAAAGTCTGCAGTCTAGCTGCCAACTGGGGACGTTTACCAAATATGCTTCCAAATTTCTTTGTCAGTTGTTTGTCAATATTCCTTTGGCATATGCAACCGTGTTAGCCATTCACCATTGGAGATCAGGTCAATAACAGGGTTTGAGTACATCACTATGTGCTTTGAGTGCAAATATGTTACTTACAAGGGTGAAAAGAAATATCAATATTAATTAAACGTGCTAAAATTCTGTACAGCATTAACTTAATCCACACCACTTGAATTACATTGAATGCATGTTAATTAGGTATGTTATTATATTGATATTATCAGTTCTTCTTTCCATTTCACCTCATCGGGCAGCTCAAGAATGTTACCAGCAGTTTCGAATGACAAAGTTGTTTAGTTCAAGTGGAGCTAACCCACCATACATTCACTGAACAGACAAATTTTCAAACTGTTTAGTTATGGATACACAGCCAATTACCTGGCCCTATCTATCATTTTTCATTCAAAAGTTATACTATACAGTAGTTCAGAGCTCTTCAAGCAATTTAAAGTAGTTGAATGATTTGAAAGAATTTTCCTGTATTCATATTACAGCTGTAATAATAGCAAACATGAAAACATAGAAGATAGGAGCAAGAGGAGGCTATTCGGCCCTTCGAGCCTGCTCCACCATTCGTCATGATCATGGCTGATTGTCCGACTCAACAGCCTAATCCTGCTTTCTCCTATAATCTTGGATCCTATTCGCCCCGAGTGCTTTATCTAGCTGCCTCTTGAATACGTACAATGTTTTGGCATCACCTACTTCCTGTGGTAATGAATTCCACAGGCTCACCACTCTTTGGGTGAAGAAATATCTCCTCATTTCCATCCTAAATCGTCTACACTGAATCCTTAGCCTGTGACGCCTGGTTCTGGACACACCCACCATCAGGAACATCCTCCCAGCATCTACCCTGTCTAGTCCTGCTAGAGTTTTATAAATCTCTATGAGACCGCTTCCCCCCCACTCCCATCCATCTGAACTCCAGCAAAAACAATCTTAACTTAGTCAAGAGACAAAAGGTACTGCAGATGCTGGAGAATCTGGGATAACAAGGTGTGGGGCTGGATGAACACAGCAGGCCAAGCAGCATCATAGGAGCAGGAAAGCTTGATGTTTCAGGCCTAGACCCTTCATCAGAAATGGGGGAGGGGAAGAGGGTTCTGAAATAAATAGGGAGAGAGGGGGAGGCGGATAGAGGATGGATAGAGGAGAGGATAGGTGGAGAGGAGACAGACAAGTCGAAGAGGCGGGGACGGATTCAGTAAAGGTGAGTGTAGGTGGGGGGGTAGGGAGCAGATAGGTCAGTCCAGGGAGGACGGACAGGTCAAGGGTGGCGGGATGAGGTTAGTAGATAGGAAATGGGGGTGGGGCTTGAGGTGGGAGGAGGGGATAGGTGAGAGGAAGAACAGGTTAGGGAGGCGGGGACGAGCTGGGCTGGTTTTGGGATGCGGTTGGGGGAGAGGAGATTTTGAAGCTTGTGAAATCCACATTGATACCATTGGGCTGCAGGGTTCCCAGGCTGAATATGATTTGCTGTTCCTGCAGCCTTCGGGTGGCATCATTGTGGCATTGCAGGAGGCCCAGGATGGACATGTCGTCTGAGGAATGGGAGGGGGAGTTGAAATGGTTCGCGACTGAGAGGTGCAGTTGTTTGTTGCGAACTGAGCGCAGGTGTTCTGCAAAGCGGTCCCCAAGCCTCTGCTTGGTTTCCCCGATGTAGAGGAGGCTACAACGGGTACAGCGGATGCGTTATACCACATTGGCAGATGTGCAGGTGAACATCTGCTTGATGTGGAAAGTCTTCTTGGGGCCTGGGATTGGGGTGAGGGAGGAGGTGTGGGGGCAGGTGTAGCACTTCCTGCAGTTGCAGGGAAAAGTGCCTGGTGTGGTGGGGCTGGAGGGGAGTGTGGAGCGGACAAGGGAGTCACGGAGGGAGTGGTCCCTCCGGAAAGCAGACAAGGGTGGGGAGGGAAAAATGTCTTTGGTGGTGGGGTCTGATTGCAGATGGCGGAAGTGTCGGAGGATGATGCGTTGGATCCAGAGGTTGGTGGGGTGGTACGTGAGGACGAGAGGGAGTCTTTTTTGGTTATTATTGCAGGGACAGGGTGTGAGCGATGAGTTGCGGGAAGTGTGGGAGACACAGTCGAGGGCGTTCTCGACCACTGTTGGGGGGAAGTTGCGGTCCTTGAAGAATGAGGACATCTGAGATGCGCAGGAGTGGAATGCCTCATCCTGGGAGCAGATGCGGCGGAGGTGAAGGAATTGGGAATAGGGGATGGCATTTTTACAGGAAGGTGGGTGGGAGGAGGTGTATTCCAGGTAGCTGTGGGATTCAGTGGGCTTGAAATGGACATCGGTTTCTAGGAGGTTACGCGAGATGGAGACAGAGAGGTCTAGGAAGGAGAGAGAAGTGTTGGAGATGGTCCAGGTGAACTTCAGGTTGGGGTGGAAGGTGTTGGTGAAGTGGATGAACTGTTCGAGCTCCTCGTGGGAGCACGAGGCGGCGCCGATACAGTCATCAATGTAACGGAGGAAGAGGTGGGGTTTAGGGCCAGTGTAGGTACGGAAGAGGGATTGTTCCACGTAACCTACAAAGAGGCAGGCATAGCTTGGGCCCATGCGGGTACCCATGGCCACCCGTTTTGTCTGTAGGAAGTGGGAGGAATTGAAAGAGAAGTTGTTGAGGGTGAGGACGAGTTCGGCTAAGCGGATGAGGGTGTCAGTGGAAGTGGATTGGTCAGTTCTGCGGGACAGGAAGAAGCGGAGGGCCTTTAGGCCATCTGCATGGGGAATACAGGTGTGTAGGGACTGGACGTCCATAGTAAAAATGAAGTGTTGGGGACCGGGGAATTGGAAGTTCTGGAGGAGGTGGAGGGCGTGGGTGGTGTCACGGACGTAGGTAGGGAGTTCCTGGACCAAGGGGGTGAAAATGGAGTCTAGTTAGGTGGAGATGAGTTCGGTGGGGCAGGAGCAGGTGGAGACAATGGGTCGACCAGGGCATTCAGGTTTGTGGATTTTGGGAAGGAGATAGAAGTGGGCGGTGCGGGGCTGGGGAACGATGAGGTTGGAGGCGGTGGGTGGGAGGTCACCTGAGGTGATGAGGTTGTGGATGGTTTGGGAGATGATGGTTTGGTGCTCAGGGGTGGGGTCATGATCCAGGGGGCGGTAGGAAGAGGTGTCGGAGAGTTGGCGCCTGGCCTCAGAAATGTAGAGGTCAGTGCGCCATACTACAACTGTGCCTCCCTTGTCCGCGGGTTTTATGGTGATGTTGGGATTGGAGCAGAGGGAGTGGAGGGCTGCACGTTCTGCGGGGGAGAGGTTGGAGTGTTTGAGAGGGGTAGAGAGGTTGAGGCGATTGATGTCTCGACAGCAGTTGGAGATGACTTAGTTAATCTCTCATCATACATCAGACCCATCATCCCCGGAATAAGCCTGGCAAACCTTCACTGCACTCCCTCGAGAGCAAGAGCATCCTTCCTCAAAAAATGAGACTAAAACTGCACACAATATTCTAGGTGTGGTCTCACCTAGGCCCTGTAAAACTGTAACAACACATCCCTGCTCCTGTACTCAAAACCTTTTCGCAATGAAGGCCAACATATTATTTGCCTTCCTAACCGCCTGCTGCACCTGCATGCTTACCTTCAGCAACTGGTGCACAAGGACACTCAGGTCCCGCTGCACACTCCCCTCTCCCAATTTACAGCCATTAAGGTAGTAATCCGCCTTCTTGTTTTTGCTTCCAAAGTGAATAACCTCACATTTATCCAAATTACATTGCATCTGCCATTTATTTGTCCACTCACCCAACCTGTCCATATCATGCTGAAGGATCTCTGCATCCTCATCACAGTTCACCCTCCCACCCAACTTGGTATTATCTGCAAACTTTGAGATGTTACATTTTGTTCCCTCATCCAAATCATTAATAAGTATTGTGAATAGCTGGGGTCCCAGCATTGATCCTTGTGGCAACACTCTAGTTACTGCCTGCCTATTTGAAAAGGGCCCATTACTTACTACTCTTTGTTTCCTCTCTGCCAACCAGTTTTCTATCCATCCCAGTTCACTTCCTCCAATCCCATGTGCTTTAATCTTGCACAATGATCTCGTAAGTGGGACTTTGTCAAATGCTTTCTGAAAGTCAAAATATACCACATCGACTGGCTTCCCCTTGTCAACTCTACTAATTACATCTTCATAGATTTCCAACAGATTTATTAAGCATGATTTCTCCTTCATAAATCCATGCTGACTCTGCATGATCCTACTATTGTTTTCTAATTTCTCCGCTATAAAGTCCTTGATAATAGATTTGAGAATTTTCCCCATTACCAAATTTTGGCTCATTATTCCATGATTCTCTGTTTTTTCTCTACCTCCCTTTTGGAATATTGGTGTGACATTAGCTACCCTCCAATCTGCAGGGACCGTTCCAGAGTCGATAGAATCCTGGAAGATGACCACCAATGCATTCAGTACTTCTTGAGCTACTTCCTTAAATAATGTCTATCTTAGCACTGTTTTTTTTTGTGTTCCATATTGTTATGACCCAGACCAAACCCGCTCAAAATATGTTAAGAACATAGCCTAGACCCTAACGTTTTCTTATTATAAAGATAAGTATAAGGCGTTGCATTCCAGATGCAATTTGATTAGTCAAACTACTCAACGTTAAGCAAAACACACTTTATTTTTACACTACAGTTAAAATGCAGTCGAACTAAAAACAAAAGAAAAGAATTGGCTTAACTGTATCTATCAAAATGCTTAAAAATAATATATATATTACATATATATTTTATATATATATATCAACTACTACCAATTAATTGTTCCAATGTAGTAACATCCTATATAAATACGCCCTTGGCAAAGGCAAATTCAGTAAAATAGATTGCCTCACCTGCAATTCTAGCAGCAGGAAGAGAACCCCTACTTTTAGCTGTTAATAGAGAGAGGAATAAGAGCTTCCACATCCAGCGACTACAGAAAGCTAAGACTAATATCCTGGTTCTGTGGGAGTTTGACCCAAGCCTAAATACACCTCTTGAAGCCTGAGTATCATCACACCTCGCCCCTGGAAAAAATGAACCATCATATATAAAGATGGCTTCATTTTTAAAAACCTTTAGCCTTGTGCTATTAGCGCATTACAATATATGTGCATTACATTGATACAAACATTCACTGCCATAATCTGTTTCCTGCCACTGAAAGCCTCCATCTTCCTTCATCAAAGTTACAACAATGCATCAGAATTACTTTCTCTTATCCTGCCATGTGGATAATTTTCAAATTGAATGGCTGTAATAATAAGCTGTATCTGAACAGTCTGGTATTTTCATCCTTAAATTTTCCCAAAAGCTTTACAGGGTTACGATCAGTATATACAATTGTCTCAGACACCTTACTGGCAATATAAATGTTGCAAAGCCATCACCAAAGTCAAGAGATAACCAGGTGCAGAGCTGGATGAACACAGCAGGCCAAGCAGCATCTGAGGAGCAGGAAACCTGACGTTTCGGGCCTAGACCCTTTGCCATTTCTGAAGAAGGGTCTCGGCCCAAAACGTCAGCCTTCCTGCTCCTCTGATGCTGCTTGGCCTGCTGTGTTCATCCAGCTCTACACCTTGTTATCTCAGATTCTCCAGCATCGGCAGTTCCTACTATCACCAAAGTCAAGGTCTCCTTCTCAATTGTGGAATATCTCGGCAAAAATACCCAATAGGTCTTTCTATCTTCATGTTGCCTTCCTGCAAGAGTACCGCACCAATGCCCACATCACTCTCATTGATGGCCGTTTCGAACGGTTTTCCGTAATTAAGTGGCTAACACTGGGACGATGGTTAACACAGCTTTCAGGCTGTCAAATGCCTTCTGACATTCCTCTATCCACTGAAACATTTAGCACTTCTTCAACAAATCAGTCAGTGGAGCAACCACCCTGCTAAAATTTGGTAGAAACTTCCAATAAAAAACACTCCATCCCAGGAATCATAGTACTTTTCTCTTCACTGATTGTATGGGAAACTCCCCAATAATGTTTGTTTTCGCATCCCATTTGGGCCATTTGTCTCTGTTCAACGACATGGCCCAGGTTCGTGACTTGGGCTTTTGTAAACTCACTGTTAGCCAGGTCTACCACCAAGCCCACCTCCCAAAATCGATCAAACAATTCTGATTGATGCTCCAAATGCTCCTTCCACATGTGACTGAAAATCACCAGATTGTGGATGCATACCACACAATTGGGTAATCGTGAAACAACTTCATTGGTAGGTCTTTGAAATGTGGCTGGTGCATTTTTCATAACAAATGCCATGACTTTAAACTGGTACAGTCTATTTGGAGTCATGAGAGCTCCATGAAATTTCCTTCAGTCTTTTGACTAAAGTTACCTGCCAGTATCCTCTGGGTAATACATTGGGGAAACCAAGCAGAGGCTTGGGGACCACTTTGCAGAACACCTACGCTCGGTTCGCACTAAACAACTGCACCTCCCAGTCACGAACCATTTCAACATCCCCTCCCATTCCACAGACGACATGTCCATCCTGGGCCTCCTGCAGTGCCACACCGATGCTACCCGAAGGTTGCAGGAACAGCAACTCATATTCCGCTTGAGAACCCTGCAGCCCAATGGTATCAATGTGGACTTCACAAGCTTCAAAATCTTCCCTCCCACTACCGCATCCCAAAACCAGCCCGGTTCGTACCCGCCTCCCTAACCTGTCCTTCCTCCCACCTATCCCCTCCTCCCACCTCAAGCCCCACCCCCATCTCCTACCTACTAACCTCATCCTGCCCCCTTGACCTGTCCGTCCTCCCTGGACTGACCTATCTCCTCCCTACCTCCCCACCTACACTCACCTTTACTGGCTCCATCCCCGCCTCTTTGACCGGTCTGTCTTCTCTCCAACTATCCTCTCCTCTATCCATCTTCTATCTGCCTCCCCCCTCTCCCTATTTATTTCAGAACTCCCTTCCCCTCCCCCATTTCTGAAGAAGGATCTGGGCCCGAAACATCAGCCTTCCTGCTCCTCTGATGCTGCTTCGCCTGCTATGTTCATCCAGCCCTACATCTTGTTATCTTAGAAATATAAGTGGTTTGGGCAACCTTCTCAACATAGTCTTTCAAATGTGGGGTAGGATATGAATCATTGACTTAGCAATAGCCCACACATAATCTCTGGGTACCTTCTGGTTTTGGCACTATTACTATGAGTGAGATCCATTCGCTGCAACTCATCTTGATTATATTGTACGTATGCTCAAAGACAATCTCTTTTGAACCTGTGCCAACTTAGAGGGGTAGGTCAATAAGGATATTGCTTAATTGGAGCAGCTTTTCCTATATCTACATCATGCATAGTCAGATTAATACTTGCCAGCTCACTCCCACACCTGTCCCAATGTGATTGCAATAACACTTAGCGGTCATTTCGCTTTTCCTCTGGAAGGGAGCTTGATAATTTATCCCAATTTTTGAGAACTTCCTATATGTCCAATCAAATTTGAGAAATGTCCAATTCAAAAATATCTGAACTTGGTTCTTCACCTTATATTGTAACCAGTAACACATTGTCCTTTTGCTTTCCTTCCCCATCTAAATACCTTATCAGCATATTCACATGACACACTCAGATTTTTTTTCCATCTGGTGTTCTTATCACCCCACTCAATTTCCTTTTGATTTGATAAGGGCCACTAAACCTTGTCTTTGTCAAAAAAACCTTGTACTGGAGTTCTGAGGAAGGGTCACTGGACCCGAGACATTAATTCTGTTTTTCCCTTCGCAGATGCTGCCAGACCTGCTGACCTTTTCCAGAAACTTTATTTTTGATACTGCTTGATGGAATGGCATCAGGAAATCTAGCAGACGCATCCATTATGGTCCGCTTTTTGTTTTAGGTTGGGGTCCTATGCAATCAATTATGACTCTTGTAAAGGATTCCTCAAATGCGGCAATGAGTATTGTATGACATCTCCAGCAAAATTCAACAGCATCCTTATACAGCCCAGGCCAGTAAAAATGTTTTTGTATTTTGGCTTGAGTGTTCCTTACTCCCAAATTACCTCCTACTGGTAATTCATGCGCTACCCCTAACACCTCCTTCCCGTAACCTACTGGTAATAAAATTTGATGAACTTCTGCCCATTTCTCATCTGCCTGAATATACAATGGTCTCTATTTCCTCATCAATATTCCATTTTTAAGATAGTAACATTCTGGATGCATTCAGATTCTTCCTTTCTGTGTATGCTTTTTGATACAACTGCTTTAGTTTTCTCTCCTTCTGTTGTAATTCAGCTAATTTCTCTGAACTAAAAATATTCACTTTGTCCTCCACCTGGGCTTGTTTTTTTTCTCAAGTATTTGATCAAACATAGTTTCTGATACAAAAACAGAAGTTGCTGGAAAAGTTCAGCTAGTCTGGCAGCATCTGTGAAGTAAAAATCAGAGTTAACGTTTCGGGTCTGGTGTTTAACTTCAACTTCCTAATTGTCATTCCTTAATTCAGAGCCATAGAGTCATGGAGATGTACAGCATAGAAACAGGCCCTTCAGACCAATCTGCCCATGCCAGTTTTCACAATTAATCTAGTCCCATTTGCCTGCATTTAGTCCATATCCCTCCATACCTATCCCATCCATGTACCATGTCCAAATGTTTCTTAAATGACAAAATTGTACTCACCTCCATTGCTACCTCTGACAGCCTGATCCAGACACTCACCATACTCTGTGTGAAAAAGTTGCCCCTCTATTTCTCCCCTCTCACCTTAAACCTATGCCACATAGTTTTAAACTAACTCCTTCTGTTTGCACCTGTGGCGTTGTGACCTTGTACTCACATAGTCAGGAGAAATCCCAGGATATATTTCCTGTAACACCTCAGTTTCCCGACTTTCCACTGGCTTTTCAAGCACAGTCCACAACACTCCCACCTGTGATCCAGTTATATCATTACCAAACATAAACTGTATTTCTGGAATTGAGAATCTCTCTATTACTCCTGCCACCACTTCACCATTTTTCACCAAACTCTCCAACCTCACTTTATATAATAGAACCATTTATCACAATCTTTTCTGACAATATTCTTTCTGACAATATATCTCCTCATCTCTCACCATCAAAGATTGGCTTGCTCCTGTATCTTTTAACATCTTAAATTTCTTTACCTACTCCTCCTGATATACATGAGTAAACCTTATCCATGCAAGTAAATTCTGGAAAGAGATCTGGTACTTTCTTCTCAATCAACTCCTGATCAGATTGTACATTCTTTTGCAGCTTTTTATCTTTCAGTGTGCTTTCCTTTACCATTTCAACAAAACTCATTGGCTTATCCTGTTTTCCCACGTATACGTCTTCCCAGTGCTTTTTCTGAACCACCAACACTGCAGCGTCATGTGACCTACTTAATTACAGACAAAACTTGTGTAACTTTTTACTTCTCTTTCCCCCTTTTGGGTTTCCTTTTTACTCTGCAGTAAGCTATTTTCACTATCTCCAATGAGACCTCCTTGTCCCTTACTACCTGAGGCTTTTCATTTTTTCCTCAATTTCTGTCCCTCACAGATTGAAATTGATGTTGGAAGCCACACTTTGATTTATGAACCAACTCAGAATCATCTGCCATTTCCAATGCTAAGTTTGCAATCTTAACTCTTTGCTCTTCCACATCACTGTCCTCATCACTACTCCTACCTTCCACGTCTACCTCCGCCATTTTACGTTGGCTTTAAGTTTTCAGTTCAAACGTCCAAACTTCAAAACCTCTCTCTTTTTCCCTTTCTCCTCTTAGGGTCTTCCTTTCCTTTTCTTTTTGTTCTGCAAGGGCTATTCTTTCCTTTTAATTCCTCTGCTAGAGCTATTCTCTCTTTCTGCTTTTCCTCTGCTTTCAATTGAAAATCAAACTGTTTCATTTCCTTTTTATGTCCAAGCTGCATCATTTGTGAATCAATTTTAGCCATTTCCAAAGATTCCAATGGCATTTCTGGCAGTAGTAAATGGAGAGCTATTGCTGCAACAAACCCCCCCCGCCCCCGCTTTTTGCCCGGACAGAGGCAACTCCAACTCCAGCTTGTCTGCTAATTCCAAAAGCTTTACTTTGCTCACTTTCTGTAAAACTCCCAAACTGACCTCTTCCACCCCCAGGAAATTCTTAGTGACTTACATAAGGCATGCCCTATTTACGTTGCCCAAATGGAGCACGTGAAACAAAAAAAAACACCAAAACCCACCACTCACTGCCCTTGAGTCCAGTAATTATAAACCCAACCTGGAATTAGAGATTTGGATGCCCATCAAGAGCTCCAAATTTGTTATGAACCAGACCAAACCACCTCAGAAGATAACAAGGTGTAGAGCTGGATGAACACAGCAGGCCAAGCAGCATCAGAGGAGCAGGAAAGCTGACGTTT
>JAHRHZ010000223.1:15411607-15508590 GCA_024137785.1 Ginglymostoma cirratum
GCTGCTGCTTGACCTGCTGTGTTCATCCAGCCCCATGCTTGTTATCTCGGATTCTCCAGCATCTGCAGTACCTTTTATCACTTATCCATAATAATAGAAGAATTGTCTTAACTGTCACTGTCAAAATGTTTAACAAAATAATATGTAGTGACGATAATATGGCTTTAAGTGGTATATTTCGTCCTGTTTGTTTTTGAAGAGAGGTTTTAAGGCAGAGGTGATGAGCAGTCTACACAGAACCATGAGAGTAAAATGTTTGTGAGGCTTTTTTTTAATGGAAACAATAGAATCAACTTGAATGGATGGGTTCAAACTCCAAATAGAACTCATTTCAGTAGTTGGGTGTTGAAGACGTGGAAGCTGTTTTTCCTCCCTCAGGTACAGCTAAAAGCTGCAAGATCTCTTCCTGCTCCTGGAGTTGCATGTGAGATAATCTGTTTTTCTGAATTTGCTTTTGTAAAAGGGGTGTTAGTGTATTGAAACAGTTAATTAGTAATAGTTACCGTATCTACATGATTGAGAATGTTGATTGAGTTATAGCTAAGCCATTCTTCTCTTTATTTCTTCTTTTGTTGCATTTTAACTATATGTATGAATAAGGTATGTTTTGCTTCAAATTTGGTAGTTGGCAAGTTGAATTGTATCTGGAACACCACATCTTACATTACCTTTAAAAATGAGAAAAGGTTCGGTGTAAACTATCTTCTTAATATATTTTGATGAGGTTTACTCTGATCCATAACAATATATATTAAATACTACTTATTAACTGTTCCAATATAGTGACATACTATAAACACATCCATGGCAAAGGCAAAGGCAATCAGTAGATTGTCTCACATGCAATTCTAGCAGCAGGAAAGGAATCCCAGCTTTTAGCTGTAACATAAAGACGACTAAGAGCTTCAATATTCTTCTTTAAGACCCCAGCAACTGCAGAAAGCCAAAACTAAAAATTATGGTTCTGTGGGAGCATGACCTCATCCATTCAGGCTGCTTCTGTTGTTCCAAATTTTTAAAAAATCTAAGGCCTCAAAGCTGTTTACTTTATTGGTTTTGAGCAGTCTACTTGTTACCTCTGTCTCAACCTCTCTTCATTAAAAAAGGGCACAAAAGAACCTCATAAATCCATAGTGCTGTTACAATATACATTGCTAGAAACTGCAAAGGCTTTGATTACTTTTATGTTTAGAACCAAAATAGAGTAGATGAATACAAGGAAAATATGAATGGAACAATTTTATGAATATACAATCCTGGCAAGGAGTGACTGGGCAGGCATTCAGGAAATTGTTGCATGGGTTCCTCATAATTTTTCATCCCTAAACTCAAGCAAATCAGACCTCCAATTTGTTGGATCTGTGCCCCTGGATGATTCAACCCATCACTGAAAGTGCACATTTCTAACCATGGCCCTTGTATGTAACTGGAAGAGCAAATTATTGAAGTAGGACAGATGAGCAATAAAATTTGGAACAAAAACAAAGTTGCTGGAAAAGCTCAGCAGGTCTTGCAGCGTCTGTGATGGAAAAAACAGAGTTAACGTTTCGGGACCGGTGACACTTCCTCAGAACTTCTGAGGTTCTGAGGAAGGGTCACCGGACCCCAAACGTTAACTCTTGTTTTCTCCTTCACAGATGTTGCCAGACCTGCTGAGCTTTTCCAGCAACTTTGCTTTTGTTCCTGATTTACAGCATCCGCAGTTCATTTGGTTTTTACTTGTGTAATAAAATTTTGTTGAAATGAAACAAATTTGGAAGACAAAAACAAAAATTGCCGGAGAAACTTGGCAGATCTGGCAGCATTTGTGGAGAGAATGCTAAGCTAATGTTGTGGGTCCAGTGATCCATTTCAGAGACAGAATTTGGGGGATATTGGTGACATACTCCTGATGTTTATAGTCTAAAAATTTCAGTGATGACTCAACTGTATGTATGCTGTACAAATCTAAGCTGCAATTGACAAAATCAGTCCTAACATTAGAAAGACATATAAAACTGTGATGACATGCAGAGAAGTAAAAAGCAGAAACCAAATGCCAGATAAAAGCAGATAAATAGAACTAAAAGATGAAGGAAATATATTTTGAGAAGATAATTGAAATTAAAATGATAGGATAAAAAAATCAAGGAGACCTAAGGACAGATTTCCAGATGGAAGGTGTATGGTTGATGAAGGAGTCAATGATTAAATATAAAAGGCAGTGAACAAACAGTAAAGCGTCCAATTTGAGATATAGGACTGAAAAGAAGTCACTGAAATAGGCTGGTGCAGGGATATGGATGATATTTGATGTTGATATGGAAGAGTGCAAATTATTGGTGACCATTGCAAAGATTTAGCATGATGCAATGCATAAAAAAGTGGGCAAAGGAATAGTTTGCAATTTATGGAGAACACAAGTGAGAAGTTTAGCTAGGACAAGTCAAATCTGGAGGTGACACAGGAATAGATTAGAATATCAGCAGAGTGGACCAAACTGGATGGACATTTCAAAGATGAAAGAGCAATAAATAGAGGTTATTTTATCATAACAGATAACTTTAAAACCTGTCAGGTTTATTATTTTATCTCTTGTAATAAAGTTTGCCAATGTAATAGAAAGGTATAAAGCCTCGAAGAGAATAAAACAAAAACTACTGATGCTAGAATAAGATCAATATGAACTGAATATTTCTCAGCTATTCAAACAAACGACTAATTCAACTTCTCATGACATATCTTGCTATTAGTTATAGCAAATGACTATTAAAATTAAATGAGAACTTTTGCTGTTGAAGTGGGACTGAATCTAATGCATGCTAACAAAGTCACCTGGTTTGGGAATTGCAACATACTCCTGATTTCATCTGCATTCGTGAGAATATATTTGCATGCAAGGCAAAGTTCCAGTTTAAATTGTGAAGTCCGGGAAAACCTCCACGTAGATGTACAGTTATTTGATTTTGTACAAGTTTCCTCGAAATGGATTTTAGAATTAATTATGATAACACATTTGGATGAGACCATAAGACCAAAAGAGGTAGGAACAGAAGTAAGCTATTTGGCCCATTGTGTTGCTGCACCATTAAATGAGATCATAGCTATCTGATCGTCCTCAACCCCACTTTCCTGTCTTTTTCCCATAACCCTTGATTCCTTTACTGATTAAAAACCTGATAAAGAATTCTGTAGATTCTCTACACCCTTAGAGAAGAAGTTCCTCCTCATCACTGTCTTAAATATCTGACCCCTTTTCTGAGATCTTGCTCTCTGGTGTTATACATTCTTTCAAGGGGAAACAACCTTTCCACATCTACCTTGTCAAATCCCCCAAGTTTATTGTATATTGCAATAAAGTCACCTCTCATCCTTCTAAATTCCAACAAGTACTGGCCAACCTATTTAGCCTCTCCTCATCAGACAGTACTGCCGTATCTGGTATCATCCAGACAGCTTTCTCTGGACGGCCTCAAAATCGGTGTATCTTTCCTTAGATAAGGGACCAAAACTGGTGACACTATTCCAGCTTTCTGACCATTGCTTTGTATAACCTGCAGGGTGTGCATCCCATATTGTGAAAATTAACATCTATAAATTAGTCTAAAATGGGCTGAGAAAAGAACATCAATGTGCACCAATAGTATAACCAACCCTAACTAGAGAGTTAAATATTGGCATACACTTACTCTATTTAAGTGTAAGCCTGTCTGACATATATAGGCTACTAATATTGCAGAGCTTTCTCTTGGAGACATTTTCCCAGAAAAAACTTCCATCCTTGATAATGTTGATACTTACCTGAGATTGTATTCCTGTTTCTATGTTAGTCAGACTGAGTTTCTGTTTTACTCAGAGCTGATACCTTCTTTAATGGCTGATCAAGTTCTGCGCAGGCTGGAGGCAAAGGGTTGAAACTTGCTATGATGAAGGGATTGGGATGTTATGGTCTACTTATATGGCACACTGCTGTGACATTTAACATCTTTGAAAGCACAAAGAAGTATTATTATGTTGGCTCACAGTACCTCTAACCGGTAACATGGAGCTGTCATATGATATGTGCTGCCAAAGTGTACCTTGAGTAAGAGAGATAAAAGGTACTGCAGATGCTGGAGAATCCGAGATAACAAGCATGGGGCTGGATGAACACAGCAGGTCAAGCAGCATCATAGGAGCAGGAAAACTTGACTTCTGATGAAGGGTTTAGGCCCGAAACATCAAGTTTTCCTGCTCCTATGATGCTGCTTGACCTGCTGTGTTCATCCAGCCCCATGCTTGTACCTTGAGTAAAGCAGTTTTCGAAGACCAGGATGAGAACTATGCCCATCACATATCTGTCCCCTCCCTTCGTATTACAGTTTGGTCAGAGGAGTTGAAATGACCAATTGAAGAATTGGTATGTCATGTGGGCTGCTAATATTTATGCTGTGTATTGTAATTTAGACAATGTTCATTCATTTTATGGTCTTAAGTTTAACAGCATTAGTTTCTTTACCAGACAACATTTGGAAATTATACAGTTTATTTGTTCCCATATTGTAAGACCTAATAAATTATTGTGTGCAGCTTTAGGCCCCATATCTCAGGAAGGATGTATTGGCCCTGGAGCAGGTTCAGAGGAGGTTCACAAGAATGGTCCCAGGAATGGAAAGCTTAACATATGAGGAACGTTTGAGAACTCTGGGACTATACTCATTGAAGTTTAAAAGGACGAAGGGGGATATAATTGAAACTTTCAGAATACCGAATAGCCTGGACAGATTGGATTTTGGGAAGATGCTTTCATTGGTAGGAGACACTTGGACCAACGGGCACAGACTTAGAGTAAAGGGAAGACCTTTTAGAATGGAGATAAGGAGAAACTTCTTCAGCCAGAGAGTGGTGAATCTATGGAATTCACTGCCACAGAAGACTATGGAGGCCAGCTCATTGAGTACATTTAAGACTGAGATAGATAGGTTCTTGATTACCAAAAGGGTCAAGGGTTACTGGGAGAAAGCAGGAGAATGGGGTTGGGGAACTTATTAGCCATGATTGAATGGCAGAGCAGACTCGATGGGCCAAAAGGCCTAATTTCTGTTCCCACGTCTTATGGTCTTATGGCCTTATAGTCTAAATTAGAATCACAATTTTGTTGCAATTTGCAATTTTGTTGCAAATCCAGACACTTTGATCATTAAAAACCTTTTCAGAAAACTTGTTGACTTGAAACCTTAACTTTATTTCTGTCCCCACAGATACTGCTTGACCTATTGAATGTTCCCAGCACATTCTGCTTTTATTTATCGATTTTGTGACTTTCTGCTTTTTTTATACAATAAAATATTTACATGTGGAACTTGTCACTGAAATCAATCTGCATCTCTGTTTTATTCATCAATTGAGATTTTAAGAGTTTGGGATTTTCTAACAGCCACATGAATTTTAAATTAGGAGACATGCTGACAGTTGAGTCCATTGCGCACAATTTGAGGTGGTAAATCAGAAAAATTCTGGCAAGGGAAGAGATCACATCCAGTTCAGTAATGGTATCTATTTTCCTTACTGCCTGTTGGAGAATGGGGTAAAGAAGAGCCAAGGGCATTCACATGCTTGAAACTATATAGATCCATTGGACCAGGAAAATCACGCTGAGCATTTTCACTGTCAGTAAACTACAAAATAAAATTTGTTGAATGACAAGGAATGACAGACGGTATTTTTTGTTTTGTATGATATTGTAACGGAGCATACAAGAAAATATATTGAAGAGGGATTAACATTCAAGAAAATTAACTATAACTTTTATAATGCTCCTCATATAAGTACTGCACAGTGCAAAGTTGAAATTTAGTTTTCTTGAGACTTATGAACTTTTGAAATGGTTAGTTACTTTAATGAGCTTCAGAATCCATAGACCTCGCAATACTTTCCAAATCCCAGTGCAGTCAACTACTGATAGGGAAGGATTATCTCTCTGAATGCTATGTCAAATGTACTGCAATGTAGAGCTTTGTTTCAAATTCCCAGAATGCATTACTATGCTAGGTTCATGACATACAGTCAAATCTAAAAAGCAAACAGCTTTTAGTATTCCAAGCAGTGTTAAGTGATTGATTAATTGGTGTTGAGCTCTCTGAGTGTGGCTTAGCTTGTTGCAAATTTCTTAGATTAGACAAGAGAGTCCCTGTGCATTGACCGAGCGTAGTTTCTTGATGAAACCAGATGTATCCGCTCAAAAAAAACTTTACAGCATTTTGAATTAACAACTATTTTTTGGCAAATTTATAGCCAAGACAGTTTTACTGTCAAAGTACTAGGTTATCTTAATTCTTGCGAAAGTAATTAACTTTCCAATAAAAGGATGTGTGTGTCTTTCAATCTATTTTTAATCTGTGACAAAATGTCAACATTAACAGGGCTATTGTCTTAGTATAGGATCTAAATATTCATATGTTGCTGATGATAAGTTGTAAGTACGATTTTATGTTATTTTGAGGTAATGCAATTCTGAAAATAAGAGTTTTTAAGAATCTCATGAGCATCAATGAAATAATTGTAGGTGAATGTTAGGTTCACTTCTTCTGCAAATCCAATTGTTCACTAATAGATTAATTTGTTGAGCATTTGAAGAAATTTACCGGTAAATATTTGAAATCCCCAATTTAACTTCAGGAAACCATGTCAGCCGATGCATGCTTTTCTTGCCAAACACCAGTGTCTCTTAAGTTAGATGAGAAATGCCAGGATCTCTCAGTGAAGCTACTTGTGGTTTGTCTCAAGCTGACAAACAAACATTCAGAAAATACCATAGCACAAATTTAGGAGTGGCCTGCTTCAGCAAAGACACAATATATATTTAAAATTGACTCACACATTGCCTTCCAGATTTAAATATGTGCAAATATACTACTTAAATTTTCAGTTTTCAGTTTAGAACAGAGAAAATCTGAAAAGGAATTCTCACAGACCAATCCTGACAATTCTAATACTTTTTTTGTTACAAAATGACAAAGTATATAATAATTTGAATTAAGCAAGTATAGAAAACAAAGTACAGTGAGAATTTGATGCCAACATAAATCATGTGACTGAAGGAAGCAACTTTACATTAAGAAGAGAAGGCTGGATTATTTTATGATCACACACTGATCTTTTATAAAAAATGTGCTCATTTTATTTATTATTTGGAAGATCTGCATAAAACATAGAAGTAGAAATTCATTGTTCACTTTTATTAAACTCAGTACACAGTTCCCCTGAATACAGGAAGGAGGAAACACCATAAAGGACATTGAAATGGTGAATTTAGTGACTTTTAATCATTCACAATCTCCTCTTTAATATAATTCAAAGATTTTTAATTTTCTTTGATGAGTATTTGTAGTACCCATTCATCACATAAGCCATCCTAATTATATAGTTTGACTCAAGCAACATTTGAGATGATACTTAGAAATTAAGAATATAAACATAGGAATATGAGCACAGAGTAAACAGTAAGAATCAGCATTTTGGTGGGAAAAATGATCACACATATCTTTAATTTTGTGTTTGAGGTTTTCTTAGGATTAGTATCAGCTCTTCTCCATGCTTAGTTTGGTGCTTTCTCCTTACAAAACAACATTGACTGAAAAAAAAGCAAGCTCAAAGTTCCATCATCATTACTTCTTTCCTAAATTTATTTACAGGATGTGGGGATCACAAACATTTATTGCCCATTGGGCAGTTAAGAGTCAACCACATTGGTATGGGCCTAGAGTCACATACAAGCAAGTATGGTAGATTTGCTTCCCTGAATGACAATTGATAGGGCAGGGGGTCACATTGTGGCCATTAAGTTAGTGCTTTTCATTTTGGAATTTTAACTTTTTGGAAATTCCACATCTGCTATAATGGGATTTGAACCTATATTGGCCTGGGCTTCCTAGATTGCTAATCTGGTGACATTACCATTACACCACTGCCTTTCCTGGATGTCCCAATTCCCTCATTGTAAAATAAGGCTGAATGGTAAGAAAAGAATACATTAAGAACTCAGACTAAATAATTAACTCGACTTAATCAACTCAATTAGAAATAGACCATAAAAACATTGCGCATTACTTTCTGTACATACACACCAGTTAGGTTCAATTCTGATGATGTATTAAAATAAGAACAAAAACCTAAGTGAATATTTTGCTGTATGCATTTTACATAAGAAATAGAATCACTTCAGCCAAGGTTCATCAAGAATAACTCTAACAGGTTAGTGTAGCAATGAGGAATGTACATCTAAGAAAATTTAACACAAAGTAACATGTAAGAGATTTGTTAGTCATCATAATAAATATACTAATGTGTCATTAAGTTTCACAATAACTACCTATAGAATTGACTTCTTATTAAAGTTAATTTTTATTTTGTACCATTGAAACTCAAAGCTGTAGAGAAGATGACTAATTGACAGATACGTTAATATAGATTAATCAGATTTTAGATTGTTAACATCAAAAGAACACTTGGTCTTCTGTCCTTTTTGCATTATACCAGAGGACTGTTATCCTCTATGTAGGAGTCGCAATTTTATATCAATGACATCAAATTAAATAATGTCAAAGTTATTGTCATCCTGAGTTATGCCACGGATATTTTAGGAAGTATGGTGCAACTGCCAAAGATTTAGGCCAAGGAAAAGTTTGTATATGTATACAATACATATCATCTTCTACAGTAACAAGTGCAAATCTGCAACTCTTCTTGCAGTCTTCCCACACAGAATCAATCATTGCCTATGCAAAACTCAAGGCGGTTCATGTAAGTGAAACTTTGTTCACAAATAGCAAAAAATATTTCACAGTGATGAATATGCACATAACACTGAAATATCTCAAAAAGATTTGGAAGAATGACTCACACTCTGGTGTAGTTATTGCTTAGCAGAAGTCACATTTGCAATTAAGTGGACTGTTGCTGCCTAGAATTTTCATTCACTATCTTATATGTACTTAAGAAAAACATTTCTTTCTGCAAAGCGGTGGTCTCACAGCAACTGTTTTTGGTACTTTTCACATGCCAAAACATTTTTAGGCACTTCACGTTGGACAAAGAACTGGAAGAAGAGGTGTTAAATGGCTGGTAATTGATGATTTGATCAAAGAGGTAGGTATTAGACAAGGTCTTGCAAAATGATGGGAGGGAGGTAAAGATCTGGACAGTCAGGGAGGAATTTCAGAGCATTGTGCTTTGGTAGCAAAATGGTTTTTAAGAATGGAGCAACTGAAGGGGATTGATGAAAGGTTTAGGACAGGAATGCTAAATCCTGGCCTTTATAGGAAAGAAGACAATTACAGAGACTGGAAGGAATAAAGTCATGGATTTAAATATGAAAGTGAGAATTTTAAGTTGAAGGCAACATGGGGTCTTAAATTCAAAGTAGCTCAGCATGGACAGGAGTTATGGGTAAACTTGCTGTAGGATAAGGTATGGTTCACAGAGTTTTATTTTGCATGAGGGGAAGGTGCTGGATGAGATGCTTTCCTTTGAAATTGTCAATTTTGGAGATGATAAAAACATGAATCGAGGTTTCATCAGAGGATAAGGAGGCTATAAGCAGTGAGACAGAGATGGAAGCAGACAGTCATCAGGAAGGAGAATATATAGAGATAGAGGTTTAGCTCAGGTTCATATAGGATACAGAGATAGTGAATAATCTAATAGAGGAATGGAATCAATAGTAGGATATAATCATTACAACAATACAGTAGCTTCAATCTTCCCATTTTAAGACAAATTGCATTTCATCCAGAATTGGATTTTGGCAAACAGTCTGATAACAGAGGCAGTAGAGGGGTCCAGAGAAATGAAAATGTGGAAAATGGTCTATTATTGTGATGTGGTCTTTTGCTTCCAGCAGAGTCTTTGCCCCTAATGAGATATTATTATTTGTTAACTCCCAAACAAAATAAAGGGGAGGCAATGATCTAGTAATATTATCACTAGATTATTAATCCAGGGGACTAGGTAAGGTTCTGGGACCTGGGTTAAAATCATTTGTTTATATATCATAAGCAATGTTCACGCCGGATGGTAGAATTTGAATTCAATGAAAATCTTGAATTAAGAATCTAATGGTGACCATGAAACAATTGTTGACTGTTGGAAATGTCAATGGTTAATAAAGGCAAAATACTGCAGCTGCTGGAAATTAGAAACAAACTCAGCTGGAGAAACTCAGCAGACCTGACAGCAGCTGTGGAGGGAGAAACAGAGTTAATGTTTCAAGTCTGGTAAGGCTCTTCTTCAGAATTCAGAATGAGGCACTGTTCCTCCAGCTTGTGTTGGGTGTTGCTGAGACACTGCAGCAGACCTGGGACAGAAACAATAACATGGGCATGAGGGCAAGAGACTGTATTGAATGGCAAGCAACTGGAAGTTCCAGGCTTCTAGGCTATTCTTGCAGGCAGAGCAGAAAATTCCACAAAATGGTTCACCACTCTGCATTTGGTTTTGTCAATGTAGAAGAAACTGCATTGAGACAATGCTGAGTGATAGTCTTAAATACAGAGGTCACATAAGGAGGAAGATGGGCTGACTTTCAACGTCTGTACAGATGAAAGATGTTGAGAATTACCGATGACAGTCAGGTAAATAGGTTGTGAATTTATCCAGAACTCCTGGATTCAAGTCCCATCTGCTCCAGAAATGGGTCTGAACAGGCTGATTAAAATATCTATAAGTTGTGAATTCACCAGTACTGGTTCACTGTTGTGGTGGAGCAGAACCCAACTTGGACAGCTTCAAACATAGAGTTGCAGAACAAATTGATTTCATTCGAAAAGGAAAGGAATATCACAGGTGAAGCTATAGGATGCAAGGAAAAAGGAATTCAAAGTGAATTTTATGAGAACGGAAATGAAGCCTTTGATTTTGAATGGGAGTTGAAAGAACCATTTACATTCAAACATTGAACCTGGAAGAGAAAGTTAGCTGGTAACAATTTTATTGGGAATTCATTGGAGTCAATACTGCTGGTGGGTCTCCTGGACTTGGTAAGGGGTGTGAAATTAATGAAAGCATAGGGGTCTGTCTGTGTCAAAGGCAGATTTGAAAGTAGTTTGACATGTTGAGTAACAAAAGGTTGCTGGACACGAAACATGAACTCCGTTCTGACTTCACAGATGCTGGCAGATCTGCTGAGTTTCTCCAGTGATTTATGTTTTTGTTTGCTTAAGGATGGTTAAACAACAACTATTGTGAGAGAATGTATTGTAGATATGAGGGAACATCAGGCATATCCTGTGGGCAATGTGGCTTTGTGGCTATTGTGCTATTACACTGCAGGTGAAGGGTAATGTCAGATTGCCAACACTTGCCTGGGTGCCGAGCAACCTTTTTGAAAATATGGGAGCTGAGGATGCTGGTGTTTCAGGTTTATCTGGTAAGTGGCGAGTTCTTCCAAGAAGGCTGGGTGGTAGAATGGGGCTAGAATCAGACAAGAGGGGCACCATAGGAGCATGGTAGTTAGTAAATGACACACGTTTGGTGAGTTGCAGCAGGAAAACTTACTAGGCTTCGTAGAGATAAATCCTCTGTGATATTCAATGTAAGTGATACAGTCTAAAATTTAAGATTCAGCCATGTGTCACTTGTGCTGTGATAATCTTATTGACCAATGATATAGAAATTACTTATATTATTCTAGCTGTGATGACTAGATGTCACAATATGAACATTTCAGACCCAATTGATAATGACAGTATAACTATAAATCTGAAAATTACTGCTGTTGTTCAAAGGATGAAACAAGCTATATTTTTCTGTCAATATTTTAACACTGATGTTAACCAATATATTTTAAATGGATTATTGTCTTCCCAATAAAAGAAGACAAACAAATCCCTTGAAATTTGTCTATTGGTATAGCAAGAGGTAATTTCTTGTCTATAATGTCTATTCATGCACTTCTTTTCTTGATTTGAAGACACTTTTGTAAAACTATTACAACACCAAGTAAAAAGGGACTAAACAGCACAATATAGGATTCCTCTCTCTATATTTTTTACTTCAAAAGGCAACCAAATAACCATGAGTGAGACTGAAATGTGAAGAAAGGCTGAGGTGAGGAAAATGAGATGAATAGAAACTGAATTAGGAAATAAAGACCAGCGCAGACTCTTTGTGCTGAATAGGCCATTTCTTACTGAGCAGTCTATGGCATTCAATGCAATAAACAAAGCAGAAATGATGCAACATCTTGCAGACAATCATTTTATTGGTATCAGTTCGGATAATTCAAGAAAAATTTAAGTGCTGACTAAAAATAAATTGCAGTTTAAATTAAACATATCTCGCGCATAAATAGAGAGACCTTGGGCGCTGGATTTGGCATTTGTATTTTAAATGTGTTTTGAACACCTCGGTATTTTTTTAAAAAAGTCAGTGAATCCCGCTCAGGCATCTATCATTGCAAAATCAGTTCAGTTCACATCTGTGTAATTCAGCTAATTTCCACAAATATACACACATTTCTCTAGAATGCCCAGTCTGATGTAGATTGTTGAGAAAGTAGTTGTATCATTCGACTGCCATTGAATAGAATAACTTGCAGATTACAGATACTAGTCTGACACCCATATATGTATTGTATATACAGGTTGCCTACTTTAAATGGTCAAATTTGGCATCCAAGTAACATAAGTTTTCACATTGTACCTCTCAGAATGCATAACATAACTGTCATATAACTGAATAAAATTTAAAAGTTGGAACTAGACCTTTTTAGATTGAAATTAGGATATAAATGTTACACATAAAGTTTGAGAGAACTTTGGAACTCTCCTGCAAATGGCAATAGACACAAGGTTAACTGCTAACTTTATATGTGAGAAAGGGGTAGATTTTTTTGTTAACCAAAGGCATCGAAGATATTTGACAAAAGCAGATATATGAAATTATCTTGCAAGTCAGCCATGGTCTCATTGAATAGCTGAACAGGCCGGAAAGGCCAAGCTGTCTACTGTTTGTCTCACATTACAGAAATCAATTTGAAGCAATTTGTTTTTTAATTCATTCACGGGATATGGCTATCGCTGGCCAGGCTAGCATTTTATTACCCATTCCTCATGCCCAGACGGCAGTTAACCATATTGCTGTGGGTCTAGAGTCACCTGTGGGCCAGACCAGGTAAGAAACCAATTTCCTTCCCAAAAATGGCAAATGCATTTTTCCTGGTAATTGTTTGATAATCATCATTAGACATTTAATCCCAGATATTTATTGAATTCATATTCCACTGTTTACCATTGTGGGATTTGAAACTAGGTCTCAGAACATTATCAAGGTCTCTGGATTAATAGTCAAGCAATAATACCATAAGACCAATACCTACCTGTTGATCTACATTTGAAGACTTTCTCAGATATGCTGTAGAAACATTACCTTAAGACAGGCTTACATTGTTTCTACTTCACACTATCTATGAAACTTTACAAATTCATGTTTTTAAGCATTGAAATTATTTGTTTTTCCAAACAACAAAGCAGCAGAGTAGCTTGCTGAAAACTAACAAAACATTCAATATTTAGATGCCAGTGAACAAATGAACCACTTTCAAAACAAGCATATATGTCAAACAGGCACCTGCAGTACAACTGTTGCAGTAATTTTTTTTTGTATGAAAAAGGCAACTCACGTCCTTGCCTCCCTTAAAAAAAATTGATTTGCAACCTGATTCAGTTTTCCTTTTTCAAAAATTCTGAAAAGCTGAGATGGAAAGCTAAACTGATCTATTTTCAGTGTAAATGTGAATTAAGATTAATTCTGGTTCAAATCTGTGCTTAACATTTAAGTAACTGGATTTCTGTTTAAATCAAGTGAAGAGTGAACAGATTGTTCCATGCTTAGGGATTTTAAAATTTCAATTTTATGTCGTTCCTGAGAGCCCATATTGGAGTGTTCAATGACAACTGCAGTTATTCTGCCCATAGTGTAAAACAAATGCTTCAGAAAATGCCTTTAGAAATGCATTTACACTAACTTCTGTAATAAGTTTACATTGTTTAAATGTTTACATTGTTTCCTTATGTTGTAATTTTCACTCTTGTAAATCTCACTATTTTTTAGTTATTCATATCATTTCCCAACAATCTCATTAAATGTATCTCAAACCTCAGGGATTTAAAACCTAACATTAAATACCTTTTGCATTTAAACAAGCAAATGCTTTTACAAGCAAATCTCACGATCATTTATATATGTCAAATTATAGACTATTTAGAAATGTTAGCGCATAGATGATCCAATAAGACGCATTTTCATTGATTTTAACATTAGTATCATTTGTGAGGTGATGACAATGAAAGTTGTTCAGGTTCTGCCCATCATATTTAATTATCTCAGTGAAACTGCTTCTATGTATCGCACAACTTTGCTTTGGGGGCATCAAGAATAAGATCTAGGTGGACATTTGTATGTTTATGAATCATTTAAGAATTATTTAGATTAGTTAAAAGTATTCATTTTGACCAACAGATAATAAAAATGAAAGAATTTCTTGTATCTGGTATTTGTTGTACAGATTGTTTCTACAGTGTGGACACCAGATGTATTATTTATGGCTGGATAGTGGCATTGTGGGATCTTCACTGGACCCATAACCCAGAGGTGAAATTTTAAGGTCTGAGGGCATTAGTTCAAGTCCTGCTATGAAGTTGCTGATTTTTTAAAAAGAGTACACCTTTCCAAGGGGGTCTTTGTTAGTAATGCAGATAAATAAGAAAAGGGTAGTGACTACAGATTGACCTTTTAAACGTTGGAGCAGACGTGAGGGGCCGAATGATCAATCCTGCTTTTAATTCGTCTGCATTAATTTAAAATGATTAAGATGCCGTTGGACATCTGATTTCGATATGATAATTACTCAGTACAAATACTTGATGCCAGGTATAGTCCGCAACAAAATTGTACGTGATTGTTTTGCAGCATCTAAACAAGATTAGATGCCCCAAACGTGATCTGAACATTTTTTGTTTTCCATCGGCTTGTGCTAAATACTACAGCCAGATGGATCGTTTGGAGTTGGAGTTGTGATTCACAACAAAGCATTTGCCTCACCTCTGGTTGAGAGAAGGGTCTCCGACTGAACAAGTGCCCTCAAAAGTGCAATGAAGGACAATTAGTTTTATTAGGAGGCTGGAAACTTGTCAGTTTAATCTGATGACAGTATCATTGCGATTTGAATTTACGTGCTAGCATCAAAAGATCCTCATTGATGCTTATATTGACATTAGTTTTATGCAATGCAATTTTGAATCAAAACAACGGGAGTGTCTCAATGTCGCGGACATTGATGAAAATGTCGCGTGTTGATAAAGATAATAAGAATGTATATTAGAAAGCAGCATACGTCTTTCTATACGTTTATGGATGGATCATTTTATTTGTTCGCAAACCAAAGCAGATGAAGATGACAATTTGTAGCTGTGCATACCATTTGGTGATTATCCCATTTAAAGCAAATATGTTTTCAAAATGTTATCTGCATGTGAATTCGAGAAAAGAGCTGGAACTGCCTAGTAATTCACCGCTGTCAATTTCTGCATGAAGTTATGCAAAAAAAAAGTGCCGGAGAAGCAGTCAAAATGACGACGGTGGAAGTGAAGGATTTACATTGTCGGATCAGCGGTCAAATCCACGGCACATGTACTGAAAGGAGTCTTTGAAGAATAAAGTAGTTTTTTTTCGCGAAAACTTCCTTGATATGTTTAGGATTAAAAGAAAATTATGACCTGTGTCCCAAGGCCTTCCGAAAGTAATTATGAAATCAAAAATGACCACACAACGCAGCAGGGAGAAAGTTTGGGTAGTGGTATAAGGTGTTGAACCACCCACATATCTATAAAAAGAATCAATTATTTTCACCAGGTTATGCGGTGAAGCGCCATGGGTGGGAACCGAGTGATAGTCTGCGCGAACGGTGAGTTATTTACATTTTCCTGGAAACGTTAGATATAGTTTGTTGGTAGGCCTAGTTTTGATTTGGAAGTGAATAGAAGTGGGGATAAAATTGGACAAGCGCACCACTTGAACTTTGTAATAGACAAACCATAAAGAACCTTATGCAAACGTCCATATTCTCTACAATTCATCAACTTAAGCAATTTGTGATTGGCAAGCCTTTATACAAAAAAAATCAAGGCTTCAAACTTTGTAACAACAAAATGTCGGAATGATTAAAGAAAACCTGGCAAGTATAAAAGTGGCACATGATTATAATGAAAACGAGACAGCCGTCTTCCCTCAATTGCAGAGCAGATTTGTTAATTTCTTCCCATACCGCTTGCTGAACTAAATGTAATCTAACACGGAAAATGTAATTGCAAACGAATATTTTAATTCAATTTGAAAGTTGTAAAACATTGGAATATGAGAACGAATAGTTCAATTCAAACGTTTAACTGTGTTCTGCCTGGAAAAAGTTAGCCAGTCAGTGCACCTTTTTCGATTTTACTTGCCCTTCCTAGGCTGATTTCCTGTTTAAGAACATCACGCATAAGACTTTTGTATCACTTTTAGGGTTAAGACGCTGTTCAAGGCATTGTAGTTGTTCGACAACAATGAAAATATTTTGGGAATCAAATGGCATAAGTTTTTTCTTGGTCAGCATACTTACCCAATCCAATCAGCATATCCAAATTGTATCTGTTACAATGCATATGCTACACGCATCAATACAGAACTAGCTAATAGGGGCAAAATCCTCATATTGATCCATCTCGCAGTTTTATGTTTGTCAATGAAAAAATTGAAACTTTGAAACAATCATTCGTTGTGCTTTACAAAAGGAAATTGTTGGATTCGCTGTTGTTTTAAGTGATATTGTCATCTGATTCCAGTTCAAGACTTTATTTTTCAATTTACTACACTGTCAACAGTGCTGAATGCAATACCTACCGAAGCTGCATGAAGTATGTATTTGAATACCGCACTCAGCAAATTGACATTTAAACTATTATCAATTAATCGAAGACTGTTTCTTGCATGGAAAATAAAGCTATCCTTGATGTTTGATAAATAGTGGAAACCAAGATCGTGAACATACAAAAACTCACTTCAGCTGTTTTTATTTTAAAATGTAATAGCTTTGCTTTTCACAATGTTGGAGCATGCATGTTTTCGAAAATTCCTGTTATACGTGCAGGCAATTGTGCCGTTGACACATTGTTCTTGACTTCGCCCAGATGTCCTGCCTCGAGAAGCAATACATTATAGAGAGACTTCAACATGGTTAATGTAACTGAAAGCAAGCCCTATGGATTTCGAGGGAATATTGAAGTAACTTACTGAAGAGCTATCTACTGATTTTTCCAAACACACATTTAGTAACAGAAAAAATGATTTATTTTTCTGCTTTGAATATTGAACAATTACTCGATTGAAATCCATTCAAAACTCTGAAACTATGCTGGAAGGACAGAATAAAGCTCTGAAGGCTGGGGCTATCTGTATTCAGAAGCAAAATTGCGTACAAGGCAATCCATTTGCTCCCTATTAAAAATAATCTTCTGGGAACTGAATCCTAGGCTAGTAGACTCTTCTCATTTAAAGGCGAGTTTCCAGCCAAGCCAGTAGAGGTTAAAGGGGAAAGGTCAGATACTGGAGAAGTACACTGGCGCCCAGAACAGCAGAGTTCTAAGAAGCAGACAGCCTCTCCCAGCTAATTTCCTTCAGTTTGGCTAAATGGTTTGTCCAGTATCGCTGCACCTCTCTCTTTTAATTGCGCTAGAAGTCGTTAAGGAATAAAACACTCTTGTGTTCATATTTCGCGGACGAGATTGAAACAGATGCTTGTCTAAGTTGTTACTTGAGGTTATTATTTGACAAACTCTACATTTACTGTTACGTCTCGGTTAAAATTCTGGTTAATCGTTCGACTTTGTTCTTTCCTCGTTCTTTCAAATGAATAAAGGTTAGCGACTATTCGGTGATAAAATGTTAATTTAGCATCGTTATTCTTTATGCCATTAGGTGACAAGGCACCTACATATTTGAACAAGACACACATACTGCAAACACATTGCAAGCAGATCTAAAAGAGACATATCAAAACAACGTGATAGAAGATTATTAATTACACGAGTTCACACAAGGGACAATGCACTATTGTGTTGTCGATTACAGACTTTTACATTTAATTTTACAGGTATCCATCATGCACATTACATTAAGGTCCTAGTTTCTGAGCAGCATTCAGAACATCTACAACTTTTCTTCGCCACTCAGCAGTCAGAGTTTATGAGACTCGTATATTTTAGACAAAGCGGGATGAGGTGGAAAATGGTCCATAAATTCTGACGTTGATTTACGCAGGAGTCCATTTGCAGACCATCCCAAGGAGTCCTTGCTCAGTCCTGATCTGCACCAGCTGGAACCTGCCATGCCAGGGAAACGCTGAGCAGAGTTCACTAACTGCAGACAGAGCTAAAGTAAACAGAGGTGGTCATTCACATTCAAGTTAGCAGCCTTTGGACAGATGATCGGGACCGGAGACCACACACCCGGACCACACAAGGACCAGACCGTCCCACTTGCACGCCAACAAACGCGGATTTCTCCTCCTACTCTGGTACACTGTTCAGCGCGGTCCTAAAGACAGCTTGTCATAGAAATGTAGTCCGGCACTTGACATGAAAATCCGATCTTTACATGACGAATTCACAGAATAACACACTTACTATAATCGTAGATACCACGATAAAGCTAATAAGAAGTTTAATTTAGCAGTGCCTTTCAATTTGAATATAAGAAACGAAAGTCAGGCACATACTATCGTATTTCATTTTCTGCTCGCTTACATTTTGGTTGATTTGCTTCTGTGTGCTTTTTAGCCTGTTGTATTCCCCAGATTGTAAATCGAACAAACTACAGAGAAGCGAGTGGTGTGTGGCTTGAAATGGGTAAAAAGGCCATCGAGATGCGATTGAACATCTCAGTCTGTCCGTCATTAAGGCGACATTTTATTCCTGTCTATTAACGTTTACGTGGAAAGTGCACTTTAAATTGTGACAGGCATGTATTTCATCTTTTAACGTTGGTATTGAGATTTTCCTTTATAGAGTGTTTCCCAAGCTCGCCAAAACAAAGCTTTTTGTTTCCTTTTTACACCTTCAACATAAACACATGATAAATTCAGTTTTCATATGTCCACCAGCAGCATTCTCAGTGAGACATAAAAGTATATTTCATTACATGTCTCCCAGTTAACTGGAGAGCACTTTATTCAACAACACGGTTAAAATGTTCAGGATTTTCTAGTTGTAATTTTGGGGTGCTCGCATTGATGGGAACGTCAACGAGACAATGTCAGAATGAACGAGAACGCAAGCGAAAAGTCAAATTCTCAGTTATGTCAACCTGCCAACATTTTCAAGCTGAGTTTATTGGATTGTCCAGACCTACGCATATACTTAATGTTTGCAAACACATATCATGGTATAATGTTTCATAAATGGCTGAATTAATTTTCACGCACAGAGTTACGACATGGAATGTATCATTTCTACAATATCAGCTATTTCTGAGTAGATTTCAATCATTTAGAGAGAAAATCTGAATTACTTTACTAAACAAATGTATTTATTAGCTGAGCTGTGTATTACATATTTGCAGTTGTCATCTACTGGTCGCCAATACATACCACTCAAAAAAAAAGCTGCAGTAAAATTATTTGTATGTGCGTTTACTAGTTGTTTCGTATTCTGCCGGTAAATTAAAGTCAGGCCACTTTCCAACAGTTTCAACTTCACGAGTTCAAAGTGGCTGTTTACAATGAGAGGGCAAGTATCAGGCAAAGATAACACTTTTCACAATGTGACAAATGTTGTGTTAACACCTAAAGCTGTGCATAGATGGGGCCGAAAGATCCACTAAAACCCTATGATTTTGCTTCTAAACAAGTCACATTTTCTTAAGTGGCACGATTAGTATGTACATTTAAATATGAAACAGCTTGTGACTTGCTGATTCTAAAATGAGTGATACAGAATCAGTTGGCATATTTGGCACATTTTAAAAATCTTACTTTCAAATACATGGCATGGCCTAATTATGTCATTTAAAAACTTTATTATCACAATGTGATCCAATTAGTGAGATGTGTTAAACATATATGAATGTATAAAATGAAAGGCGCGACGGTTCTATCTATGATCAAGATAGGAGTAATGTTCAAAATAGAAACAAAAACAGAAAATGCTGGAAAAACACAGCAGGTCTGACAGCATCTGTGAAGAGAAAGCAGAGTTAACGTTTCGAGTCAGGTGACCTTTTTCAGGACGTTAACATTAAATAAATTGTTTTACTTCCATGATCAAATGCCAGTGTTTATATGTATGAAATTGTTTTCTGAACAAAGCCCTTACATTTAGAGAGAGGGAGAACATTGTAAGCGGTAAGCCAAAAGCACAGAGGCATCTTTTCATAACACAGTCACTGTCTTATCTCTGACTCCAGCATCGGCAGCTCTTATTACCTTTGAGGTAACTTTTCATCATGTCTTGTAATTAACTGAGAATTTTACAAATGAAGTGATTTCTGATAAATGCAATTCGGCGGTCAGATTTTGGTCAAAAAGAAGAATTTGACCGAGATGTTACTTTTTCATGGGTTGGTTGAGTGCGTCTGGGGTATATATCCCTGCTGGGATACATGAAAGTCATGCTCTTTCAGAGCAACGAACCTCTGGGCCGAGCAGAGAACTTGCTGGGAGAGCATTTCAAATCGTACTATTGTTTGTGAGAGAGATAGTAGGAACTGCAGATGCTGGAGAATCTGAGATAACAAGGTGTAGAGCTGGATGAAAACAGCAAGCCAAGCAGCATCAGAGGAACAAGAAGGCTGACGTTTCAGGCCTAGATACATCTTCAGAAAATGTTTGTATCCAGGCTGTATTGCTCCCAAGAAGTCAGAAGTGGTCAGGCAGCCCTGCGGACATAGAACTCATTGCAGGCCAATTTGGAAGTTAGCGATACACGTGGAGTATGGCCTAGCCCTTTGAATCAGGGTAAACCAAATAAAATTGCGAGGTTACCTTAGAATTTCTATGACCTGAAATATTCTTATGTGTTTTTCAAACTGTACTTCAGTTTCTAGGACAAAATGAGAGCAGAGCTCTCATCCTGAATTTTGCTTCAATCTTTTCTGTTAATCTATTTCTAATTCTTAACCTCTTTTGATTTAATAATCCGCAGATTTGAAATTTGCTAGGCAATCTATACTCGCAACGTTTTGTAGTAGTTTGAGCAGTTTTTTTCTGATTATGGCAAGCGTTAGTTATGGGAAATATTAATTATGTTTCGACACGTCATAAGAACAGCGTCGGAGACAATGCTCTAGCAGCGTCTGGTGTGAGAGAATCAGAGAACGCTCCGAGTCCGAATTAACTTTTCTTCAGAACTGTTTTTATTTCAGATCTCCAACATCCGCGGTATTTTAGATTTTTTTTTAATATACACGTGTTCGTCCGCGACAGACTTCAAATAGATGACAATCATCAACAGTTTTAATTCTGGATTCTGAATCACATGAGATTCCGAATTAATCATTTACTAGTCATTTACAGTATTTGTTCAACATGACAACAAGAAACATTTTCATTGCAATAACTAAGAGTGCTAGAATGTTTAATTAACAAGATATGTCGATTTAAAGGCTTATTAAAATATGCATGTTTTAAATTTGATATCTGCGTTTTCCAGTGATGCACTTGGAGCTTCAACAATATCAGTTTTGTAGGCCGCTTCGTTGCAAAATTATTTCCTTCTGAGTGGATGAGTACCACAAAATATCTGATTAGAGTTTCGCGTGTAGAGTGGATTGGAGAGGAAGACCGCCCCTTCGCTTCTTGAAGAAACTGTCTCCCAAATAACGCACAATGTACCAGGAAGAGTGGCACTCCCCCCAACAAACCCACCCCCACCCCTTTCTCTCCCTCCCCTCCCCCACCCAAATCTGCAGAGCCCTGTCCTGGCCGGTACACCTCACTCCCTGAATAGCGATTGGAGTTTCCTTTTTCAGCTAGGCTTGAAGCCGAAAAGAATGACCCCGGCAGCTTTCCAGGGGAATCTGTTTATTCGTCAGAGACATTTGTGGATATAAGTTGCGTGACTTTTGCAGATCACAAGATTTGCTCTGCCTGTGACCCTCTGCGTCATCTCATTTAAACAACACCACTTCACCTTATCTCCAACCCCACCCCCAAACTCCAGTCCGCCTTTAAAAAAAAGTCAGTTAGCAAACCCAGCCTTGTGAGTTAAGAATGAACACTCAAGCTATAGATATTGAGACATTAAATGAGTGCACTAATGTCGATGTTTGGAAACCAAACGGAGATTATGTGCAAATACCGGCGGCGTAATACATTGCCACCGAATGGGAATAAATTCCGTCAAAATAGGAGGAGGGTACCGTTTTGTGTGCCGTTACCTCCACGTGTGGAATGCGACTAGTGCATGCACCAGTTAGCAAAAACCATCTAACCAGTGTTCCCCCGACTTGACGAATGTGGTGTCAGGTCGGAATATTTCAACAACATGTTTCAGCTAAAGAAATACAAAACCGACCGCTGGTTAAAGCCTCGACATTTCTCAGTTATTGACAGTTGCACGCTCTGTTACATTATTACATCTTGGCTAATGAAACCTACACAAGCCTCTCATAGAATATGCGCATTCATCATTGTCCACTCGTCCGCCGAACTGTCTGAGACCCTCACATGCATAGGTCTTGATGTCACCTTTATTCATTCGAATAGAAAATACATAAGGGGTTATTTTTAATCATATATATAGAGAGAGACTAAGTAGAGTGCAGATTGGAATTCCCGGCGGATTGCGCTAATGACCATGGAAGTATTCGGTTTATTTCTATTTTTTTCGTTGCAATCACTTCTCAATTGTACACAAAACGGTCGGCCCGGGCCCTTAATGAGATGGATTAATGGAATTTTTGGGTAATTTAGACGGCAATCCTGTTTGGGAAAGAATGCCAGCAAAGTGCTCACTGTTGAAAGGATTCCGTTGCATCATAACTGTAGGTGCACATAGTCAATTCGCATTCAGTCTCCTTAGCACCGCGAGATTGACTATCCTAGTTTCTCCATGTAGGCAACACAGAGAGAATTGCACCACATAGTTTTTTAAATTTTATTTTAAAAATCTTCATTTACATGATGTTACAGTTAAACGTTAAAACAAACAGGACAGGGGTGCACTGGGGTATGTATGAATATGTCACTCATAGCTATTTCACATTCTGTGCATTAATCTTCCACCAGCAGTTTAGACGTGTGCTGGAATGTACATAGCTGTAGGCTACCAAGGAAAAGCGCTGTCCAACTCTCACTGCTTTCCACTTGATGCCTCATTTAACAACGTGGGCAGCTCATGGGGGATGGAGATCTGGGCAGCCCAGAAACAGCAGATCCAAGACCAGGAGGAGCCTCGGAGTCTAAAAAGTACAACCCGGTGACAGGAGAATAAATAACTCTCCAAGATTTATACCATGCATGCATGAAAGGGCAGAGATTTATAGAATGCTTACTTAAGGCGGGGTAGCTGGGGGCTGGGGGCTGGGGGGTGGCTTATTCGGGATTGGGACCTCTACATGTTACAGTACATCCTAAAAAGGCCTGATGCTTTTGAAAGACAAACCTAGGTTCCTTCAACTTGAGCATGCAAGGTTAAAAAGTCATAAAATGTTAACTTCGCAGCAGCTAAAAATACTTTTTCTAATATTAACTTGCCGAGGATATAACAACTTTTATGTGAGAAACTGTTACTGCAGACAGATGCTGCCTTGCCAAAACATAATTCCACTATCCATTGTATAAAGAGATCATTTTGAAAAGTGCAGATAAATATTACCGTAAGTTCTCATGCATTACCACACAGTGTGCCATGAATTTAGCTTATTCTTATTTCTTTTAGCTTATACTTAATATCAAAACAATCTAAATAAAGAAACTATTCTGTCATGACAATAGAAATCCCAGCTAAAAACAAGGAAGATTTAGAGTATAATTTTGTTTTAATTAACAAAACCGTGTGAAAAAAACCAAAATTGATGAATCTGCTGATGTTGTGGTAAACAGGTTTTTAAATTTCTCCGAATATCACATTAAACAGTAAACGCATACATTGAAGGCCGTTCTTGTCCAGATTTTTTTTTGTCTTTTGTGCAAGTTAAATGCATGGTTCCAATGCTGAGTATTAATTGTGTTAAACACCCGAAAAGTTCACTGAGGTGGGGACAAGGAAAACAAGTTTGTTGGGCCTAATCACAGTTTTCCTTTCCCTAAAACAAAACTTTTTTTCTCTGTTTTGAAAAGTTTAAGGAAACCATCGGAAGGAATGCAATAAATAATAAACCAGACATAATCCTCCACGCCCGGAATGTTGAACTAGTCAGTCATTGCTGATCAACTTTTACAGACGTTCACCCGTTTTGAGTTAAAAGTGTAAGTTTTGTTGACATTCGGTTTGCTTTTGTTACTGAAATAAAAAGTGGGTTTAAATGTAAGTAACAGTGAAATGGGTAACTGTTGCAGGAACTTGTCATAATCTAGGTATATTTATACAATAAAATAAAAGTCACGGATAGAAGTTTTCAGATTTTCCGAAAGGGGCGAGACATTAATTGACCTTTCTGCATACGAAATATGTGTGCTTTTACAGCGCGTCAGCCAAAGGAATACACGATTTCATCATAATCTACCAAGGGTGTTGCAAGCTGCTTATGCTAGGGAAATATATGCATTGTCATTTAACCTGACTCCTTACTTCATACGCAATGTGCAATCCCATAAAGCATATATTAATTATTTAATTATTGCAGGGTATAGCTCATGTGAAATGCACAGTATTACATCATTTTTTAAAAAAATCCTATCCCCCATCGCCACTTACGCTCCAAGTTGCAACTCTTGTTGTATTGCACTGTGTTGGGATTATCGTAGATGGATTGGAAGTAGCAACGTCGACAATCCAATTTCCTCCAGAACCTGAATTTATATGGCGCCTTTCAGGACCTTAAGATGTCCCTGAGGCGCTTTGCCACTATCATCGTAAGAAATTTATGTGAAATGTCTGAACAATATCAATCATTATGGGTGCAGCCACCTCAAAAAAAATTATTTGCCTCCATTCACCTTAGCTGATACTTTCTTTGGATCTGAAGGGTACTGTAAAAATGGAGAAAAATATCAGAATGGTCGGAAGTCTATGTACACAAAGGGCCTTTCTCCTTCTTGAAATAATGCTTTCATTATTTGATGGATATTTTACATTTGGTCCATTTTGCGTTAACTTGTTTCCAATTTCCATCTCTATATTTTACAAGAAGCCCCTGATATGTCAGTTTCTTGTGCCGTGTGCTTTATCTAGTTCGGTCTGTGTGGGGTGAGTAGACTGTTTTGACAATCGAGCAAGGATTGATGTCGAACCAATTAACAATTAGTGTATCATACAAGGGTGGCCGAGAACGAATCGGTTAAACGCATTATTGCTTTGCTAATGCCTCAATCCCCAGAAGACAACGGGATAATCATAAATTTACAAACTCCGTGTTGATTTTTTCAAAGGCTGCGAGGCGTCAAGTGACAGGACAATTTGTTCAATGGCATCACGACCTACAAACTCAGCAAAATACCTCGGGCATTTGCTTTTTTTAAAACTTGAAGAGTCCTCACTTTTTGTGCACTTTAACCCTTTCGGGACTAGTTCAACTAATTCGAAAGTGCAATGTCACAGGCGAAGGAGCTTTATGAATTTCTCCATAAATGCGGATATTCGGCCTTAGGAAGTTCAGATATAACGTTGGCACTGATGTTATAAGCAACTAATGGGATCTCACCCTTAGAAGGTTGAGGTAATTTGAATGGACGCAGTGCAAACAATTCAAACCATGTTAAATCACGCTGTGTTTCCAATGGAGAGTCGATCCAATTTCCTTCCGCAAAAATGTACAATCTTCATGTGGAATTTTACAACAAAATGCGCACTTACAACGTCAAACCTGTCGTGCGGTCGGACCCCGTGGCTATCAAACACACAATGAACAGAAGAGGAAACTCATTTTAACTGATCATCAAAACAATTAACCTCAAATCTACTGTGATAGTTTTACTATACCTCATACCTTATTAATAACTAAAACCTCATCGGTAGTGAAATACATAACTAGCACGAATTAATAATTTAATTTTTTTTAATCTCTTTGTAACCACCACCTTCTCAGGGACGGGCAATAAATGCTGACCCAGCCAGAGACGCTCACCTCCCGCGACTAAATAAAATAAACCTACCAAATTTAACGCAATGAAATTATAAATGCAACTATCATTTCAATGTATTAATGAGAGTAGGAAGGGGCCCTCTAGTTTTAGCTACCCTCCCCCCATGCCGGCAGCTATATATATGTAAAGTTTTGAATTATATGCCTTATAGTTTAACGACACAATAATCGAATATTTGAAATTCGATACATGAAACAACAAGCAAAGCATTATTCCCTGCATATTGAAATTAAATCGTTATTGAACACCTGCATGTAGCTGGTAGTAAAATTGAAATATCTTATTCATAATTTTAAAAATACCTCATCGTTCTTTCTGTCAAATATTGTGGAACAGATCAATCTGGGTAGGAACTGAATCTGGGTAGCTCCAAACATTTTCCCAGATTGAAGCGCTTTTAGCTGCAATGATTGCTCTGTTTATACTATGCTGGGCTCTTGATATTGAGACAATAGCTCGAGTTTGCCTACTTAGGTTTGCCGATGGGAGGTTTACTTTCCCATTCACATCAGATGGAGTTTCTTTTGGGAGAAGTGTCAGGACAGCATCTAATTGCTTGCCTCAGGTAGAACTGAACCCTACAAGTAACTGGGGTGGTGTACTATCACCAGAGGGATCCCTTTCAACAAAGCGTCGGAATAACGTGTAAGGCGATATCCTCGCTGTAAAATTGCTCGATAATTTGCACAACACTTCAGTTCGCTTGGCTTTTCGGACTTTGCAATGGCGAGGCTCCTAAAATTCGGCAGGAATGGTCAAGAGTGCTGTAGACTACTTACCTTTCCAAAAAAAAAGTCCAATGGGTTAAAGTTTTGCTCAGAGAAACCTTCTTTCATTTCTTGTTTAGTTTTAGTCTTGCTGAGCAGAAATAATGGAGCTGTGTTTTACCCCATGTTTAAATAGACATAAGCTGCTTCTCTTAAGAAAGAAACACATTTATCTTACTTGTGCATAATAAGTCAAGCAACACTTTCGACCGTTACTCTGCACCAGTTTTATCCGGTACATCTGTCTCTTGTTACGTTAACAAATGTGAGATATAGCTTGTGAAAATTACTGTGGTTTTACTGTTTTACCTTTCTCGTTCTAAGCGTCAATTCAGAGAGCAAGCTGTTTCTGAAGGACTACCAGCCGCCCCACACATTAACTATAACCATGCCGGTCATTTTGACACTTTGGGGATGATTTTTTTTATGGTTAGATTTTGAGCAAAGCGCAATTTTAAACACGGACATGGACCACAGAAGAGGTTTCACTTTCCGAACGCCTTCTCTTTGCCTGCCACGCTTCACCAGTTTCTCTTCGGTGATTCTGTGAATGTATCACTAGTTACTTCCGGGACTTCACTGCAATTCGCACAGTTTCGAATCTACTTCAACCGACGGGACTCTGTGGAGAGAGAGGACCTCCCATTGTGGGTGACAAATCTTGGAACGTGACGTGACGGGAAAGCTTCCCCCCTCCCCCATTAAATCTATCTCCCCATTCTGGAGGTTCATTTCATTTTTGGATGAACAATCTTAGAACAGTGTATACTTTCCAGTCAATAGATACAGCTGAGATCAGATACCAACAGTTCTGTCATTTGCCTAGGAGGCACATTTGAATGGATCTTGTAACAAAAATACATGACTACACTAATTTATACACATACAAGCGTCCCATTTATTGAGAGTGTTGACTTTAGCTCTGCCAATAAATGCATTGACATTTAATCAACTTGTTCAGTCATACCTCCAGAGTAAGTCGTTCATGAGCCCGACTCCGAGCTTCCTGACTCAGAGGTAGGGACACTACTACGTGCCACAAGAACCCCCCAGACCCCCCACTGATAGACATTTTCCAATCAAACTGTTCAGAAATGTTACCACCTACATCTGAAGCAGGTGGGACTTGAACACGGGTCTCTGTGACAGGTAGGCATACTACCACTGCGTCACCGAAAATTCACACAGCAGAGACTTCAAGGCAAAACACCTATTTGTAACCAATTCACACACAGATACACGCTCTGGTGAATGGCAGCCATACTTCTGCGCCAAACATCAAATTATCAATCCAGATCTTAAAACGTGATTGAAAAATACCGTCTCAAGTTACTGTACATGCCCGGTGCTACCGTTCATGGCAAGTAGCCTTTCATTTTTAACGGTTAACATTCTTTCAATTCACTTTTTCACAATTCATGCAAATTTGAAGTCTTCACGCTGATAGAATTTACATTTTAAAAATGTTTGGCTGGAAAATGAAGATTAGCTATTTTTCTAATATTGAAATCCATTTCTGGCATTCTCTGAATCCTTTCCGACATAGAGTTCTCAAGGCTGAGCCCTTCAGGTTAATGGAAGCTGTTCTAGACTGATGTTTAATTTTTAATCAACAAGAGAATCAAGTATTTATGAATAAAAACTAGGAAAGTGGAGTTGAAGTTGATCAGATCAGCCATAATTTTATCGAATGGCGGTGTAAACTTGATGGCCGGAATGGTCTATTTCTTCTCCTATGAGTTATGGTCACTTTATTGCTCCAGTGAAATGGATTCTTTCCGCAGGACATTCCCACAACTATGCCATGATTTTACGCAATGTGGACTGAATTGGATTTTGACGCCATTTCACTTCTGAGTGGGGCCTTTAAGAGCCCGGAAATTCATTTCTGCGGTTGTACCAATATTTTACCCAAATCCGTTTCTCCAAGTTGGAAACAAACGGCGTTATAAAGCAGGTAAGAAGCGGCCCCGTGTTTATAAGGACAATTCATCTCTGGCTGAGCTGGTTACACCAAGACAAAACTTCGTGTTATTCACCTATGATCCCTGGAGGTCTTCAAAAATCAGAAATGTCGCACAACGAGCTGTGATATTTATTTGCTTGTAAATGAGCAGGTTTTGAATCAGAAAGTGCCGAACGTGCATGGGATAGATGTGCAACGTTCTTCCAAATGTGGCGATTGGACCATTTGAAATGAGAAACGCAGTCCCTATTGTGCAATTGACTCAGTGACAATGAATAAGGCGGCGTAAGAGAGGACAGCATTTTGAACACGAGTTTAAACAACAACTGTGCAATCATGTAGCGAAACTGAACAGGTACAATGCACCGTCGACGCTTATTTTGGACGATAACTGTTTCTATTGTGCCTCGCAAATGGCTTTCATATTAAATCTAATTTGATACTGACATTGGCGTGAGAACCACGAATCAAAGCGAAACGGCAGAGATTAAAATGTAGGCTGCGGAGAATTCTGAGCTTGCTGGTACTGTCAGTGATAGTTTGCATAACCGTGCAGTGACCCACTGAAGACTTATTATTGCACCAACATAACCATGAAACGAAATCAGTTGTGATTTGTTTCTTAAATCGGGCCTGGCAGCGTCTGTAGAGAGAGAAACGGTGTTCGCGTTTCAGGTCAACGACTTCTTGTTAAATCACTTTCTGGTTTTATTGCAGAAGTCCAGCATCAGTGGATTTTGCTTCTCATTTCTAAACGTGTGGGTATGTCTTGTGAACTTTGTCTAACAAGGGTCCTGAACTGGTTCAGTTTTTTTTTTATTTTCTGCATGTCTAAGCTATAGATCAAAAATATATTAACACAAAACTAAAATAGATTAAACTGGTACATTCAATTATATGCTGGGTTTACCATGGGTGAGACTACGTCATTACCTCACAGATTTTCATTCTAATTGCAGGTGAACGTTATATATATTGTATATATATATATACGTTTATGGGTGTGAGTATTGCTAACAAGGCCAGCAGTTGTTGTCCTTCCCCAATTTCCGATGAGATCATTGGTGCGTCACCCTCCTCGAACTGCTACAGTCAGTGTGTTGTGAATGCACCCACAGTGTTACTTTTCTGTAGCAGCTCTATGCATTTGAACGGCAACTTGAGAGGGCAGTCAAGCATGTTAACTATCGGCCTTGGAATTGCATGTAGACCAGACTGTGGAAGGCATGGCAGCTTTCTTTCCCTGAAGGAGCAGAGGGGTGTTTACAATAGTCAATAGTTTCATGGTCATCATTACTGATACTAGCTTTTTAAAAAAAATTTCAACTCTATTAACTCGATTCAAATTCCACAAGCTGGTGGAATTTATCCTCTTGTCTCTGGAACATAAGTCTGGGGCTTTGGATAATCAGAAATCAGAACGGTTCATCATTGCTTTTAGTAGTAATTTAGCTTTTTCTTCATATTCTCAGAAGATTCTGGAATCAATCAGAAGTTAGAAGGAGAGATTTGTGTCTTTGCCACCTGGATGTTAAACATGATGAGGGCAGAATGCCAAATGGAATATCTCGTAGGGAGGATCACATATGTGACTGAACTTACCTGATTTTTCTTGTCTGCCTTGGCTAAGTCGGTGCATTCTTACCCCTGAGTAAAAGACTTTGATTCAAGCAACATTCCAAAGTCTGAAGCACATAATCCAGGTTGACACTTAAGTGTAGCACCACAGGAGTGCTGCAGTGGTAAAAGCTCTAGTCTCTTAGATGAGCCCATGGCTCATTTCCAAAAAGAGCTAGAAAGATCATGCACTATCTTCATCAATATTTAACCCTGAATGTGCACCACTGAAATAAATGATCTACATAATTGTAAAATTGTCATTTAATGTAATTTTGATGAGGGATTCAGGAACAAAGCAGATGCAAGTACGAACGAATATTATACACCATTTTACAAACAGCTGTTTGGCGTATTTGGTCCATATCAGTGATTATGGTGTTCATGTTCCACTTCAGTATCCTCCCAATCCTTTTTTTTATCTAACTTGAACAGCACAACTATTTATTTCTTATATCTATCTGCCATCCCCATAACTGTGTGGTGCTTACTTCAAGTCTTCCTTGGTTTGTGAGTTTAATATTCTAATAGCCCATTGATAAAAGAATTTTCACATGAATGCTCTGTTGAATTTGATAATGACTATCTTCCACTTTTGGACTCATCATGGATGAAAACATGTCTATGTATACTTTATCAAATTCTTCCACAATCTTACCTTAATCAGATATGACTCTTTGGAGAATTCAGTTTGGGTCTTAAGAAGTTCGGCAATGCTTTTATGTAATAGAGCAAGCATGATTTTGGTGTAAGGTGATTGAGGAACCTATTTTTTAGAACATGGAACAATTATGAAACTTTGTATCATTATTACCCTAGAATTGTTTTGTAACAAAGCATGACAGTATCATAAATGTTAAAATATTCCCTGTTGTTGCAGTAGAAAATATTAAACTTATTTTAAAAGGTATTGGATATATAGGTTATGGCTTTTTCAAAACAAAGCAGCTTTTCTTTACAAATCTATCGCATGATGTTGAAGGAAGAAACTACATTTCATATTTGGTTTTGAAAAAAAGAATCTTCCAGTCCCATGGTGCTATCTTCCATTTAAGAAAAAAAACTTTCTACCTGTCACTTTGGTTGTCTTCCAGTTAAGAAGCTGTCTTCTTCTCCAATGATGTAAAACTGTACAATAAGCTTAGCAGGCCTAATGAAAGCTGGCAGGAGCAATGGAAAAAATTGCATTAGCAATGCAAATATGAAATGGAATAAAAAAATCAATAATGGAAAAAGATGGAAGATTGTAAATCAAGCACAATGACAGCTGGCTGCGATTATGTTATGGGTTGTGTTATGCACTACAGTATTAGAGTTTCCAATTATTATTAGGCTCTTGACCATCAATTTTATGACAGTGAATGATGTGATAATGTTACAGTCTCATATCATACTCCCAGTCATCTTTTAACCTCCACTCCTCAATGCCAAGACAGGGTTATCAGTTTAACATATTTTCACTAAACAGCCAACCATAGATAACAGTAAATTTATATCCCATAGGATTAGTTTATCAAACCTTATTTATTCTGTTATATTGTGTACTGTGAATTCATGGTTGATTCCAAAAAGATGATGTAAGTAACATGAAGATATAGTCAGCATTAGTTTAAAATTAAGCAAAAATGTCATTTTCAGGTATTGGTTTAACATTGATTCCCAGGAAAAATGTCTGTTATATGTGGGTTTAAAGTTGCTGGAGTAAATGGTTTTCTTTAATTCCAGTGTTTCAGTATACTAGTATAGCTGACCAGGACTTTCAACAAGACAGGAATTTGACACTGTCTGACCTATGTCCTGGCTCAGGGCAGAGGTATACTGTTAACTCCAGGGAGATTAAATTTGGTCAGAATCAACACAACCTGAATTAGATTGGGCTCACTCTACAAACATGTATTTGTTTTATTACTCGTCTCCAAACCTCAATGCATCAGCATCTTAGTGGGAAAGAGATAAGGGAAAGTTAAAACAGGGTGTCATGCTCAATTGAATGGAAGGGGATTCAAGATTTACTTAGAAAGAGAATGATAACAAAGAAATGCAAATGAACTATGTTTTGCAAGCCCTTAAGAAATGCATTTGAATTGCACTGTGGATAAGGGGTTTATTGTCACCAAGACATTTTGAATGGCAAATTCATTGTGTTTTAATCTCTAACGATTTATCCCTACATTGCTACCTCTCACACTGGGGCATTGGGGCATAACCGGAGATTATTTTCTCAGAAAGAAAAAGCCAGAATTAAAGAAACTATCAAAAACACCAACAAACTGTATCACTGGATCACAGTACTAACCGTACAGTGTAGATTTGAATGCAATTTCAAAAATGTTGTGTTACTTTTCTCTTTTGATTCCCAGATACTGGCAAACTGAACATACTACAATAGTTATATTGTAGAAAGGACTTCTGAGAAACGTGGTTTGTTGCAGAAATTGTACAATTGCCTTTTTAATGTTCTTCATCCTAAGTGAGCATTTGTATGGCTTCTAATTATACAGTGTACTAACATTTATGGACGTGTAAGCTGAAGTTTACTCACCCCACTTCCCACAATTATGTTTTGCCATTCTTCTCATTCATGCTAATTTATATGGAAATGTAGTTCCATTGGATTTTTGTACCTAGTAAGTATTTTGAATGTGAGCTTTACCAGCCTAGTTTACTCTGGAGCCCATCATTTCTCAGGCTGACTTGTTCCCCACCATTATCCACCAGGGATCGATGGATGGTAATCATAACTAGGAATTTTCGCTTATCTTTCCCCTTTCTAGCTCTGGAATGCTGTGTCAAATTGTTAAACTCAAGTTGCTGCCTGAGCTGAATCATTCAATGCAGGACAGACCAGGAACTGAATTTGGGAATTGATAGCTCATTTGCATTGTGAATTTATTCATGAAGTTGTCAGTGAGCTTAAATTGAGGATAATATGAATACACATGTTGCTGGCAAGCTTTACAATTCTTACATGTACAGCTAATGTTTGCAAGGCTAATTTCCATCTCTTGTGGATCTCTAAAAGCAGGCAGTTACCATGGATCTTCTTTGAATTTTGGAAGGAAGACTACAACATTAGTTACACTCTTTCAGCAAATGAAAACAGATGCTAACAAATATAATTTACTTATGAATTAATAAAACTGTAGTATTTCGGATTGTTCAGCTACAAAGAAAAACTGCAAATTGATATAAGTCTCATGGGGTCTATCAGCTTCATCTATGAATTACCTTCAGACATATGAGATTGCAGATTATTGAAACATAAAAATGAGTTAAATGAGTTAAAGTAAATATTGATTACCATATTTTCTATGTTACATGGTGATGACACTTCAAGAAATATTCAATTGGCGTAAAGTTCTTTGAGATATCAGGTGGTCATGAAAAGTTCTATCTAAATGTAAGATGTTTTTCTGTAAAATAACAACATTGCTATTGTTAATTATTTCAGTTTTACAGATTGAGGGAGGACCAGGGTATGAGTTTAAAAGCAAGAATAGGATACAATTTCATAGGGTGCGCACAAGCAGAGGGACTTGGGTGTATGAGTATATAATCATTGAAGGTGGCATGACAGGTAGAGGGAACTGGAAATAAAGCAAACAGTATTCCAGGCTTAGGAGATAACAAGCATGGGGCTGGATGAACACAGCAGGTCAAGTAGCATCATAGGAGCAGGAAAACTTGACGTTTTGGGCCTAGACCCTTCGTCAGAAATGGGGGAGGGGAAGAGGGTTCTGAAATAAATAGGGAGAGAGGGGGAGGTGGATAGAGGATGGATAGAGGAGAGGATAGGTGGAGAGGAGGCAGACAAGTCGAAGAGGCGGGGATGGAGCCAGTAAAGGTGAGTGTAGGTAGGGGGCTAGGGAGGAGATAGGTCAGTCCAGGGAGGACGGACAGGTCAAGGGGGCGGGATGATGTTAGTAGATAGGAGATGGGGGTGTGGCTTGAGGTGGGAGGAGGGGCTTCATATCTAAGAGTATATGGCACAAGAGCAGGGCCGATATGATGAACTTACATAGGACACTGGTTGGACCTCACTTGGAATATTGTGTACAGTTCTGGGTGTCACACTTAAGAGTAACATCAGTGGGTTGGAAAGAGGGCAGAAAGTTCCAATTATCAGGAAAAATTGGAGCGTTGGTACAATTTTCCTTGGAAATGAAAAGGCTGTGAGATTCGATTCAAGTTTCAACAGCATGAGAGTTGAGACAGAGCAGTCAGGTGGCAACTGTTCCCACTCACAACCAGATTAGAAACCAAGAGCATAATTTTAATGTGCTTTACAAAAGCAGCACCTATAAACTGAGGGTAAAAAAAAACTTTTTCACACAGTGAATAGTTAGGAAACAGAATGCACGGTCTAGAAGTGTGATGGAAGTTGAGGGATTCAAGAATGCATTGTATGATTATGTAAAGAAACAATGTGCAGGATTATGTGGAAAGGGCAGGAGATTCACACCAAGTTAAAATACACAGACAGACAGTGCAGACACAATGGGTCAAATCATCTCCTTCTGCACGAGAACAATTCAGTGATTTTGTAATTGCAAAATTATTTTGGGGAGTTGATAGCTTCGTGGTATTATCACTGGCCTATTAATCCAGAAACCCAGGTAATGTTCTGGATTGAAATCCTCCCACGACAGATGGTGGCATTTGAGTTCAATAAGTATCTGGAATTAAGAGTCTAATGATGACCATGAGTCTATTGTTGCTTGTTGAAAAACCCATCTGGTTCACTTGAGGGAAGAAAACTGCCATCCTTACCTATAAGTCCAGACCAGCAGCAATATGGTTCACTCTTATCTGTCCCTGGGCAATAAATGCTGGCCTCGCTAATGACACATTCATCAAATGAACCTGCTGGACTATAACCTGGTGTCGTGTGATTTTTGACCCTGAAGAAAGTCTAGTTTAGTTCGCTATACTTACACAGTAGCTGATCAAGACAGTCTTTGACCAATGCAACCATTTTCATGTTGTTCTATTTTATCAATATGACTACTGTCATTGCTTCTCTTAACTTTATTTTCTTGTTCATTATAAGCTTTCAATCTGTCAACCCACTTTCTCCTCCTGTCTGTACTGTTATAATATTTAATCATCACTTAAATTTATTTTTATAGTACATTAAGACATCAGAAATCTTTACCTCCTTCAGCATTATCTTTCTTTGCACTTATGTGTGTCAAATCATCAACCTCCTTTGTCACTTCCTTTGACAATCTTCCTTTGTCACTCTTTACAACTGAAGGCTTCCTATAGAATGAATTTAGCACTTTGGTATTTTGATAAAAGAAGCATTTATTTTTGATGTGACTATTATGAGGCTTATCAATTGTTTTACAAAACTAGTCTTAAAAGGAAAGATGTACCAATCATACTTAAAAGTTCGCAAGAGACAAGTATGAATTGGCTCACCAATATTTACAATACAGCAACTGCTTCTATCAATACATTTAGAACCCATACAATTGTATAAGAACCAAATATGTCATAAACATAATGGAAATGAGCAGCCAAAGTCTACAATAGACTGTTTTTAGTACTTTATATACCGAGCTGTGCTTTAAATTCCAATAATTTAAATTAAATAATTCTTTAGTTAAAACAAATCTCACCAAAAGCTAACACTCTTATCTGTTCAACAAATCTAAATTCAACAAAACAATGACCTCTCTAAACTTGGATTGGTTTAGAGAGTGAGATGATAAATCACTGTTTGGTTTGTTGAATACTCTAATTTAAATAATTTAAATCAAATTTAATGTAAATTAAATCATTCAATTTAACCTGTTTAAAAAGGCTTTATTATAATTTGTTCCCTTCTCTATGTGCAGTTTATGGGCCTGCTATGATTCCATAGACTAGTCTTTTTTAGGGTGGGGGTAGCCCCAGTGATAAGCTGAAAGGCCAGGGCAACTTTGCCGAGGTGTTTTGAGGGAGCCCCAACTATGTTGTTACCAATTCAGCAGCAGGTGAGTGATCAAATAGAGGGTCAACAGCTCTTGAGTATCACCAGCACCACTAGGAATGATGGCTACTTTGGAGCTGCATCCAGCATAGAGCTCTCGTAGTGGAGAGGTGAAAGGGGGTAGTGTAGCTGTCAGACAGCCATTGTCATGGAACATTCCTTTCGCAAGCCATAAAATGCCTGAATAGGAAGGTCCCTGATCAGCATTCCCTCTAATTCTTTTTTTCTCCTGGGCCACTGAGGTCTGTGTGCAACAGTGACTTCCGGAACTGAAAGTCAATGCTGCAAACTGCGTTGATACGACAATTGCCATGCTTGGAATGTCAGATCAGCTGAGCATATATGCATGGTGAAGCTCCCAGTGATTACTAGTATACTCATGACTGTCGCAAGAACATTCCTTTAATTAGCTATTAACGTATCACAATTAGCTTTTAAGTGGATGGACTGCCTTCTTTTTCTTTCAAAACACCATGTCAGTGGAAAGGTAGTGAGAACTTCACAACCCTACTTTTCCTCCCAACTTCCTGACCTGTCCACCTTTCGCTCCATTCCCCACTTTCTATCAATTGCCACAGTCACACAAATGTCAGCCCATGAGTGCTACCAGCCTTCAGGTTCTCACCCAAGTAGTCAGATGTTGAGTCTCAGTGATGCAGCTGCGCAGCAGAAACAGGAGCTACATGTATTTTTTTAGTAGGTTTAGATAATGAAACATTCTGAAGCACTTCACTAGAGTGCTATATAGAGAAATATAACAAGACTGTGCTAACAGGGTGGATGACCAAAAGCTTAGTCAAAGATGTAGAGTTTTAAGGAATAAGTGTTGGAGTGGTAGAAAGGGTAGGACAGAGAACTCATGGTCTTAAAGCATTGAAATGACCCCCCAGTGGTGGAATGATCAAAACCAGAGATTCTTAAGAGGCCAGACTCAGAAACAGAGATATCTCAGAGCATTAGAATAGAATAGTTAGGTGGTTGTTTTTGACTGGCACGGACGTGAAGGGCCAAAGGGCTTTTTTCTGTGCTGTGGATCTCTACGACTCTACAACATTATACAGCAGGAGGAGATTACACAGATAGGGAGGACTGAGGACATGGACAGATTCAAAACATGGGTGGGAATTCTAAAATTAACTTATGCCTTAAGTGGCAGCCACTGTGAGTTAGTAGACCAAGTATGGTGGATAAATGGGACTTGCTGAGAGTTTGCACATGGACAGCAGAGTTTTGGATGTCTTCAATTTTACAGAGGATAGAATGTGAGACACTAGTCAGGAATGTGTTGGTTTCTTCAAGTCTAGAGCCAACAGAGCCAAGCATGGGGTATTCAGCAGCAGGTCATGTTCATCCGTAATGCAAAGAGTTGTCATTCAGGCTGACATAGGGTCAACAGGGTAATTTATTCTGGCTTGTGTGGCACATTTTGCAGTATCTCTCAACTGCGGTGCAAGCTGAGCAAGTTACCACAATTTTCAGATCAAATCTGGGACCTTGTGCACCAGTGTGGCTCAGTCCCATGTTGCACCATGTCTGAAGACACTGGGGGAACTACTTTGGGTTACTCTTGCCTGCATTTTCCGGTATAACAAATTGATGGAACTAAAAGTTTGACAACCATTTTCAGCTGCCCGTCCTGACAGTTGAGAAATGGTTGCATTCCCACATTGGGGTGGGGAGGTGGAAGGTAAAAAATACACTTTCTAGACATTTTGTGCAATGTAACTGGCTCTTCATTAAGCATATTTAAAAAGTACATGACCGTAAGGCCATAAGACGTAGGTGCAGAAATAGGCCGTTTGGCCCATTGAATCTGTTCCACCTCATCTAATGATACTCAATTCCTCTTTTCTGCTTTTTCCCTATAACCCTTGATTCTTTTACGGATCAAAAATCTATCTATCTCAGCCTTGAATATACGTAACGACTGAGCCTCTACAGCCCTGCGTGGAAAAATAATCAGCAGATTCACTACGATCGAAGAAACAAAATTCCTCCTTCTCTCTATCCTATCTCTATCTCTATCCTAACTACCCTGAACCTTACATTATAGTATCCCTACTTTGCAGATAGAGGTCATTTGGCCCTTTGAGTCAGCACCAATCCTCCAAAGTCCATCCCAGCCTATCCCTGTAACCGCGCATTCACCAAAGTTAGCCAACCTAGCCTGCAAACTACAGAGTATTTAGCATAGCCAATCCACCTAACTTTTACTTCTTTGTGACTGTGGAAGGTAACCTGGAGGAAACCCATACAAGACATGGGGAGAACATGCAAACTCCACAGAGAATCACCTAAGGCTTGAATCAAACCCAAGTGCCTCATGCTGTGAGGCAGCAATTTTGAGAACAGTGCCATCATCTCACCCCATGTACCAGAGTTCTGTAGTCTCCCACGACTCTGTCAAGCCCCCTAAGAAACTTACATGTTTCAAAATGTCCCACCCTCATTCTTTTAAATTTCAATGAGAACGGGCTCAAACTACTCAACCTTTTTTCATAGAACAATCCTTCCATGCCCAGGATCAATGTGGTGAACCTTCTCTAGATTGCCTCCAATGATGTATATTTTTCTTTAGATAAGGAGACCAAAATTGTTCACAGCATTTAGTGATCTATTATCTGCGCTTGTATGCTAACTTCTTGTGATTCACGCACAGGGATCCTCAAATCCCTTTGTGTTACAGCTTTCTGGAGTTTTTTTTCCATTTAAGTAATATTCAGCACCTCTATTGTTGCTTCCAAAGTCCATAACCTCACATTTTCTCACATTATATTCAATTTGCCAAGTCTTTGGCTACTCACTTAACCTGTTTATGGCTCTTCCAATTCATTTTGTGTCATTCACTAACTTGGTGATTGTGCATGACTTTTGTTAGTTAGCAAATCCCATGTCCAATACTAATATACTATCCCCAACACCATTGGCTCTTGATTAAAGACTTTATTGTGTTACCTTTCTGAATGCCTTTTGGAAATCCAAATCTACGGGTTCTCCTTTATCTATCCTATTTGTTACCTCGTCAAAGATTTCTAACAGATTGGTGAGGCATGATTTTCCCTTCAAGAAGACATGCTAACTCTGATTGTTTACATTGTTTACTTCTAAATGCCCTGTTATTGCATTCTTTATAATAGACTCTAATATCTTCTTAATGACAGATGTCAGGACTGATTAGGAAGCTATCAACTCGCAGACCTGCATATTTACTTTACTTGTGAATTTTTCTCACATTAAGTTATAAATATCAGTCATAATGCAGTAAAATGCCACATTGGCAGGGGTGTAAAATGCATGAAAGCTCCTTGTTACACACCCTGTCGATCTGATATCATGTGTCCTCTGTCCCAACAGATATTGAATTTCAACAAATCATATTTAATTATATTATTAAGTATAGAGCTGCTTCAAAACCCTCTCATTAGTTAAAAATCTCATCCCATGCAGCCAATCTTCATATAAATTATCACTATTACTGGAAAAGTAGTTTGTAGACTACAACACATTTTAAAACAGTTTTTATTATGCAATTATATCTAGGGACCAGTTCTGACTCTGATACTTATTTGTTTTATAATCTGTAGTAAGATCCCTCAAATCTGTCATTTCCACAGTGAACTGAATAATTGACCAGGTCAAAACAGGAGACAGTTTGCCCAGCAGTTTGACCTTTAACTTTCCTTTGCTAAATAGCCCTTAATTGATGCAGTTGTCTGTCATCTGGGTAGCAAATGATTTCAGTAAGGTCAACAAGGGAAAGTCTGCTGGTTTCATAACAGGATTCTCATGAACAATTTCAGATTAAACAGATTGAATGAAAATTCAAATATAACAGCTATATCACTCTAAGTTACTTTCCATAGTGTTGCATTGCTCAGGAATGGTTTGTTCATTCTTCTGCTCAGGTCAAACTAAAAATACGCGTAATTCAGACAAATTATATAATATTACATGGCTTGGAAATTGTACTGTGAAATGTTAGTATTTGAATGCTTAATGTGTCAGCACAGAATACTTTCCTCTGTTTTTACTGAAAAGAGATATTAACTCATTTTTAGATAGGTATGTTGATGTCTTCACACAAATAGCAAAGGTATGTTATTTGCGAATATTAGATATTTGAATAACAGCCATATAATTTCAACCTGATTTAATACTCTGATTATTTAATGTTTTTCATACTAATTTGCCTTAAAACACTTCACACAGTGAATTAGATTTTGAAGTGTAAAACTATAGCAGCTATTGGGGGAAATATTAGAATATTCGAATGTTAGAATATTTAGCGGCAACTAAAAGTTATAACAGGGAATATATCCAGGCAGTCTACAAAAGATGCTGGTTTGTAAAAGGTTCATTGATTTGAGAATTGAGTTCTATTGTTACTTTTGTTTATTCTTGATTTGAACACCGGATTGGCAGTCAAGCAAGCCAACGAATTGTGATACCACTTCATTCATCAAAAACCTAACACTAAATTTTAATGTTAGCAAGGGGCAATAACATTGCTGACACAAATACTACTAAAATCATTTAAATTTAGATTAACAAGTTCACATATAGCTACTTTGGATCATTTTAACTGTCAGTTTGCTCTGCACAGCAAATCACCTATGTAGTATATGAGTTAGCACTTTTATCAAAGCAGTGTTTTTGGACACAATTTGCTGTTTTAAAAAAGTGTAATCTATCTATTAGTATGCAACTCTGTATAGCAACTCTACATTAAACTGAAAGTTGATAGTAAGTTGTTGATGATCTCCAGTAAGGTCTCTAGATTCTGTCATTTCTATTATGAACTGAATAATTGACGGGGTCTAAACAATTCTATGATACAATCTCTTGAAGATGCCCTTCCTTTATTCATAAACCCACCCAAGTTACATCCTCAAACTAAAAGCACTTCCTATTCATACAAAATTTGTTGTATAACTGTAGCAACAGGAGATGCTGTTTAACAGCCTAACAATGTCACATTACACCTTTGGATTCTTTCTGGGGACCATAGGCTAATAAGGACATTTGTTCAGGCAATGAAAATGGTAACATGAGATTGTCCCTTGAGGACTTCAAACGTCTGTTACCCATCATTGTGCCTGACTGGCTTACTGAAAGAGGAAATGTCTGCAAGTGCATTTATAGATCAACAAGCCAACTAAAATGTCAAAGACAAATATTGTGATATAAGACTTCTATACTTGGAATTAGTAATTCTTTCACTTATAAAAGGGAACCAATTGACGCAGATTTATGTTTAATTTACATAATAGTGAATTGAATTCAAATAGTAAGATAAACAAAATCCCACAAAGAAATACACTTTGTATATTTACCAAATTGGGATATGATTTACATCAGATGGAATGGATTAGCAGATTAAAATATTATAATGTGGAAAATAGCATTGCAACATTGATATTAAGATGTAACAAGATATGGAGACAGATTAGCTGATAAGAAACTTGGATAAATGGATGGTATGCAAGTCAGAAATAAGAAATTGAAATAACAACCATTCGTGTAACAGTATAGAATATTAAAAAAATGCTCTATTGAAATTGTGTCAGAGATGTTAACTTTTAAGAATGGAATTCAGAGGTTTTCATTTAACAGAAATCTTTAGAATGAAAAGAACTTTGATTGGAGTAAGAAGTTTAAATACTTGTGCCCATCATGCTAAGGATTACTAATTCTCAGTAATGGAAAATTTTTCACTTTAGACATCAGTAGTCACATTAAAATTAGTCTCTACCAGAGATAACAGGATAACTGGATGCAGAGTAAATCTTTCTTCACCAACAATATGATATAGTCCCAAACTTAGAAGATTATGTCCTCTGGTATTTGTGTGACAATATTGTCCATTTTCCAAACCAGTCCTCTTGATGTCTTCCTGGTTTTAAATTGAAATGGAATTGTTTTTATACTGTGTATTTTACAATTTCAGAATGTTTCAAAGCACTTCAGAGCTAATGAAGCAATTTTGAAATGTAACCACTGCTAAAATGTAATGAAACATGGTAGCTGATTTGCGCATAACAAGGATACACAAGCAGTGCTGAGATTTGGGTTGCCAATTGGTTCCGGATTATTGACTGCTTTGTGCTGTAGGTGCGTGTCCATTAGCAGTCCAATCAACATAAAACCCTTACAGCCAGCCCCAAACAAAATAACACAAACTTTGCACTTAAGTACGAGCTTTCTTGCCCTTGGGAAGTTCAAACACTTCACAATGAGGGAATTAATTTTGAAATCGAGTCATTATTTTTATGGATTAAAGGCTTTGATTTAAACCTAGGTTTCACAGGTACCAGAAATACAAAATATAAGAAATGAAAACTATGTAATATAATTATGCATCTTACTTTAAAAGTATCACAACTGCATGTACAACGCATTTTGCATAACAATTTCATTTCATTTCATTTTAAAAAAAAATTCAACTACAAATCTGAAGCAATGTAAGTTAGAGTCAAACTGAGATTAAAAGAAAATTCATCTTGAAGATACCATACAGCAGAATTTTTTGTACAATTCATTCTTGGTATTTGGGTATGGCTGGCTAGGTCAGCATTTATTGCACAGAAGGTAGTTAAGAGTTAATCACATTGCAAAGTCTTTGGAGTCACATGTTGGCCATCCCAGGTAAGGATGGCAGGTTTCCTACCCAAAAAAACATCAGTGAACAGATGGATTTTTTTGTGACAATCAACAGTGGTCATCATGAACATTTTATATGAAATTGTTATTAGATTCAGATTTCTGCCATGGTGGATTTAAACTCACATCCCTAGAATATCAGTCTAGGACACTGGATTATGAGTCCACTGAATGATCTCTCAGCCACTGCCTCATCCATTTCATTCAGATATTATGGGCCTGTTTGTACAATATGTATTATAGATGATGAAAGAATTTGTTTAAAGATCATGTAAAAATGGTGCACATAACAATGAATTGTGGGCATGTTTAAATACTGTTTCATTGAACAGAATTGAATTGTCTGAAGAAGAGGTAAAGAAATTTATGGTACCTGGGAACTATTGTTTATTTCCCAGTTGTTAATGACAGTGATATTATTTTGTGAAAGAATGTGAAGATAAAAGTAAAAGAAATAGTGCCAGAAATTGGAAGGAAAGACAGGAAATTATGGAAATGCACAGCAGGTGAGTCAGCACATGAATGAGGAAAGGCAAGTTAAAGCTTCTGAATGAATATAATCTTCTTGAAAATAAACCTATCTTTCTCTTTCAGCTACTCGACAACCAGCTTTGGACTTTAATCATTTCCTATTTGATTATACATTGATGTTGTCTCAAAAAGAGGAAAGCAGCAGAGAGGAAATGCAATGGAAGGTGGACAGATTTGACCTCATCCAGCTTTTAGCTGAAGATTAAAAAAAAAGCATTGGAATGATTTATGAAATGTTTATACGTAGGTAATAAACATGCACTTCTTGCCTGGATAAGACTGCAGACTCTCACAGTGGCTGTCGTGAGAAGAATAGTTTGGCTCGCATCTTACAGCTATTATTCAAATGTCAGTGTTTGATATTAAGCTCTTATCCATGCAAAAGGTACTGACTCCTTATGTATAAACATGCAGTCAGCATGGCACCAGGCCTTGAAAGGACATTGGAATTATTAGACAGTTTGCTGTAAAATCTTATACTGAAGTAGCATCATGATGTTGGTGACAGGAGGAAAGTTCGAGGTTGTTTTTCCAGAATACCGCACTCATTTATTCATTTCTGGGTTAACAGCCTTCGTTTAACCTAATCTGATTTGGATATTTAAAGTCTTCGCATATATTGTTAAATCTTGAATTTACATAAAATATCAGCAGATTCATTATGGACAATACATACTGCTATCTACAGGCCAGCTTATGATTCTGTGTAGGGACAGCTTTGATGGTAACTGTGTAATAGCAGATAAGGCATTGTAGGGTTTAATAAGAGTCAGTAGAGTCATATAAGAGGATTCTAATAAATCAGCAACCTCAAGGAATGGAAAATGAATGGTTTATATTGGCAACTGTCTCAGGCTAAACCAGACTACTTACAACATTTGTATCATATTTGAAACCGTAATGAGATTTTGGCCACATATGCAAACATTACTAACTATACCTATTTCAAACTCTGACACCGCATAACCCTGTCCCTGCATCAGATCATTTACTCTTGAAATCTTTCTCTATGCCTTTTTTTGTCTCTAGAAATGACTAATCTGAGCACTTCTTGCCAACTGCACATCTTCCACACTTCATCAACTTAAAGGCGTGTAACATTTCACTGGTTGAGTTCTATCTCACATCAAATCCTGTTCACTCATCACCTTAGTGTCCGCTGAACTATATTGACTCCCAATTAAACAATATTGTGACTTTATAATTCTTATTCTTATTTCAAATCCTTCCATTGTTTTGACCCTCCCTGTATCTTTCCAACTCTTGCCCTTCTTTATTTGTCCTTCTTTAATTCTAACTCTCAAGCATCTACAATTTTAATTGATTTACTATTGATGGATGCGCCTTCAGTTCTCAAGATTCTTTAAGCTCTGCAAATCTTCCCCTAAGCATCCCTGCTTTACTCTCTGTTTATTCCTCCTTTAACACACTCTTTAAAATTTATCCTTTTGACCAAACTACAGAGAATTTTTCCAACAGTCTCCAGGTGCACAATATGAGCAGCATGTTACCAGCTAAAGAAGAGCTGGTGGGAAACAATGAATGATAATAAAAATAGAAATTCTCAGAAGGTCTTATGCTTTGCCCTGGATGGTGCCAATCTTCATGAGTGCTATTGGAGTCACCCATCCAGGCAAGTGGAGAGTAATTCGATCACATCCCTGACTTGTGTCTTGTAGATGTGGACAGGTTTTGGGGAGTCAGGAGGTGAGTTACTTGCTGTAGGATTCCTAGTCTCTGACTGCTCTTGTAGCCACTGTATTTATAAGTTTCTTGTCAATGGTAATCCCCAGGATGTTGATAGTGGGATATTCAGTGATTGTAATGCCATTGAATATCAAGAGGTGGTAGTTAGATCGTTTCTTATTCATGATGACGTTGCCTGTCATTTCTGAGGCACAAATGTTACATGATACTTTTCAGCCCAAGCCTGCATAATGTCCAGGCCTTGTTGCATTTGACTGCTTCGGTATCTGAGGAGTCACAAATGGTGCTGAACAGAGGGTGCATAGAATAATTACAGGGATGTTGCCTGGGCTGGTGAGTTCTGTATGGAAAGATTATGGAATTGCTTTCCTTGGAGCAGCGAAGGTTATGAGGGTACCTGATATGAGTGTATAAGATTATGAAGAGCATAGACGGGGTGGATGGAAAGGCAGTTTCCATTAGTAGAGGGGTCAACAACGACGGGACATAGATTTAGGTAAGAGGTAGAAGGTGAAAAGGAGTGTTGGGGAGAATGGTTTTTCACTGAGAGGTGGTGGAAATTTGGAAGCTGCTGCCTGAAAGGGTGGTTAAGTCAGAAATTCTGGTAATATTTAAGCACTGCGTAAGTGTTCAGTTGCAATGTCACAGTCTCCAAGGCTATGTGCGAAAAGATAGAAAATGGCATTAGTGTAGTCAGATTTTTGTTGACCGACAGGGAGACAATGGGCCTGATGGCTTCCTTCTATGATGTAACCATCTATAAGTCAAGATTAAAAAAAAATTGAATTGCATCGGGCTTTTCACAATTTAAAGATCTCAGTTTGATGTTTTAAATGGAGCTACTTTCAATGTGTAGTCACAGTTGAAATGTAGAAAGCAAAACAGCATAGGAAACCTCCATAAACAGAAGAATAATTAGGTTTTTGGTGTTGTTGCTTGCAGGATAAATATTGTACAGAAAATTAAGCGTAACACCCAGCTTTTCTTCACATTAGTGCTGCGAGACTTTTACAACTACGTGGGAGGCCCATCGTTTAAAATATCTTATCTAGAAGGCAGCATCCAAGGACAGTGCAACATTTTCTCAGTAGTGCACTGGAGCGCTAACCAATATTTTCCCAGTGCTACACTGGAGAGCTAACCAACATTTTTGTACTTAAAGCTCTGGAGTAAGACTTGAGGCCCCGACTTTTGATTCCGAATGTAAAAGTAGAACCCATTGAGCCAAGATCACTTCATTAGAAAAGCACCACTGAAAATAATATGATGCAATTCCTTTCTTAAACTGTAACTACAATGTTGCCTCGAACATTCTTGATGATATTTAAAGTTGACAGTCCAGTTTTTGAGTTAATTGTGGGACCTTGGGAATTTTATTGTTCCAACGCTAAGATGGATGTTTATTTTAGTACCAAAATAAATTCTAATCACCAGAGGAAACAGCATCGTGCAAATCTTGAGCTAAGTATAATGTTAACTGCAAAACAGATGCTGCAATGTACAATTTCCTTTCTATTTTTAATACACTTTCATCTTGTTTCAATGGAAGCCATGGAGGAAAAAAATTGTTTGTTCTATTGGAAAGCAGTTTCATTGCTTTTAATAAAATTGATCATTCCTTTCATTGCGAAACAGCTAATACAAGGTGGGTAGTGTTACAGGAATCAAACACATAGAAAGGTCCAAATGACACCGTAACCATGGAACAATGCTTAAGTGGCTGATGAAGTGAGAGAATAGACAAACTGATGTTTAAAGGGTAAGCCTTTTTTGAAATCGTTCTAGTCTTAGCAAAGTTGTACACTAAGAATATTATCCTGCCTTTTCATAAATAAGGAATGACCTAATGTGCATTTCTAGCATTTTGTGCTTTTTTTCCTCTATCTCCAGCATTTGTAGTTAATTTTCTTTGGAGCTGATGAATGATGTTGAATTTACATCATCATAGGAATGGATTGGATGATTCCAGCAATAGGTATGAACAGAAATGATCAAATGTATAAGACATAATGGAGTCCAAATCAAACCACATTATTGGAATAATTGAATCATAGAAAGTTGTATCACAGAACTTGGAGTCTTAGCCCATGCTATCAATGCCAACCAAGCAATGCAGCCTCATCCCACTTTCCAGTTCTCAGTCCATTGCCCTGTATAGTGCAATTTTGCAAATGCACATTAAATACTTCTTCAATATGACAGAGTGGGTGAGACACAAAATCTCTTCAGGAAATGCATTAAGTCTCATAAACCTCTGGGTAAATAATTTCTCAACTCCCCTCTAATCTTCCTAACAATTACGTTGAATTACTTTTGTTCTCTGATAGTTGTCCTTTCTGCCAAGGGAAATAGATTTTGCCTCTTCTTTCTGTCTAGGCCTCATATAATTTTGTATACAGCCATCTGTCCAAAAGGAAACAACCAAAAAAGCATCCTAAAGGAAAAGACAGAGTTAACATTTTGGGTCTGGTGACCCTTCCTCAGAACGGTCAAGTTTTGAGGAAGGGTCACTGGACCTGAAACGTTAACTGTGTTGTTTCCTTCACAGATGCTGCCAGACCTGCTGAGCTTTTCCAGCAACTTTATTTTTGTTCCTGACTTAGAGCATCCACAGTTCTTTCGGTTTTTATTCAAAAAAGCATCCTATTTAGTCTATCCTTGCAGCTGAAATTTGCTAGTTCTAGCAACATGATCAACCTTATCCTCTCGAAAGCAATCATATCTTACAGAGAATGCAGAGGCCAGATCTGCATGCAGTATTTTAGCTGTGTCTTATCTAAAGTTTTATACAGCAACATCGCCCACTCTTATATTCTATACCGTGATAAATAAAGGAGAGTATCTTATATGCCTTCTTAACCACATTATCTACATGTCCTGCTATCTCTAGAGATTTTGGCTATGTACTCCAAAAGTCCCTCTACACTACTACAGTTCACAGTAATCTATCATTTAATGTGCATTTGCTTACCTTGTTTGTCTTCTCAAATGCATTACCTCATACTTTTCTGGATTGAATTCCATTTTTTGCTCCTTTGTCATCTTGTCTATGAATGTATTTTTGCAGTATGCACCTTTTATTACTATCAATCACACAGCAAATTTGCAAATATTATTTGCAAACCCTTTAATCATATATCATGTGTATGTCTAAATGATGGATATATGCTTTGAACAGCTAGGGACCCAGAACAGAATTCTGTGAAGCCCACTGAAAACAGAAGTAAGAGTTACGAAATGCTGAATAGCCATTACCCTCTGCTTGCTGCCACTGAGTCAATTTTGGAACGACAATGCCACATTTCTTGGGTCCCTTTGACTTCTGCTTTTCTGATTAGACTGTCAATTGAGACCTTAGAAAAATCTTTGCTAAAATCCATGTAAAGCACTATCCTCATCAACTGTCCTTGTAACCTCTTCAAATAATTTAATCAAACTATTCAGGCACAACTTTTCCTTGACAAATCTGGGCTGACAGTTCTTGATTAATTCCTACTTTTCTCAGTACCGATTAATAATGTCACGCAACAGTTTTTCCAACAATCTCCCTACAATCAAGATTTAGCTAGTTGGTCTGTAATTATGTCTTTCTTCCCTTCTAGACAATGGTGCAATATTCACAGCATTTCAAGTGTCGTGCACCCTCCTCTGTAGCCTGAGGATTGGAAAATGATGCTCAAAGCCTCCATTGTTCCTCTTACTTCTCTTTGTAGTCTGGGATCATTGATTCATTGTGATTTATCTGCTTTCAAAGATTCCTAGCAATTTAATAGATCATCCCTTACTGATTTATCCCATCCAATGTTCTTCACCCTTCTTGACAACAATGGCTGCATTGCCTTCTTTCTCTGTAAGTACAGGTGCAAGGTATTCATTCAGCACTGACATCTTGTGGCTTTATTTGCAGCTAAAATATTACTTATAATGTAAAGGAATCTTCAGACACAACCTGTGCCTTGAATGTTGCAGTGCACAGAGCCTATGATCATGTGATAACAGCCCTGTACCGGCTTGTTTACATATTCATCGCTTAAAGGTACATCACTCTGTAGGTGATAACACAACCTTTCCTATTTTGACAATGATAACTCTCATACATCACAAGAACACATAAACAATGGGCAATAGCAAAACTAGTTATACAGAGGTAGGGATTGTGATATTTTCAAGATTCTGAACCAAATATTGTTTTGGTAGTTTGATAACTCTTCCAAATCTTGTTGTGATGTAACCTTCTGGGAGTGTGGATTTCACCTTTGCTGTTTTAAATCTTCAAACGTGTTGTCAGTGTGATGATTCCATAACTCTGCCATTGTTTGAGTATGTTGTTTCATGTTTGCTGTGTACAATTGGCATTTTGCACAATTCCATTAGTTGGCGTCCGTTCCTCCCCCGGTTGCTCCCATTAGGTGTTGCGACTTCACAAGATGGGCTCGTAGCACACTTTGGGAACTTATGCAGGTAACTATGCTCCCATTGTGGAGTGTGTGATTCTGGTCTTAACACCCACATATGGTTGAGGTAGTTCCATATCATTACTAAACATTCCAAAAACAGTATGTTTAATATTTATCCATGGTTTAGGCCGAAAGTTACGGGCAGTATTAAACTATGAGAAGAGGTTTATCATTTTATAAAGAATGATTACAAGCCTGAGAATTGGAAGACATTTCAAAACTAGTAAATGTTGATGAAAATGGGAAAAAAATAACAAATAGGACAGTAAAGAAGCTAGGAAATGAAAGTATATTGTTTATGCTATTATAAATGGAAAAGAAGGAGAGTAGCTAAAGTAAATATTGCTCTCTTACAGGCAGAAACAGGTGAAATTATGAAGATAAAGTCTTATGGAATGTAGGCAATGTATTAACATGTATAGAAGATTGATTAATTGTTAGGAATTAGAGGACAGGAATAAATGGGCATATCAAACCAGGAAACTGTAACAACAATGTATCTCAGAAGTCCAGCAACTTGCAGATTTTAGCTAAAGCAATTCAAAAGCCAGCTGTAAAAGCTATCCTTCAATGGAAATTGGCTGTTCTTATACTATTTATTTCTGTTGGATGTTCACTTGGTGTTCAAGTGCATGTACATTGACTGGTGGTGAGAAAAAAAGCAAACTCATTTAGCATTAGCTTTCTGAAGTACTTAGTGCAGAGTGCTGTTTAAACCTTAAGTAATACACATCATTTTAAATGATTTCAAACAATGCTTCAGGGTTAAGCAGCCTTCACAAATACCCCTTTTCAGCTTCACACGAAATATGTTTTCAAACCATTTATTTCTGCCAGGTGGAGCATATAAAATAGGGGAGACAATGGATCAGCCTCAGGTTATTATAACATTGTAAAATGTTGTAACTGCACTGCGCATCAGATACTACCTTATCAAACCTGATAAGCCAACAGCTTTGACCACTTATAAGATTTGGTATCATTGATCTGTGGCAACTCTTTACAAAGCTGAACAGAATGGCGGAGGTCTTGTGACATATTTGAACTCACAACTTTTACATTTTTCATGCCCCGTTGTTTGTTTTAGCCAGTCCTACAAAAGGGCTACTCTTCAGTCCAAGATGTCTGCTTTTTTGAAAGGGTCAACTCCGATGCTGGCTGACCTACTGCACACTTCCAGCGCTTCTCCTGATTGTCTTTCAGTTGTTCTTTCCCTCTCCAAATGTTGGGTTGGAACTTTATAGTTTGATGCTAACTTGGCAATGCTTCATACACTGATGTCAGTTTTTCTATTATTTCCATGGAAGTGTTTATTTTAAGAGGATTCACACCTTGGCTAACATGATGAAGAAATCATAAATTTCCAGATTAATATATTGAATGCATTTACTCTGGCATTCCCTGGTTAGTATTCTGGGCCTCGGAAAACAATTAATGTCCACTGCTAGAAATAAAATATAACATGACTGGTGCCCTTTCCATTGCTAACCTTGATACAAAGCAGTCAGTAATACCATATTGGACTTCAGTTTTTCTTACCCCTACAGTATGAAATTCCCAACTCTCCCTTTCCTAGCCTCTTACCTTCCCCCAGTTACAATCCTCAGCTTGTACAGCAGATGGCTGTTCTTGAAAGCATTTGCACAGTATATCAAAATTGTATGCAGATGACTAGCATTGAGTAAACTTTACTGCGAGAGATATTTTTAACTGTGAACATCGCTGTGGACTTACTCAATCTCCTAAGTGTACTTCAGACCACCCTTAAAACACTTTGCATAATTCTGATGTCTACATTTATGCAATCTTTATCAATCATCTTGAGATTTACCATTACCGTCAGTACCAAACCATGCTCTCGTCTCCTTTGCTGTGTGCATTGCTTTCTGTGAAGCAGAAGTGATTGATTGCTTATGGAATATTTATTTGTACAATGTAAGTGGCCTTGTGACATCACATTTGCAGGGTCACAAAGAATCTCAGCAAGGCTCTAATGTAGAGCTGGGTGCACAGACACAAACATTAAAAAATGAAAATTAAACTAGTGATAATGCATACAACTAATCCTTTGAAAATACTAACAATGATCAAATTTCTGATCATTGGGCAGTGCAGACAATGCGTTAGCAGTGGTTCAGTGGTGGAACTCTTGTCCTTATCTCTGGAGGTTCATGTACTAATGAATGTTTTTGATGCCTGGTTGCACAAACATGCAATATAAATAGAACCCTTTATTTTGTAAGTATGCTGTTGTGACCAAAGGATCATAACTCCAGATCATCTATGCACATCTCAACTTTTAATTCCAAAGGAGATTTAGAAGAAGGCTGCTACAACCAAACAAATGACTCCAGATGTAAATTCACTGACTGTCTGACTGAGTCCTGTGTGGTATCATGGAATGTTACACCTGTACAGAATGAAGGAAACTTCAAATAGAAAGACTATAAAGGAAGAAATAACAAGAGTCTGACTACCTGTACCACTCTCAACAGAAGGTGATCTCCTGCAGGTATGTTTGTGTTTTATCTTCTAGGAATTTCCAATTAAGGGATTTAAATGTGAGATTCAAATCTTGTCTGTACACGTCTGTGTCCTGGTTTGTGGACTCATATGCCATGAAGGCCGTAGTTTGACAACAGCCATTAAACACTCCTGCACCTCAGGCCAAGAAAGGGAAAAATCCGTCAGCCAGCCACTGTTAAAAGGAACCAGGACAACAGAATATCAATCAGCTTGCAACATCAAGAATCTCAGAATTTACTGTTCAACTAAGACTGTTAACAGTACTGATGGCATACACTATAGCTGCAACTAACTATCTACTCCACACAGAAGACTCCGTATATCTCTTCTTAATTTCTTTCTTTCTCTGGACTTATTTCTTATTTCTAATCTATTTATTGTGTTTTTTTTCTCATATTTAGTAACTAATAAACTCACTTACTTGTTAACTCAAGAAAACCTAGCTAAATTGATTCCTTTTAAAGCATTAATTCATTTGCTCTGGGAGAAAAGTATCCACAAAGAGAAGGGATCCTATTTAAATTCAACATTTTGAGAACAATCAATGAGAGGGTGAATGAATAAAGAAGGGAAGCAAAGTCATTCCTTTGTGCCCAGGAGCTTGGAAGATTTGAAGTATCATTTCTGAAGCTGAATCAGCTGGGGGAACCTTACCATGGTCTAGTTGTAACAATGTTAACAGACTGCAGTTTGTCAGTATCATTCACCTTATGTGTTTCAAGGTTCTAAGTTATCTTCAAGTATTGAAGATCATCCATTATGTTCCTCAAATTGTCCCACATCACACAGATTGAAGCTAATCATTGTGGAGAGTGCTCCATGACATTTACTTTGGTGCTGTGAACTTGAAGGATAATAATTTATATTACAACTCCCAAATGGCAATTTTCCATAGCAGCTTTGCTGTCAGTTTAAAATAGTTATTACTGTTTGATCTCCTGAAATGCTAGTCAAGGGCTGGTTGGTTCATTTCATTGGTATCAGCCTTAGCTACTCCATGTTGTGCCTCTAATTATAAGCTATGATTAAATGGAGAGAGGAGATCAGTTACACCAACAGGCAAAATGGAAATATTTCAGGTGTATATTATGTTGATAAGTTGAAAATAGATGCTTGTGAAAGGAAAACTAGACAGTATAGGCAATAGGACAGACTGAAAGGGAAAAACAGTGTAGATTTATAGGTAATCACAAAGTAAGTACTGCAGCTAGGAGTTGTGAACGTGTCATAAAATGATTGGATAATATAATCACATGTATGAGCATGAAAATGATGGATAATATAGTATATTACTAATTTGGAATATGAACAATGCAAAAATGATTGGGTAGAGATAGGAGTGAGTAAAGTGTCACAGTTTGCTTGGAAATTACTATTTTTAGGCGTAGTTGTGGAAGGTTGTTATCTGTAAAATAGGTATATAATTTTTGCTCCAATGGAAAAAAATTTGAGCTGTATGCTATTTTTTAATGTGTACATTTCCCATGTATGCATGAAGAAATGTTTAAATAAAGGAACTCAAGTGTTATCTCGTCCAAGAGGAAATAAAGGGTTAAACTCACTGTCACACTTACCGCCAGTTACCAAAGTAACATTTAGAAGAACAGCGGAAGCAGACTATTTGTTTCCTTCTCAGGTACGAGCAGCAAGCAGAAGAAACTTTTAGAAACAAAACTTTTCAGCTCTTTTGGGAGATTGGCACAAAGGGACATAACCTGAAAATCAGTGCCCAACTAGTTACAAAAGTTCAGAAACACTGCTTCACAGAAAGTTTGGTGCAAGTTTGAAATTGTCTGTCATTTAAAAAAATCCATTAGCTGCCAGCTCAATGAGTAATTTTAAATCAGACACTAATATATTTTTGTGAGCCAAGGGCATTAATGGAAATGGAGTCAAGGTGGATGGTTGAAATTATGGTACTGATCAGTCCTAAACCTCATTGAATGGAGGAACAGGCAGGAAGGCTGAATAGCCTACACACATCTTAATATTACTAAGTCATAAAAAAAACTCAATAAGGAAAATGATGGGTTCATAAGGAATAATGTTTCCTTTATGGTGAGCTTCCTGAAGATTTGACAAAATGTAAACTGAAAGAACTGTGGATGCTGTAAATCAGGAACAAAAACAGAAGTTGCTGGAAAAGCTCAGCAGGTCTGGCAGCATCTGTGAAGAAAATATTTTAGTTAACATTTCAGGTCTGGTGACCCTTCCTCAGAACACTGGGTCTGAGGAAGGGTCACTGGACCCAAAACGTTAACTCTGATTTTTCCTTCATAAATGCTGCCAGACCATTTATTCCTTTATTATTATTCCTTTTAGGCTCTGAACTGGAAAGTGGAAATTGGACACTGCTGTATAAGTTTAAAAAAAACAGAAGTTTTTTGTTTCCTGCAATTTGAAGATCAAGTGAAATTATGTGGTATATGCTTTGGGCATGCGGGACTATATTACTTATCGGAGCAATGACGTGGAGACACTGTGGGACCCAATAGCACCAGGAACCTTAGAGTTATAGAGAAACTGCCAAGTCATAGCCTTAAGATTTATCCAATTGCAGCTTGTTGTACACCTGTGAGTGCAGCACAACCAGGTAAATCTGGAAGTCTGCAAACAGGAAACATCTCTGTCTCCCTTATCTGTGAGTGGAAAGACAAAAAAAAAATAGCCTGATGACTCAAAGGATGGAATTTTAATACAAGAAAAGATCCAGGTCCACCCAAATGCTTGTGACTTGAAAATTGACTGTCACTGTGCAGATAGAACTAACTAATTATTTAAAGGTGGAATTGTCTTGCTGAGTTATGGTGAGGGGCATATAAATAAATGAATGGGTACTGGCCATCCCTGACTTTCCTAAACTTTTAAGATGGTAACTGACGCTAGTCATGTGACAGGTGGCGTCTTCTTGCAAGATGGTGAATCAGGAAGTGACAAGCCAATGGATGCTTTTATGAAGAATTAAATCACTATCAGAAGTACTCAATAGTGGAAAAGAAGACTTTGAGATTATTATTGCTTCTTCATCATTTTGAGGTCTATGTCTGTCATAGTTGGAAAGAAATGCTAGTATACACTTACCATATTCCTTAGCTTTTTAAAAGAAATCCAATACTTGAAATGCCAAATTGTTTCAATGGAGCTTATCAATTCAACCACTTAGTATATAATATCTTCACATTTTGGACAAAATGATGTAATAGCTGCATCACCAGAAATGCAGTTGTGTTGGGACATAAGTGACTAAGTGGAGACAAATGGATATAATTGTCTTGTGTTTTATTTTTATTGATATCATGTTTACATGGAGATTAAACATATTTAAAAATGATGTTTTATCTCTTTAAATGTGGAGATATGTAAGGGACCATATATATCTCATTTTGCGGTATGAGATGGAAAATGGAAGTTGGATACTGCTGCATAGCAAAAACAAAACGTACCTTGCAGAGAGAATTTTCTTTTTCCTTTACCTGGTGTTTGCACATATTTTTATATGTCTGTGTGCATTGTGTATTGCGTGCATGTGCATTTTGGGTAATTCAGGGGACATGATATTTTTGTGCTGCAAACTATGTTAGATAGTTTTGCCATCTTTGTTGATTATATTGGACATAAAAATTGTGATTTTTGTGATGTGTCTGCTGATTTCAGTATGTGGTGCCAGACTGTATGCAGTATGGACCCAAGACATGTGAATTTATCAGCAATCTCCAGTATCACATTGTCTGTCCTGAATGAAGGTGACATAACAAAGTTCTATCAAGTTCATGGCATCTATCTTCCTATGTGATATTCAAACCAAACACTTTACAGGTATGACAGAGTCTGCCCAATTTATGCAGAGAGTGCTTCTCAATGTGAAGTACTCGTATAGCATCAGCAGCTCAGAGCAACTCTATGCTAATGATTTGTTGCACTTTTGTCTTGGATCTCAGGCAGACAAAGCTGAACAGCTTACCATCAGTTCTGCTATGTAAGTAGACATCGGGCTGAATTTTTCCAGCCACTGAACAACGTGGACATTGGCAAGAAATTTCAGATAACTGTGTAACATTGGTAGTGAAGGAGATTTTTGGTGTCAACAACAAAAAGTCCTATTTTCCAACCAATTATTGAATGGTGAGATGAGATTCATGCCAGTGAGATGCAAGAGACCTATTTTCATGCATTAGCCTGAGTGTTCATTTTGTTAATACTTCATTTCTCCTTCTGATGTGCAGTTTCCCATCCTTCCACCTACCACATGGAAGCTAGATGCCAACAATTCCCAACAGACCTGAGGGAGTGGTAATCTTGCAACTCTAGCTGGTGACTTGGTCTTCTGGCCCTACATTTAGGATGCCAGTCACCAAAATCTCAGGGCATGCTTCATGGACAGTTTGGTTAGATAGTATGAGATAACCTGCAGGGGCCGACAGAGGTAACCCTTCAATGAACTTGCAAAAATTGTCTAGTTGTCAATTTCTAGTAAGTTGTGACTCAATGTCTCCAAAATGTGCATGACAACGAATGAGGGAGGAATGCGTCAATGCTGGAATGACTGACTCTGCTACAGACCTCCAAAGGTTCCAATGTTGCGCGATCATAGCCAGCCTTAGCCATCATGGTGTCATTGAAACAGGAGATCACACTAAGCAGCTATAGCAGGCAGCTACTTTACTCTGACAGCTTAAATAGGCTGCGTCTGTTCACCTGTTCAAATGTCCTTGTGATATTGATGAAGATGATATATATTGTTAACACTTTGTTCATGGCCTTGCTCTTTTTGCTGTGTATCCTTGAATTCTGAAATAACACTGGGATTCAGGAGAGATGCATTCATCCAAGCCAAGATCTGGAGTTTGACAAGGACAATGTGGTCTAAGTATTTTTCCATAACTCTCACCAAAGATATGGCTCAATAATTGTTGTAAAGTAGTTAGCCCTCTTCTTATACAGAGGCACAGTCTTTGCATCATACATATCCCGAGTCACTGCTTCCTGTCTCCTAAAGAGACAGAGATGTTTGTATAGATGTTGTGGAGGTGCTGGTGCCCTGTATTCAATGAGTTCAGGCAGTATGGTGTAATCATTTGGAACTTTGCCAGTAGCAAGCAAATCAATAGCTTTGCTAAACTACTCCTCTGTGGATCTGATAATCCAGCTCTTTCATGATAAGCAGAGTCTCTCTGGTGCTTTGAGCTTCCATGGTGACTGTATTCTCCTTGAGCGTAATTTAAGATAATGTTGCACCCAATCTCTTCCATCACTTTTGGAAGTCAGCAATAATGTCTGCTTCTTTTATTTTCACTGTAGCTGTTTTCTTTGGTAAATAGACCTGTTACCTTGTTGATTCTATCATACATGTCCTTATTGCTCGTTGTGTTAAAGGAATGTAACTTTGTATCCTGTTTGTAATATGGAGGTCAGAAATGAACCAAATCAGATGAGAACATATGCAATTTAACCTTTCACAAAACTTACTTCGAGTTGCTAAAATAGTTGTTTCCCTAAATGTTGTTTCAAAATATTTTGGCTTCAGATCTGTTATAATGGTGGGGACGCTCTTTGCACTCAGTCATGAAATGGTTAGTGTTAACAAAAAGCCTTTACTTGCCACTTGCCTATTTCTTGACTTGAAAAATGTAGGGCAGCAAGTTGGAAATTGTAAGAGCACTGTACAGTCAGACCTCATTATACAAGTTTTAGGCAGGTTTCTCAGTATGAAAGCAGGCCACCTGCCAACTTTCATTTGATGATTGTGCTTCCCTGTCCTGGGAAATCCAAGCACAGCAAAAATAATTTTGCTATACAGACCTTATTGAATCCTTTTGCCATTTTAAGCATCTCAATTTGATCCCACTTCGATTTTTGAAACTCAGGGTAATGCAATTAAGGTTGATGAAATCTGTGGTCATAATTTAGCACTTTAAGCCTCGATATCATTCTATTAAATCTGTGCTGGACCTGCTTTGAGACTATTTATCCTTCTTGATCTGCAGTGCCCAGAACTGATTGCAGTGCTCCAAACAGTGTCTGACCAAGGTTCTGTTAAATGAGGCAGAATTGCCTCTCAATTAAATACCAGCACCGCCCATCACCAACCCCACAAATGAAAGTCACATTTTTATTTGCTTTTTATATGATTTTAATGATTTGAGAATTAAGACTTTGAATGAAACTTGAGATTAAGTCCCTCTGATGATGCAACACTGATTTCAGTACTGCATTGAAATGTCAGCTTCATTTATATAATCTCTTCTTTGGACAGGGGCATGCACCCATCAAGTGTTGACAGTGCCATCACTGAGCCAAGGCTGTCACAAGGAGATGTGAGTAGAGTCTAAGATTGTATCAGAGTCTAAGATTGGTTGTGTTTGTGTCACACTGTTACTAGACATGGTTTTTTATGAGTAAATGCATTTCCACCAACATGTGACTAATACTTCATGGTTAGTGCAGAGTCAGGATTTGTATGGCTGTTTGTTGGCAGCTGCTATTTTGAGGGAAATGTTAAGAGTTCTCCAGACCTTTGAAAATGTGGAATGAATTAAACAACGGCCTTTAAATTCTCAGTTTTCTTTCTAAGTTGATGAGACCACGCCTGTCATCACCATCTAGTTTTATCATTGCTTTCTAAATTATGAGTCAGCAAAGTAAATTGGCGGCAAGCCTATTGCTATATTTTGGTTTGGGTATGTTATTAAGAAAGTTATCAGAGTGAGATTGGGTCAGAAAAGGACAAAAGGTTACAATACAAATCTATTGACTGAAGTTGGGAGCGAGCAGTGTTTTAAAGATGGATATTTATTCTGAGAAAAGTGATCTTGTTAGTTCCCAAATGTAACAAAGTTCTGCCAGACTATTCTATTTGAATTGGAATGCATTGTGGAGAGATCTTCATGGTTGTGCTAAATTAAACCACATCACTGCCCTGCTTCCACAAGGACTTCATTTTTTTTTTGTATTTTAATAAATAGAATCTGTACAACATTTGTGGTTTCCCTGACCACATGGTGTAAATGTTTGATCTGCTGCAAAGTGTAAACTGGTAATTTTTTTTTTACAAATAGCAGTTTGGTGGGTTTGAAACTAATTTCTCCCACAAATTAGCTATTTAAAGGATGCACATAAGAAAAACACAATTTATGAAAAACTTTTTCTTGATAAGGAAATTGCTTAAAATTGTAATTCTCAAGGGTGTTCAACAGCAGACACTGATGGAAAACAGAAAAGGGAAACCTGAAAGATCCTGCAGTTGTTTAAAGAATTCTTCCTTCAGCATGTCTAGAGATGCCAACTAATATATTATGTAAAATTAATCAACAGTACATAAACCATCTATTGTGGAAATATTTAAATTGTCATATCAGTATTCAATGCTAAGTATTTGTGATTTTGTGTGTGTAATGTTGCTAATAACTTTTTTAACCTTAAGGTTTGGTACGGTAAATATCGGGAACCATAGGTAAAATTATGCATTAACTCAATCAATATACATTGTGGAACTACGCTACAAGACATTTAATATTGTTATGAAAGAAGCACTTTACAATAAATGTTTTTTTCAGTCCAACCAGGTTATGTGGATATAAAATTATTTGTATGTTATTTATACTTATGAGTCAGTATTGCCTTATTCTGAAAGTTTCTCATTTTGACTTCCCTACTTTGGATTAAGATTTCCTACTTTGAGTAGTTTGCAACAAAGCATGAGTGTAAAATTTAAGTAGGAGATATAAACAGGGTAGTAGTGAACTGCCTACCCATTAAATAGCCTACCAGTTTTCCTTTTTAATGGAGCAATGGTTGAAACTACTTTTAGTGCCTAATTATTGTCCCAGCTAAAAACATTTTAGTAATCGAACCTAGAACCAATTGGACATTTCAACTTTAACTACAGTATTCAAATCATTAATTGACACTTTTACACTGAAGATGTGTAAATGTGCAAAATTTCTGAAATATTTCACAAACTTTCCAATCTCAGCACTGTGGAGGGTAAATGCCCTTAATCAAATTTAATTACTGTATTAGAAACAAAATCTCATCTAAAGTAATTCACTTCCAGGACATTAATTGTGAAATTAAGTTTGCAGATAAAAACATTTTATCCCCTTCTTTTTGGAGCCAGTTTTGTTAGATAAAAACTACTGCCAACATCAAAGCAATGCTTTGAAGATTTCCCATTGTGGCTCAGCTTTGAAAATTGCAAAAACAATAGTCTAATGAGTAAGAGTTTTGTGGCCTTTTTAATAGACTTTTGAGCTTTACCTTAGAGCACTGGAAGGCAGTTTGATCAGCTCAGATCAATGAACGAGTACAAAGCTTGCACGCAACTCAGCACTTTTAGATAAGAGGAGGAGGGAATCGGACCTTGTTTGCCAGTACCAGACTTTCCACATGAAAGCACCACCTCCTCTTGGGAAAGGGATTCCAGTCTCCTTGGTAAACATATAAATTGGATATGATGCCCAAGAAAAAGTACTGTTTTGGCTACTATCCAAGACTTTTTTTCACTGAATGAGAGTAGAAGATTATAAAAAGGGAGTTGGGAGTTACAGAGAGTACCACCTTGCTTATAAAGTAACCTAATCCTCTAAACTTTGAAGTTACTGTAATATATTTGCTCCCATTCATCAATTATGACAATGTTAACCTTATTAGTGAGCTAAGAGGTTTGTCTTAAGTAAATATGCAATCTCATCTTCTCCTGACAAAACATTTAAAACAGTGCCTTTTAGCTATTTTGCCATAAAAATATACTGTCAAGTCAGAAAAGCTCCTTGACTTTTAAAGATATTTAATGGCTGATGTGAACCAGGGTTGAAAGTAGCAAATAGAATCTCCATGATGATGACAATAAAGTTTACATTTAATTATTTTCTCCCCAAATCTACTCGTCCTTGTTCAGCCATCTTTAAAGAAATTTTAAGTCAATGGGAGACTTCTTCATGACCATTAATATCAACATGCTTTTATTTCCTGACAGGAAAGGGTAAACCAAGTCAGTAAATGTAAGTTTTGTTATGATAATGACCATTGAGCAGCTATATTGACAGTTGGATAAATGCAAGGTTTTGTATTTGGTAAAGTTAGCAAGGGCAGGACTGATACTGTTAATGGTAGGGCCCTGGGTAATGTTGTCGAACAGAGAGACCACGGCGAACAGGTATGTCATTCTATGGAAGTTGTGTTACAAGTAGACAGAATGGTCAAGAACGATTCCTAACACATTTGCTTTTATTGCTCAGATCATTGAGTACAACAGTTGGGACAGCATGTTGAGGACGTTGGTGTGGACTTCTCTGGAGTGCTGTGTCCATTTTTAATTGTCCTCTTTTAGGAAGGATATTAGTAAGCTGGAAAAGGTTCAGAAGAGATTTACCAGGATGTTGCCAGGTTTGGAAAGTTTGAGTTATAAAGAAAGGCTGGGATGTTTTTCCCAGGAGTGTAGGAGTTTGAGGGGTGACCTCATAGAGGTTTATAAAATCAACAGGGGCACAGATAAGGTGAATTGTAAAGGTCTTTTCACTGGGGCAGGGGAGTTCAAAACTAGGGGCATATTTTTAAGGTAAACGGAGAAAACATTAAAAGGGAACTGTGGGACAACCTTTGCACACAGAGGGTTTATGTGGTTGTTGATATAGAATAAAATAGTCCTTTGAATCATCGGAAACTGCTTGACATGGAACATTTTAGTCACTACTTACAACCACTACCAACACAACCGTGTCCGCTTCCCCATTGCTGGTAGTTCACCCATGGATTCTAGCACTGGGTACTAATAGATGGTCTGGAGAGTATCAACTACCATTCAGTCACCTCTTTGTGAAATCTAAACTCGCCTGTATAGATGTACATGATCAACAGTTCATGGTTGATTGCAATATTACTGTCACTCCACACCAGATTTGCAAGGAATATGAGACACCCAGACCTTTAAATGTTACTGAAACAAAATTCATATCACCCCAGATCTGGTTAGTTAAATATTTCTCTCCCCTATTTGGCGAGGAAAAGACTCTGGAATATGTTGAGCACTCACATATCCTTGGCTGCCACCTAAAGGCCAACTTTGAAGAGGAAATGTAACACAAGATGTGCCAGTTCAGTCTTCTACAAGCTACGACAGTGAAGTGTTTCACAGAAGAGATGTCAGCAAGTCAAAAAAGCCCTCATGTACAGACTTTTGCCGTCACCATGCTCATGTAGTGCAATTAGTCCCGGACTATGTGTAAGTGACTCATAAAACTACTAAAGAAATTTCACCAGCAATGCCTATACTGCAACCTCCAGATTCATTGAGGTGACTGTTACACAAATGCTACTATGTTGATGTCCTTCATGAAGTCAGCTCCATAAGCATTCAGGCAAAACTCCAGTAAACTCATCTATGATGGACTGGACACAGCGTCCTGATGGTTAAAATGGATGGACCCCCTATTTTCTCAAGTCTCAATGGCCTGCATTCAATGGGAGGATGTAGAAAGTGGTACAAAAACACTCTGGAACTCTCCTTGACGTGTAGAAATATTGACACAAAGGATTAACAGGAATTAATTTACCAGTCCTTCAAAATTGCGACAACTTGTCCATCAAGCTGCATCACATTTTGAGTCTGAATGTGTTAGTGATGAGGTAGAATAGAATTAGCCTGTTCACTTATGGCAGAAGCTGGAAATCCTCAGTAAATGTCCTTGAGCCAAGGATCAGCCAATGATAATCATCAGCTGCTTATCTGCATTGTCTTATTCCTTTCACCTTCCACATCCTCACCTCTCACTGATCCTGATCTTGTCATCTTATATACTTCTGTCCTCACCCATCAACCATCCAAAACACTTTATACTTCACATCCTGATCTCCTCATACTTCCATCCCAATCTTGTTCCCCTACACCCCCACCCATCATAGCTTTCTCAAGTTCCCTATCCTAATTAATATCCTTACACTCCAACACCATCCCAATCAACCTGCCCCAACACCATTACGATTGATTTTCCTACCATCCCTACCCATTTTGATCTCCCATCTCATCCTATTTCAACTTCTACTGCCACCCATCCTGTCTTTCTCAAGCTTTCCACTCATTATGATCTTCTCAAACAATTCCAATCTCACTGTCTCTCTGATTCTCCACCACAACTTCCACATCTGTTCACCCTGAATTCTCATCCCCCACTTATCCTGAACTCAGCTCCATCATCTCAATTTAATCATCTCTCCTCATCCTTATCTCTTCAGTCAGCTCTATGCCTCTCACCCCAATTCTGTGCTCTTGATCTCCTCACTTGCACCAAAAACTCCCATTGGTTTTGACTCTGCGTCCATCCCTATACCCTCACACCCCCTTCCCAACCTTAACCTAGTGCAGTCTTTTCCTCTGCTTCTAACATGTTCTTCCTCCTTATGCACATGTTGAAGACATTTTCTTGAAATTCCTATCCTCAGGAGCAGTGCATTGGTGGATTCCAGCTCATTGGTTGGGTCCTTTTAGTGCACAAGGGTCAATTCTGCAGGGTTCTCTTGGCATCGATTTCAGACATAGCCGTTGCTTTTGCCATTGTTTCTACTGAATTCGGACACTAAATATTTGGTTATTATGTGCAACCCTATTCCTAACTCCATTCTTTCTTAGGATCTCCTCCTAAAACACTCAACCTGTCAACTGGCTTCATGCAAATACAAAATGTGCTGAGCTACAACAAGCAAGCACCTGTTTGACTCTCTCAACTTGTCAGTTAAACTTCAATAAGACTCAAACTTCAAAATAACCCAGGCCTCCCAAAGGTGGTTTTGGGTGAGTGCCACAGGCAGAGTGCAGACTTCACACCTGTTTTAGATCCATGGTAGAAATGACTCCCAAGCTGCCTTAAATGGGCAGGATTTTCCTGTCATGAAAGGCTTTTTACTTTTCCTCTGTTAAACCTGGTTTTAATATATAGTTTCAGAAGTAATTGCAAAATCCTGTAACTTTTTATCACTCACAGCTTAGTAAAATGCCCCATCTCCAACCATTTGCGGGATGATTTTAACAAAAGCCAGGTGATAAGTAATGCCCTCTCCCCACCATGCCTGCACTCTGAAAACTGCTGAATACATTTTCTCTATTTCTCATCAGGCTGTCACTATTATGGGACAGTCTCTCTACCTTCCAATGCAATAGTTCTACACCATAATCAATGGCAAGCCCTGCCATTCAAAACTGTGCATGCTCCTTATTCTCAAATCTTCATTGTGTCCTCTTCAACTGTAGTAAAAATGTCAGAAACAAAATAGTGATTGAGTTCCAACTATCATTCATTAAAAGCCAGCAGAAGGTATATCTGTTTATTCCTTATCACTATGATACTTGCCTCTTTCCTGTGTTTCCATGGATACACATCAACCTCTCCTGGTGTTCCTGAGTGAACTTTCTTGGCAGATGACTGACAGAGGTCTAAAGAATCCTTGCTACACTCTTATAAGATACTCTTTCATCTCCTCAAACACTTCTTGGAGATCTTTCAGGACGCTTGCAAAGGAAACAAGATTATAAGATATTCTTGTGCATTCATTCTCCACGCTCAGAAACCTAAAGACCAAACTTAACACCAATAACCCCAAAAGGTGCTGCCCAACAGGTATCAAGCATATTGTGTGGTGCATGTTTCTATTCTCCCATATTCCTCCAGTTTCCAAAGGAGAGAGAAAATTTCACTCGGCCTTACCAATGTCGTTCTGTGACAGTCTGAGCTAACTCAGTTCTAGTCTATTTTCTCTGTAGGATTGACTGTAAGTTATTCTCATTTTAAGATTTGATGTAACATACTCTATTGTTATGTAAAAGCATGTCACAGCAGGATTAATATCTGTTTTTTTGAATGCCATATATCACCGTATTTTCATTAATCCACAAGTTGTGCTGCTGTGCCAAAGCACACTGAATATTTTTCCACCTCTATATAACAGATTATTTTACTTAGTGGCTCTGTGTCATATCTTATTATCATCAATTTCCATCGACACAGTGCATGTGCTACTGTTAAGGAAAAGGCAATTCATGAATGAAATTACCCAATTTTTACATACCAAAATAGGTACCAGGGGCAAAGAATAAAACTGTCTGAGAGCAGTAATCTCTTTTAAAACATGGTATAAAGCTGTGCCCGACTAATCTATCTATATTATTTAGGAGTCTTTCAATCATTTCTATCTTATACACAACATCAAGCTGATTTATTATCGAGTTGACATGAGAGGATTCGATGAAGCTGCATCCACTGCAATCCACTTTTAATTCTTAACTTTATAAGCCTGAGAAAAACGCATATATAAACAACGTAAATTCAACTTTAATCCAATTATGATGACATGTTACAATTTTCATTTCCTTAAAAGTGATTTTGTGGGAAAACAGAGGTCAGAATGTAACATACCATTCTTTTTCTTTTTTTTGCTAAGTTTAGTGAACTCTACTTAAGTGTCATGTGTAGGCATCCTCACTATTGCTTTGCACTTCCCACTTTATGTCAGCCTTGGCTCATTAGTAGCATACTTGCCTCTAAAGCAGATTGTTATGAATTTGAAATCTACCTAGAGGCTTGACCATATCATTTAGGCTGGGATTTTGTATATTTCTGAGGGAGTGTGATACAATTGGAAGTTGTATGACCAGAAAATAATATGTGGCTTCACTGTCCTACTCTCGCCTATCAATCCTACACAGAGTGATTACTAAATTATGCTCAATTAAGTAGATTTTTAGGATCACACGGCACTATTTTGAAGAAAAGTAACATGATTTTGCTATTTAAAAAGAATCTGAAAGAACCATGGATGCTGAAAATCAGAAACAAAAAGGAATTGCTGGAAAAAACTGATCAGGTCAGGCAGCATTTATGGAGAGAAAGCAGAGCTAATGTTTCGGGTCCAGTGATCCTGTTTCAGAACAGCTCTGAATATCAGAACTGAGTTAGGTGGATTGGCTATGCCAAATTGCCCAAAGTGTCCAAGGATGTGCAGGCTACTTGGATTAGTCATGGGAAGTGCAAGGTTACAGGGAGAGGGTAGGGGGGATGGGTCTGGGTGGGATACGCTTTGGAGGGGTGGCTTGGATTCGATCGGCCTGTAGGGATTCAATGATAAATGCAAGTTTCTCTTTCAAAAATTGATTTTGGCTTTGATTGCTGTAACCATGTGAATTTATCTTAGCCAAAATTAGACAGACAGGAAGAGAAAACCTAAAGAAGGTCCCCCAGCACCACTTTGACTTCAGCATGACAACAGTATTATCAGAAATTGTGCAAAGTCAAACTATTAAACAGAATTTTGTGAACTTTTAATATTAATAAATTGCCTGAATGCATGTGTAATGGTATGTGCTTTATATAGAGAAAATAATATGTGGCTTACTGTACTACTCTAGTGTGTGAATCCTACTCAGCTCTAATAAAAAAAATGAACTTTAAGTTAGTAAAAGGCTTTTTAAGAAATGTAATCAATAAATATTTGAGACCGAACTATAAAAGCAGATTTTAACACACTTGATTTAGGAAATAGGATTTAAGGAGCTTCTTAAAGGATGAGATGGAAATGCAGAGATAGAAAGGTATTGGAGGAAAGGTAGAGGTTAGCTGAAGGCATGGCTACAGTGGTGAAACATTGAAATTTAGGGATATGCAAATAGGTCCCATTCTCAAATCAGTATAAACACACTCAAAGAAATCCATATAAAATGTACCTGTATGTTTATTTGTGATGCTTAGACATCTTTACAAATAAACACATACCCACTATGGAGGGGGTGGGGAGGGGGATCCAGTTAGCTGGAAAACTGGTGAATCATGCCAACAGAATTGGTTCAATCCCCACAGCAGCTGAAGTTACCATGAAGTACTCTCCTTCTCAACCTTTCCCCTCACCTGAGGAATGGTGACACTCAGGTTAAAACCACCACCAGTTATCTTTTTTCTAATGAGGGAGCAGCACTGATACTTTTATTGTCTATGTGTGAGAAACAGAGGGTCATTCTCTATAAAGCAAGATATAAGTGCTGTTTTTAGGACACAGTTTTGGTACTAAATTGAAAATAAACTGCTACCAATGGGACAAAGCTATGTCGTAAATAGGAGAGGTTAGGAGACAAGCAAAAATGTAATAGACTTCTGGCTTGATCTATCAGGCATTTCATTACATTGTGTAACAATGTTCCATATTCCTTGTAATGTCTATAAATTCTAAAAAGAGTGTTTCAGCAATTAAAAAGAATCCGGGATTATACTGGGTTTATATCAGAGTTGATTAAGAGTCAACTAAATTAATAACATAACTGGAGTTATTTCAAGCTAAGTATTCCTACTGCCAAAGTCAAACTCCATTGATGTAAATTTGATGCAGAACCTGGTCTGATTCAAGTAAATTCAACTTTGACTACCGTAATGTTAGAGATTCCCTGAGATAGCATCTCAATACTTGTAAAAAGTGCACTTGACCTTGATCAAATCTGACAGCAAGGCCTCCACACGCAGTCAAATATCCTGTAAAAACAAAATTCCTCTCCTCAAAAAAAAAATCTTTTCTTGATGTAGACGTTATGGGTTCCAGCATGAAACCTGACCTCACATGATGACAAAGGAATATTCTATCCTTCTGTAAAGTGAACCACCAAATTTAATCATAAAAAAATCATGGAAACATGCAAACACCTTTAATAACACAGAATAGGATATTGAATCATAGCCTGTGTGACAGAAACTTTTATTTCTGAACAATTGGATAACAATGTAAGGCATTCAATGACATATCTTACCATCGCAAATGTGGGGGACAGACAGGATGGCTGCTTGCTCTCTGCCTCCATCCCCTGGAAGGAAAGTCAGTGGAGAGCCAATGGACCTGAAAGAAGCCAATCGGTAGTCATGAGGTGCTGTGGGTGGACAAGGTCAGAAATCACGCGACAGGCTTATTTGAAAGCACAAGCTTTCGGAGCCTCATTCCTTCTTCAGGTGTTAGGTGAAGAAGGAGTGGGACCCCAAAAGCTTGTGTTTTCAAACTAACCTGTTAGACTATAACCTGGTGTCATGTGATTTCAGACCTTGTCCACCCCAGCCCAACACTGGCACCTCTACATCAGTGCTGTGGGTGAGCTGGCATGCTGGAGAGTCAGATCTCCACTCCTGATTGAGGTCAGAAGTAGCATCCTCTTATATGGCTAGTCCAGTTCAGTTTCTGGTCAATGATAACCCCCAGGGTGTTGATAGTGCGGGATTCAATGAAGGTAATACCATTCAATGTCAAAGGCAACGGTTAGATTTGTTTCTTATTGAAGATGGCCATTTCTTGTATACCATTAATGTTACTTGTCACTTTTCAGCCCAAGCCTTGATATTGTCCGGGTCTTGCTGTATTTGGACATGGATTGTTGCTGTATCCGTGGAGTTGCAAATGGTGTCAAACACTGTGTAATCATCAACAAACATTCCCATTCCTGGCCTTGTGATGAAGGGAAGGTCGGTCATGAAGCAGTTAAAGATGATTGAGCCTTGGCCACTCCTCTGAGGAACTCATGCAGAGAGTTCTGGACCTGAGATGTCTAACCTCTAACAACCACAACCATCTTCCTTTGTGCCAGATTTGGCTTCAACTATTGAAGAGATTTCTCTCTGATTCTCTTTGATTCCAGTTGGACTAGGGCTCCATGAGGCCACACTCAGTCAAATATGGCCTTGATGTCAAGGCAGTTGCTCTCACATCATCTCTGGAATTTAGCTCTTTTGTCCATATTCGAACCATGAACAGTTTTGAGGAAGGGTCACGGGACCTGAAACGTTAACTCTGATTTTTTCTTCACAGATGCTGCCAGACCTGCTGAGCTTTTCCAGTAACTTCTGTTTTTGTTTCTGTGTTTGAACCATTGTCTATTGAAATCAGGGAAGGCAAATAAAGTTAACATAAGTGAAGTAAAGTTTCTAGTAAATAGTTATGGCAAGTTAATATTTATTCTAAGAGTAAAAAGTGGTTTTTAGAATTATTGGATGGCAGGTCAGATAGGCCTAGTGGAGTGTATCCCGTGGTATATGTGAAGTCATGGATATGCCATGTGTTGCAGAAAAACACAACTGCAGGAAATTTCACTCGCTGCACAAGCTGGAGCTCTGGGGTTCAGAGCTTGAGCAGTGGTTGGAGTCATTAGGATTAGAATTAGAATTAGGATTAGCTTTATTGTTGCATGTCCTCAAATGAGTGCATAGTTTACAAGTCGCCACTTAAAGCACTGTCTTAGGCACAAAGGTACCTAGGTACAGATTTTTAAGTACAAAGGACTTATGAATAGAAATTGGAAAAATAAAGAAATAAACAGCTCACAATAACAGTCCTTCCTGGCTTTTAGTCTGTGCCTTGCCTTGACTCCAGACCATGCCAGGCTTCACCTTGAGGCTCTCAAGGCTGGAGTACTGCTCTGGAACCCCCTTCAGGCCAGAAATCCATGCTGAGGCTACTCTAGACCACTGACAGACTGCCACGCTGAGCCAGCAGACTGCCGTGCTAGGGTCCACGCTGAGGCCAAGGATTCAAGCTTGTGCTGTGGCAGGAGTCCAAGTCTGCACTGAGGCCGGGAGTTCAGGACATTGCCGAGAAGAAAGAAGACACGAGAAAGATAAAAAAAAGGAAAGAAAAATGAAATGGATGGAGTGGGTGAGCTCTGGCTGAACAGCCCTATTCTGCCACCATCTTTACTAAGTATCCGTGAGGCAGAGGACTACATGGATAGCATCTATAAGGAAATAGTCACACTGCAGGTTAGAAGTGTGCAGTTAGAGAGGGAATAGGTGACTAAAATACAGTGTAGGAGAACCAGGCAGGAGTCCTTGAGTCTGTCCTGTCTATCAGGTGTGCAAAAGGGTGGGCTGGAAGAAGAATGGAGGGGCAGTATTGGTAGGAGACTCCATCATCAGGAGATTAGATAGTTATACACCATTAAACATATCTCCAGAATAGTGAGTTGCCTCCCTTAGCCAAAGGCAAGGATGTCATGGAGCAGCTGCATAACATGCTTTTGAGGAAGTAGGATCAGACAGAAGCTGCACTCCATATTGGTACCAACAACACAGGTAGGAAAAGGGGTGAGGGCCTGAAAGCACTTCAAGACTACTCTGCCATTCAATGAGGGCATGGCTGATCTGTGTCCTCATTCCATGTACCTGTCCTTGGCCCATAACCCATAATACATTTTCTTCACATAAATTTACCTATCTCAGATTTAACAACTAATCCTCCATCTGTTGCTGTTAATATGCATGTAGAAGTGCTTCCTAACATCTCTCCTGAAAAGTCTGGCCCTAATTCTCAGACTGTGCCCCTAGTTCTAGAAATCTAAAGGTACAGATACATGGATATGAGCTAATTACCATGACAAAAAAAAAAGTTTGCATGGTGTCCAGGACTAGGAACTCATATTCAAGGATAATTGATGTTTAGTAAGGACAGACAAGAAGGAAAAGGAGCTGGAGTTGTGCTGATAATGTGAGATGGGATCAGCACATGAGGAAAAGAGGATGTCAGATTGGAAGAGCAGTGTGTGGAATCTGTTTTGATGGAAATCAGAAACAACAAGGGGCAGCAGACATTGATTGTAATTACTCATAGCCCATGAGATAGCAGCTCAAAAATGAGAGAAGCGTATAGCATGGGCAATACAGTTAACATGGGTGGCCTCAATCTGCATAAAGAATGGTTAAACCAATTGAGCATTAAAGCTGTGGAGAATGAGTTTTTGATGTGCTTTAAGGATAGTTTTCTAGACCAGTATGTTGTAGACCAACTGGAAGGTGAGCTATTTTGGATCTAGTATTATGAAATGAAATGAAATGAAAATAGAGTTATTAATAATCTTGTAAAAGAATATTTAGGGATGAGTGACCACAATAAGATAGAACTTTACATCGAAAGTGAGGTAATACAATCTGAAGCAATGGTGTTAAATTTGAATAAAGGAATTATGAAGGCATGAAGCATGAATTGGCTGAAGTAGATTGGGAAGATACGTTAAGAGGTATGACTGTACATGGACAATGGATTGTCTTTAAAGAACAGTTACATAGCATACAGAAACCACACATTCTTTCAAAGTACAAAAGCATTTCAATATGTCAGTCAAACATGGCTAAGATTAAAAGAAGAAGCTTATAAAGTTGCTGGGAATGGCGGTAATTGTTTTTCTTTCTTATTCACTTGTGATGTGGGAATTGCTGGTTGTTCCAGCATTTATTGCTTATCCCTGGTTACCCTTCAGAAGATGGTGGTGAGCTGCCTTCTTAAACTCTATCTCTGCAATCTCTATGAAAAGGGAAACTTTGGCCTAGTTGGGGAGGACTGTAACCATCATGCCCTGGCAACTGAGTAAGCGTCATTGTCAAGTGCTTCTCTCCCATTACCAGCACTGTGAATGTGTTCTTAACAAGCCCAAACTACCACCCCTTCACTATTCGTTCTCTCTTATCTCTTGCAGGCATCGGCTCCATCTGCATAATCTCTGACATAAAAAGAGCAGTCGCACAGGACATCATTTCCACCTGTATTTCTGAGGAAGATACAGATCGCTCAAAAGAAGCACCAGTAAGGCTGTCTTCTGCATTCGCCAGCAGCTCAGGTATCTTAGCTAGAGTAAAATCAGGACCATATTCTGCTGAGCACATCATTGCTACATCTCAGCACCGAGGAAGAAACATGCTGGAATACTGTGAACAGTTTTGGGCCCCTTATCTAAGGAAAGATATACTGTCATTGGAGGCAGTCCAGGAGAGGCTTGCTAGGCTGATATAAAATGTGGCTGGATTGTCTTTTCAGGAGAGGTTTTGCAGGCTGTGTCTATACTCATGGGAATATAGAACAACGAGAGGCAACCTTGTTGAAATATATGACATTCTGAGGGAACTTAGAGTCAGAGTCACAGACTTGACAGGGTACATGTGGAAAGATCATTTCCACTTGTGGGAAAGTCTAGGACCAGAGGACAGAAGTAGTAGCCCTAGTAGTACTAAAGTGGACAACTGTGTTTTAAGTGAGTTAGAGATGTGCCATGATGATGTAGTGAAGCTGGTGCATGTCTGATGCCAACCTCTGTAGACAGTAGATGCAAGCAGTCACTGCCCATGGAGCTTCTCCATGAGGTTTTGAGGAATGCTGGTGGGGACCAAGCAGTAGACACTAGATACCTGCTCAGACTTTCACTTGTCGGAGAAGGGTCTAGACCTGAAACGTCAGCTTTCCTGCTCCTCTGATGCTGCTTGGCCTGCTGTGTTCATCCAGCTCTACACCTTGTTATCTCTTCACTTGTCACAGTGTAGTTTCTCTCTGCTGTGTTGGAGAATAGCAAGCTGCATATAAAAGAAATGAGAACAATTAGTAATGAGTTGGAAATAAATACAAAATAAGCCTCTGGCTGCTTAATATTGAGATTCCTGTCTTGTCTTGGGTGGAAAATTGGACATTTGTTTCTCAATTTGGTGAATGTCATTTTGCCAAAGAATTTACCATTGCCCATGTCATTCAGCGACTGGGAGAATTTCACCCATTACTTTTGATAGGAAGCTGCTTTGTAATAATGATAAACCTTTGCTTTAAACATAGTATCAGAATACAGATTTGTTTCCCTCAAAGAGGTCGCAAACACAAAGTCATAAAAGCTGTGTTATTTCAAAAATATGGAAACACTTTGTTGATCATTTACTCTTTGAGCTCCAATGTAAGTCTATATATAATTCCCAAGGTGCTTATCAGTGAAAATTGTATAGTGATATAAAGCATACAGAGGTCAATTTATGTCCTTGGAGGGTTATATTTGTTTGAAATGCAGAATTTTAAGAAGCTCTAATTATAATATAGTAAAGAAAATCAGATTTTACTCTGCAGTTTGCATTGTAAGCTTTGACTGAATAGTAGATTAATGAAAGGAATTTAAATTGGTGAGGTTCAGAATCATGCTTGTACAATGATCCTTTTCAAACAAGTTGATTCCTCCGTGTACATAGAAATGAAGGAATGGCACATTAATATTTGTTTGTGGGTTTCACCCAAGAGAAGGTTTGCCTTTAGAAATGACTTGTCCTTAGCAGAGTGTATTTAAAAAAGAAAAATATCACCTCTGATTGTTGGTTATTGTTTCTGAATCTTTATGACAGTACAAGGTTTATGTTTCCTCTTCTTGTGCCAGAGATATTATGAACGGCTTTATGAAGTAAATGTTGTGTTTAAAATAAAATAAAATTAGGTACCATTTCCTTACATTAAAACTAAAAGGTCTTAAACTGAAACTGTATCAATCCACTCTCTTGAGCAGACAAGCCAGACGTACAACCCAAACTGTGGAATTTAATTGCAATACACAGATAGAGTTCTAATGACTTAATTGGAATTTGATCTTTTCTTTCTGTTGATGACCAAGTCAAGCAGCATAGAACAGCTCTTGGGTGGTACAGTTTAATCTCCAGATACAGACCAGAAAGCTTCTGAATTTGACCTGTAAAATGTAACCTTTTATTTATTAGGTGGGGCAATAGGGAGGTGATCATTGATACACTAGGGAGCTGAAGAACTTCGGCAGTCTTCTGTTATTGATTACTGTGCTGTAATCCCTGCCAAGTTGACTGGTATGGATGATTTTACTTTAAGGTTACACTCGAAATTTAGTATGTTATAGAACCAGCAAAGCCACACATACAAAGGCACAGGTCAACAGATAACTAATCTGACTGATAATCCCTCGCTCAATAAGCAGTAAAATATTTATGACAACTGCATTGACTGAATTCAAACCTAAAAAAAACTTCAGTCTGCGTTTACTGCCGACAGAATCCACACCAGTAGAAATTTGTTTTTGTTAGATAGCAATTCCCTCAGGCCGCAATGAACAAAAGAGCTCAGTGAAGATCTCACAAGTCAGATCTCAGCACCTCTTCCACTTTGTACAGTGCTCAATGGAAGTGTTTCCTACTCAGTTTCAGGTTTCCCTGTGTTTTTCCCATTCTGTTTATTTTTGTTTCCTATATGTCACACAGCAACATCTGAGATGGATGAAAGATGCTGCATGAAAATTGTCGGCCTTTCACAATCACGTTGAGAACTTTCTTTTTCTATTTTATCCTTTCATGGCATGTGGGCATCACTAGAGACAGCAGCATTTACTATTAAAATATGACGGGAATAAATAAGATAGAAGTAGGGTGTTTCCACTGGCGGGTGAGACTAGAACAAGGGACCATAGCCTCAATATGAGGGGGAGCAGATTCAGGAATGAGTTGAGGAGGAACGTCTTCACCCAAAGTGTTGTGAGTCTGTGGAATTCCCTGCCCAGTGTTGCAGTTTAGGCTACTTCATTAAGTATTTTTAGATAAAGATGGTTAGATTTTTGAACAGTAAAGGAATTAAGTTGTAGTGAGTGGGTGGGTAAGTGGAGCTGAATCCACAAAACGATCAGCCATGATCTTATTGATCTCGACAGGCCAGAAGGTCTACCCCTGCTCCTATTTTTTATGTTCTTATTGCCTATTTATAATAGCCCTTAAAATGAATGGCTTGTTAGGATATTCCAGAGGGTAATTCAGTCTCAGCCACATTTCTGTAGAACTAGAATCACGTATACAATGGATCAGGTAAAGATGACACATTTTATTCTCTGTGCGCGAGTGAATCAGATGGATTTCTACAACAATTGATGATCACAGTTACTGAAATGAGCTTTTAATTCCAAGCTTTATTAATTAAGTTTAAAAGCTTCACCAGTGGCGGGTCATGAACTGATAAATTTCAGGGTATCAGCCTGGCTTAGTAAATTACTAGCTAACAACATTGTCACTATGACACCATCGCTCATAGTAACCAGCCACACCAGGTTTGAAAGGGGCAGATTTTGAGAGTATTATTTTCATGAATTATAATGATTACCATCCTTGTCTGTTCAAAATTAGTATAAATATGCGTATAGGGAAGGAAACTGCCATCCTTACCTGGTCTGGCCCAGACGTGACTCCAGACCCACAGCAATGTGGTTGACTCTTAACTGCCCTCCAGGCAATCAGGGTTGGGCAATAAATGCTGCCTGGCCAATGATGCCCTCATCCTTTGAATGAATAAAGAAAAAGAAATAGGCTTTCCCTCACAACATCACAAACTTTCCACAACTTGGAGTTTGCCCTGATTATAGCAATAGCATTTAAATTAATTGTCAAAATGCATACAAAATAAGCATTCTGTAATCAATCTTCAATCATCACAAAACTAGAATTGTTTTGTTATTTTGGAAGAGTTAAGATTCATGATCAATAGCTATTAAAACTAATTCATAGATACAGATTTAAGGGGGTCTTGCGGTTTGGCGGTCCCTATCTCTAAGCCAGGAAATTACGTTCAAGGCCCACCTGCTTAAGAGTTGTATAACAACATCTATGAGCCAGTTGATTAGAAAAACATTTAAATGCAGATTTGACTAATTTGGATCTTTTCATATTTACCTTAATATCAATAAAATTTATGTGATTATTTTGATATAAAATTAGAAATGATGTTCTGTGAGACACTGAATCCCATGGTCTTCTGTAATTGTTAACTTCTAAAGGAGGGAGACATGTATGTATGTAAAGTACCGTGATGTCTCCAAATGATTTTAGTTAGCATTTTTCCATTTGTTCTCTCGGCTTGCTTATCTTCATAAGTTGTTCAATATAAAACTGACGAACAAATGGCACAATGATAGTGTTTTATCAGGTCAAAGTATAAAATGTTGCTTGGAAGCTGTCCTTACACATATCGTTCTGATGGTCTTTTTAGTTTGTAATACAAATACTGTACCCAGGGATTCATACACTAAGGCTGTGTTGATTTTGTAAATCATAACACTGCCTGTAAAACAGTACAAAATCCAAACTAGTTACTTTAATATCGTAAGTTATTCTTATTAGCCTATTAATGTTCAAAGAGATCAACTGGACATTTTAAATACATACCGATGAATGTTTTATCTCCATTTAGGTGTCTTATCTAATTTGTGATCTTCCCTTGAGTGCAAATACAATACTTTCAACTTTCTAGTTTTGCTATTTCAGTCACAGCACTTTTCGACAAACACTGCATGTCATGTTTATCCTCCAGTCTGTCACGTACCAGGTCATTCGTCAGTCAGCGCAAAGTATTTTTGTTGTCAAATAATGCACTGTGTGTGTTAAGCACTGATCAACCTATTAAACCAAGAGGACAAACAGCTGGTCAAGCAAATACCTCTGTCAGTGAATGGATTGTTGGTTGGAATCAGTAATGTCCACGGGGACACCAATACAAGTAATTGCCTGTGGGGATAAATCATGTAGTAGATTAATACTTGGAAATCTGTGCTATAATCCTCAACCATTTTAGATATAAAAATCTGAGCAGTGACTTTTCTTTAAAATCTCTCTATCTCTACCACTGACATACTGTGGTAACAGTGTGTACTATCTATGGGATCATCAATCACCAAAGCCTTTTCGACACCACCTTCCAAACGTTTGAACTCTACCTTCGAGAAAGATGAGGGCAGGAGATCTATGGGACCACAATCACGCAATTTGCCCTGTACGTACAGTTCATTCTGATGGGGAAAAATATTGCTGTTCATTCAAAATCCCTGGATCAGAATTCTGGAACTCCTTCCTAACAGCACCAACAGTTTACTTACATCACACGAACTGCTATGATTCAAGAAAGTAGCTCAAAAATGTCTTCTCAAAGGCTGTTGGGTATGGGGAACAAATGCTGGTCTTGTCAGAAAAGCTCACATCACAGGGCTAAATTAAAATGAAATCTCCAGCCCTCCTTTATTTTACCAATGCATACGTTCCTCTGAACTGTCCTCTCTTGTATCTCCAAAGCTCCAATACCCCATCTCATTTCTTCTCCCAGTTCCTGCAATGTTGAAATTAATAGTCATTTTCTCTAACTTATGTTTTCTGAGACCTCAGAACTATGGAACTTTGTACATTTCAGTCTTTCTTTCCACTTACAGTATAGAAACTTTGGCTACTCTACCCCACTTTTTGGGTTCACATCAAATGTCCCCAGTTCTTTCCAGTCTTTGTAACACTGTACAGCATGACCATTGGATTTGCAACACAATTTAAAATTGTGAAAACAATTTTATCTGTTAGGTTTAGCAACAGAAGCTAAAACATACAGTGGTCCTTTTGCACCAGGATCAAGGCAAAAGATAAACGCCTTCTCACTTTGAGGTAAAATGGCCCTGATCAGTAACTATTTTGGTGCCTGCCAAATTAAAGTATTCTTAATTTTTCACAAAATTTCACCAATTACTTAGAGTCATACCGTTGTACAGCGTAAAAACAGGCCCTTCAGTCCAACTCACCCATGTTGACCAGAGGTCCTAAATTAGTCTCATCCCATTTGTCAGCATTTGGCCCATATCCCTCTAAATGTTCCTATTCATGTACCCATCCAGATGCTTTTTAAATGTAGTAATTGTACCAGCCTCCTCCACTTCCTCTGGCAGCTTGTTCCATACACATACCACCCTCTGTGCGAAAAACTTGCTCCTTAGTTCTCTTGTAATTCTTTCCCTTCTCAACTTAACCTTATGCCCTCCAGTTTTGGACTCCCCTATCCTTAGAAATGATCTTGGCTATTCACCCTATCCATGTCCCTCATGATTTTATAAAGATCAAGAAGGTCACCCCTCAGCCTCCTACACTCCAGAGAAAATAGTCCCAGCCTCTTCAGCATCTCCCTATTGCTCAAACCTTCCAACTCCAGCAACATCCTCGTAAATCTTTTCTGAACCCTTTCAAGCGTGACGGCATCTTTCCTATAGCAGGGGTCCAGAACTGAACACAATATTCCACAAGTGGGCTAACCAATGTGCTGTACAGCTAAAACATGACATTCCAACTCCTATACTCAATGCACTGACCCATAAAGGCAAGCATATCAAATGCTTCCTTAACTATCCTGTCTACCTGTGACTCCATTTTCAGGGAACCATAAAGCAGCACCCCAAGATACTTTTGTTCAACAACACGCCCCAGCACCATACCATTAAGTGTATAATTTGTAGATAAATGCTGGGCATATATATAAGCTTCCTGCATTACTTAGTTATGTGCAAAAGACATACTTTTTATTCTCCCAACTTGAACTTGTATAGCGACAACATATGCTTGTATAAAGATTGATCTCATGTTAAAATTGGCCTGATGTTTTTTGACAGTAAAGTCATAATTTCGTATGTATTGTATACAGTTTGACTCATAATTTTTCAATTATCAAACCGACATATTGTAGAATCAAAACATAATTCTGGAGATGTTTAAGACTGATTTAATTACAAATGTAGAAATACATATTAAAATAAATACTGGTAACAATAGTTAAAACGTTTATGTGTTTAAGTTTTGTTTTTATATATTCAAATTATTAAAGTGATCAGATTATGAATGACAAAGTTGGTGCGATTATTCATTACTTACAAGGAATTATTTTAGTCTACTTTATCAACTCCTTTGTCCGACAGTTCTTCTCTGTCTTTGGGCTCTATCCCCATCTATTGTTTACTCCTTACACCCTCCGCTCACCCCATCTTCTGCATATAAACTGACATTTTCCCAAGTATACTGGGTGACCGCAATGTGGAACATTTACGTTCTGCCCACAGAAAAGACCTTGAGCTTCCAGTTGCCTGCCACTTTAATGGACCACTCTGTTCCCTGGCCAACATCTCTGTCTCAGGCTTGCTGCAGTGTTCCAGCAAAGCTCAGCGCAAGCTGGGAGAACAGCACCTCATGTTCCTCTTAGGCACCCTACAGTCCTCCGTACTCAATATTGAGTTCAATAATTTTAGGGCCTGAACTCTCCCATTTACTAGCCCCCTACTCCGTACACGAGGCCTTGATACCACGTAGCCTGCTATTACACACTACCTATTGTTAGTCACTAACAGTCCCCATTAACAGTTATTCGCCCTCCTAGCCAGATCGTTATCAACTCCTTCGTCTGTCCAACTGTTATTCTCTTTCTTTGGGCTCTATCCCCGCTTATCATTTACTCCTTACTCCCTCCCCCAGTCTACCTTCTGCATATAAATCGATATTTTTCTAGCTACCATTAGCTCTGAGGAAGTGGCACTGGACCCGAACGTTAACTCTGATTTTTCTTCACAGATGCTGCCAGACCTGCCGAGCTTTTCCAGCAACTCTTTACCCCCCCATGATTTATAGCATCTGCAATGCTTTCTTTTTTTATTAAGGGATTATTATTGTTTGATTTTACTTTCTATGTTTAATATGGTCTTTTTTCAACTTCAACTGATTACAAATCAAACAGTATGTCAACTCCTCAAAATTGTAACCTGTGTAAAGCTTGACCCCATGACATATGCTGTATTTTTTTACTAGCTCATATGATGGTTACAGCAAGGTATTGGACTGGGGGTGTGGAGTTGATTCTTCCCAGGATGGCTTGCCCTTCAAGGGAGCTGTAAGAACTGCCGATGCTGGAGTCAGATATAACGCAATGTGGAGCCAGAGAAACACAGCAGGCCAGGCAGCATCAGAGGAGCAGGAAAGTTGATGTTTCAGGTCGGGGCCCTTCATCAGAAATTTCAACTTTCCTACTCCTCTGATGCTGCCTGGCCTGCTGTGTTCCTCCAGCTCCACATTGTGTTATGGCTTGCTCTTCAACATTGTTTTCCTTGTTTCATAGACAGGCATCCATACAGTGAACCAGGTAGTAGAGAGTTTTAGAGATTTAGAACAGTTTTATTTTTAAACTGTAGTTCGGTACAAGTACCAGTTACTACCTTTTCCTTCTGTATCCTTTGAAGCCAACTTTGATTCTGGGGAAAGCCATGAAGGTGTCCTGGAATATTCATACGGGAACCTACATTTCTATATTTCTCATTTCTCAATGCGAAAAAGTTATGGATTTTCCCAACTGATTTGTCTCAATTGAGAAACCATTTGGTTGATGATGAAGGGCATGAATCTTCTTCAATCACCTCATGGTGCTGTGCATTTTGACTGAAACTATTTCTTTGCCATATAATTCTTCAAAATCATCTAAAATTGTGATTTTACAGCATTCCCACAGAATTTCTGTATTTGGATTTGTACTGCTGACAAATTTTGTTCGGGAAAGAAAAACATAAATTTGAATAATTTGATGTTGGTTCCTTCCCATTATTCACAAAGAAAAAAAGTTACATTTTTTGTATTTAGTCTTTATTCCATCCTGTGAAAAATCCTAAACAAAGGATCACCCATATTTCCATTTATCAGAATTAAAACTTTCAATGAGCAACAGGTTCAGTCATATCTTGTGCTCCTTTTCAGCAGAATCTGTTACAGTCAAGGAGGGAATGGAACAACATCTTGGAAAATAGGATGAAAGAAGTAATTAAAGCCACAACAAGGAACTTGTTGTGGATGAAGAACAAATAAATAGTAAGAAAGAATTTGCATTTATTTGTTACTTCATCATCCTCAGAATGTATTTTGCAGCCAGTTAATCATTTTTGAAATGAGCCACTATCCTTGCATGGATAAACATGATAGCCAGTTTGTGCACAAGGAGTTTCCACTAGCAATAATTCATGAACAACCACATAATTTTACTTATGAAGGCACTAATTGATCAAAAATTGCTGACCAGGACATGGTGAGAGCTACGTTTCTTTGAAAAAGTGCCACAGGGTCTTACTCATTCACCTGAGCAGGCAGATAGCGCCTTGGTGTAATGTCTCATTGCAAACACAGATGCCATTACCAGTAAAAGACTCCTCCAGCACAGCACTGATCTACACTGTACTCAAATCTATAATGACGTTTGATACTAGAACCTTCTGGTCAGATGTGGCATTTTTGCCAACAGAGTCAAACTGCAAAAAATAGACTGGAGAAAAACTATGAAGATTATGAATCTTGAAAGGAAGAAAATGCTGGGTATACACAGCTGGGCAATGAGCATCTTGAAGAAACTGTGAAGGTTAACATAACACTTCCATTTTCCTACATCCATTTATTTGCTTACTTTTACCAAAGTTAAATATATGTTTTCTAAGGTTAAATATACTTCTTTAGTAAAATGAGAGTGGTGTGGGAGCTAAAGTAGAGTCAGCAGCCAGTTCAATGTCAATGAAAATAGCTATTCAAAGTGACCGACCTGCCTCTGGTAAAAAGAAAGTATGATTTATTTTGATACACTGACCAGTTTTTAATTGTGGATTTTTGTTTCTTATTTTTAAAGATCTCATTCTGGCTTCTGAAAATTAGTAACCTACATAATTATGAATTAGACCTAGGCCAAGACACAGGAAAAGTTTGAGATAATTATCAATTTAACATTTATCAGTTAGTCAAACAATTCACTGCTCAGTCATGATTTGTACATTGACCTAAGTGTGACATCTGTCTGGTGAATACTATTGCTCCAGTAACTACTCAACAGAAATATTGAGACAGTAAAGATTATGGGACAGCCCTACTGATGCACTGAAAATCCAAGCTATAATAACAACATTGATAACATCATCTTATTTTGCTGTATAGTTATTACTGTTCCTAAAGCCCACAATAAAAACTTTTATTGTCCTAACCACCAGTACTGCACAAACTGCTTTTTAGAATAATGCTTATTATTCAGTTTTCAACTGCAAATTTTGGTTTTCAAATTGATACATTTGTTGTGGGTCAGTTTTTGTAGTTTGAAATATAAATGAGGGATAAGTTAGCAAAATTCTATTCATTTGTTCAGCTGAAATATACTGCCAGAATGTCTGATTGTAAGACCATAAGACCATAATAAGTAGGAATAGGAATATGCTGTTCGGCCCCTCGAACTTGCTCCACCATTCGATAGGATCATGGCTGATCTGACACTCCTCACATCAACTTTCCTCATAACCCTTGATTCGCTGACTGATCAAGAATTTATCTACCTCAGTCGTAAGTACACACAAGGACTCTGACCTCACAGCTCCCTGTGGAAAGGAGTTTGAAAGACTCTCAATTGTCCAAGAAAATAAATTCCTCCTCATATCTGTCTTAAATTGGAACCCTTTAAATCTGAGACTGTGCCTTCTTGTCCTAGACTCTACCATGAGGTGAAATATCCTCTCAGCCTTTACCCTGTCAAGTCCCTTAAGATTCCAATATATTTCAATGAGATCACCTCTCATTCTTCTAATTTTAAATGAGCAGAGTCTAATCTTTGCTCACAAGACATAAGACTGCTTTGTGTGTCCCAACAGCCTCTTTCTCTCACTGTGTTAGCTAAACCAGTTCATTGGTCAACCTGCTGGTGCCAACAAAAAGAGCCAAGGAGTAAAAATAAATATTGGCAACTAGTACAAAGGTTAGGGGAGATTTTTCAAACAGCGGCAAGCATGTCAGCAGGAATTGGGGTGGGGAAGGCAATTGCGGGTGGATGAAGGATTTCGCTTTCGAGACAAAGCTTTACTTTCTTCTATATTACAAGACATAAGTGAAACAAAGCTCTAGTGTCTTTTTTTTAAAAAAATGCATGAAAGCAGAGTCAATGCTTAGCGTTCTGCATGTCTCCTCTTCCAAACTGAATTTCTGAAGACTCAATGCCAACTCTGCCTGACTCTTCACAGATGCAGCCTGACCTGTTGGATTTCTTCAGCATTTTCTGTGTTTGTTTCAGATTTCCAGCATCTGCAGTATTTTATTTTTAGCTGAGGCTGGAAGGTGGACTTGTGGCTGACCACACAAAAGGGATGATTGTGTACTTTAAATATAGTATTGAAAGCCTCATTGTTATTCATGTTTAAACTGTCACTGTAGTTGATCTGAGTTCATGGAACCTCAGCAAACCCAGCAGCTACATTCAAGTCAGGACTTAAAGGATCAGGGAATATCTTTATATCTACTTCCTAAGAAAGGAACATGCAGAAGAACACTGAGCTTATGCACAGGGCCTCTGACAATCCACAATAAGAATCCAATCGCCTCACTCCCACAAAGCCTCAGATCTGCTCTCTCAGGCTGGAACCTTTCCCCTAGACCTCCAATACCCCACATGAATACTTCTGAACCCATCGCCTTCAGGTATTCTATTCCCCAAACTTCCCAGACCTCTGGTCTGCATCTATCCCCTTACACTGTACTTGCTTCTAAATCCTCTCTTACACAGGATTCTCCCATAGGACTCCAATTCCCTAGGATGCTGACCTCTTTGCAAAACCTTGAATTCACCCCAACGTTCAACCAAATATGGGCTTTCAACTCCCCTACTTGATGCCCCAATCTCCTCCCCACCAAGCCCCAAATTTCCACTACTGGTTCAGGTTAGTAAAATTCCAAACTTATGTGTTCATGGTAATAATCACAGAACAAATTACAAGACAGAAGGTTTTGTTTTTAAGGATCTCAGAAACCTATCTGGAAATAATTGGACTATTTCAGGACTTTCCTACTTGTGGGTCAACCAGGGGCTTCCTTCCCATTAAGTTTCCAAGGGTGTGGCTATTGCTGTTAACATCTAGTAATAGATAAGCTACTAATTCCTGATGTTCAGCAATGGAAAAGCTAATGTTCTTACCTTCAACTTTCCTGTAAATTCCATCCCTTTGCTGGCTACCACCCTCTTGGCCCTTCATGATCTTGACACAATGATTGGTCATCAGCAATTCATTAACCCTTAAATTCCACCCATCTCTGCCGATAAAACTGTAATCTTGATCACCAATGAAACTTTTCTGATACATTCTCTACTGACCCCTCATTAGGATTTGTCCACAACTCTGGCACAGGTACCCTGTTCTGCAGATTACTAGAGTTCCCGAGGTGGTCACAATGAAACTGCTCAGGATGATAACATTCATCCTTGCACTCCTCCTGTGCACTTACTGTGGCTCTTAGCCGGTTAACTACGGCTACCCATCACTCTGAGGCACTGCACTCTGAAACAGGGCCTCCAGACCATGAGCTGCTCAAGAGTGTCCTCCAAGACCACATACAATCTCCAACTGTGAATGTCTGTAGCCTTACATCAGACATGCTGCAGCCCACTGCCTAAGATCACTAGGACAGGAAAAAGCACCAATAAACATGGAATGAACAAGGGGGAACAGTTAATTTCACATTGTATAATTTTTACTGGATAAAGATGTCAATGAAAAGGATTTTGTGGGTAGCTTTTATTGATGACAGTGGAATGAAGCTGCTCAAGTAGTTGCAATGCTGAGGTGTTGTGGAAAGGGGAAGTATTTTTGTTGACAGTAGAGTCTGTGAAAGCTCTCTCTAACAGTCTGTTTGGGATGAATGTGTCCAGGGTACATTGTGCTAGGCTTTCCCACTTAGACCTCCTCCTCTTCCTCTTTCTATGTAGGGAGTCCTACGACAATGGTGGTAACATGATGGAGGATACTGAAGACCGCTATAAAACCCATTCTGCCTTGTTCTGTGATGATGCCCTCATTCTGGGCAGCCAAGGTCACTGGCAACTATTACTGGCAACTTCATTATTCAGCATCTTCCAAACCTATTACCTCCATCACCTCATGGAACAAGGGGATGGGGGCAGACACATGGGAACAAGCTCCCCTCCAACTCAAGTACCATCCCAGGAGGCTTGGAGCTATATCAGCATTCCTTCATTGTTGCAGGGTCAAAATCCCGGATTAGACGCCCAGTGTACCTGTGCAATTAATGGCTGAGGACACTCATCACCCGTACGCATAGCAATCAGTCTTTGTGCCTGAAGATTCAGATTTTGGATCTCATTTGAAGTCTGAGGATGTCAGGCTGCCTGATTATTGCAAGATGAATGTATTGTGGCAGCTGCTTTATGAATGTAACCCCAAACATGATAGATTTGGAGTGGCCACATACCATCTGCGCATAAAGAGAATAATAGCTATTGCCTTTCCTACACCTCTCCCAAGTAACATAGGCATCCACAGAGTCACTTACACTCAGTTGATGGTGTTCTGCACATTTGGAATTCCCAATATCTGTCTCTGAAATCTTTCTTATCTCTGCTAAGGGGGATAATACATATTCTCTGCTTTTGGCACAGATGAGTTTCATCGTCTCTCAAAGGGTCTGATGGATCGGGTAGTGGGATACATTGGATGATTTCTCCCGCTCCTGCTTGGAAGGGCTCTGAGGGATAAATGTTCAGTGCTTCTGTGATCTTGATGACAACTGGCACCACTATAGATGGCCCGGAGTGAGGCTCACATTGTGTTGTGAGGAGACAGCACTCCTAGATACCAACTCCTTATTGAACCTAAGTCCCCTCCAGCACTGTTTGTGGATTGGGCAGAGGAAAACATTCTGTGAAGAGATTCATGGAAAGTGGGTCATTCTCTTGCTCCTCCCTCCTCACAGAGATTCCTGAACTAGCAATCTTTGCTCCATTTCATCGCCATCTTGCAAACCAAGATGAACTAAGCTATGGCTCCTATACCTCAGTCACCAAATTCTGTGTTCTTCCTAATGGTAAGCAGCAGCTCTGTGAAGTGATGTCAAAAATACAACACAAAAATATTCCCACAAACTCAGGCTTGAGCAGATATCAAAAACACCTAACATGGAATTTGGTGCCCACCCCTTTAAGAAGCATTGCTCGAGGTTTAGAAAGGGGGACTCATGCATGCCAAGATAAAGCTTCTGAGAACAACATCTGAGTAAATGGAACAACAATGTGACTTCCTTCTAGCGCTACACTTGACTCTTTCAGTGCACACCTGCTCTGGTGCCCTGCAGATACCACAGTGGAAGTAGATGCAAGTGTGAGTGGTACATTCTCTTGCTTCAGGGTTTTTGAAATGTGGGCACCACTCTCAAGAAAGGTCAGTGACCTGAAGAATTAAAGCTGTGGGCAAACTCTTCCCAACCTCTGAACAATGTGGGCAATGCCAAGGCATTTAGGAAAGTACTGGAAAAGTTAGTTCCTCAGCATTGAGAAAAGAAGTTCTGTTTTCCACCAAAGATTTTAAATGTGAGACATTTATTCACTAGTGAGTGACTAGGGGCCTATTTACATGCAAAAATGTTTCATTATTACCTGTTCTTACGACATCTATATACAGGTTTCAACTTTACCAGACAATAGAGATGGCAGCAATTCACAACATTAAGGGGCATGGTTCATTGGCTGTGACTACCTACATCTTTTGTCCAAGGAAGTTGGCATCTGACATGCATCAGCCTCACCACATCATCATGGTACATCACTGAGTCAGTTATAAATCAGATCACCACTTCAATGCAACACTTTGGAGTTCACCCATACATTTCATTGCAATGCTGCTGCCAGGCTGCAATGTGTACTGAGACAAGCACCCATGTCTTGCATTTGAATAGGGTGTATCTCTGTTCTCTTTGCTCGCTTTCTTAGATCTCACTCATTTCATGCCCACTTGGATACTCACAGCATCTCTGCTTTGCCTGTTCAACCTTTTTGAGCATTTCCTCTTCATTCAGAACTTAAAGACTTTCAGTACTTCCGTTCAGTCTTGTTGTTTAGTGCAGACACAAAGCCATGGAGTCTATGATGTTTGCCATCAGTGATTAGTCAAGGGGCTGGACAGATTGCTCTATGGCACCATGCTACAAGAAGGTCACATCTACGGCATTTGTCATCAGTTCACACAGCAAGTACACAGCATGTGCTCAAGAAAACACCATGCCCAAAAGTCTAAAGGGAGTAGTCAAGTCAAGAGGGACTGCCTTCAGTCAGGCTTACTGGAACAGCCAGTCAAGGGCATTGTCTGATATCAGTCCAGAGGCTTGGCCATTGTCAGTTAGTTGCTTGGGAACATTCAGGGTCAGGAGTTCCATATCAGGAGAGTCTGGGGAATGGGTCATGGTCAGTCCTGGGGAGTGTATTCACTGAACATCAAGAGGGATTATCAGGGTCACTGCTGTGGTTGGCAAGTTAGGAAAGTCAAATATAGAGATCGGAGGCACTGTGCTGGGAGCAGATAGGGCGATGATTGTGATGGGTAGAAGATAAAGCATGAGACGGCATGGGTTACTGTGGGAGGGGAGTCATCGATGGCCACCACCAAGCAGGCTTCAAAGTGGGGCTAGTGCAGGACACTGGTTGACAGAACTAAGTTGTAAGCCCATGTCTTGGGGGTAAAGTGGTAGATGATGATTTAAGTGTAGAAGTTGAGTGGTAATATGTGGAAGCTCACAACTGATGGCGTTGACAGGGAGTGCAAAGAAGCAAGGAACATTAAGGTTTGACGGGGCACCTAGATTGAGAAGCTGGGCATGTGACTCACTCTGTGAGCCGTGATTTGATTTGTTGTCTGTCCTCATCTGAATCACAAATATGAAGTGGAAGTATAAAATGGCTGCCACCACACACACAGTGGGTGGTGTTAGTGCTTGATTTCTGTTTGAGGAAGTGGGCTGTTCTTGTGAGTGATGTGAGGCTCTTCAAGGGGCAATCACACCAACCAGGCACTTACTGCAGGAAACCTGAAACAAACATGGAGAATGCTGCAGAAACTCAATAGGTCTGGTGGTACCTGTGATGAAAGATTTTGACAACAATGACTCCTCCTCAGTTCTGAAGTATTTTACAGTCCAAACAATGCATGCTGTAAAATGATCACATGCTGCACTGTACACAACTAGAGCAGTCAAAGAGGGAAAGTGTTAGATGCTGAGTTAGGAAAGTAGCAGTAGTCTTCTGAGAATGAAGGTAAGAACATTGAGCAGGAGGAACATTACCTTCAGCATGGTAAAACTTTGCATCATCGTGCTTAACAAGCCAGATAGGACTTGATTGATATTGGTTTTCAATTGATCTGAATGGGGTGAAATCATCATTTATTGGCTGTAGATTTGTTATCTGTCAAAACTTCAGTTCTTTAGCTTACCTGTTATTTAAGAAAAGTTACAGGGAACAACTGTTTGAAAACTTTACAACATATGATGCTCACACAAGGGCAAGTGCCTGAGGTGTCAGTGGGGAAGTACTTTTGGGAAAGTGATCATAATTCTATTAGTTTTAAAATAGTAATGGAAAAGGGTAGACCTGATCTAAAAGTTCTAAATTGCAATAAGGCCAATTTTGATGATATCAGGCAGGAAATTTCAAAAGTTGATTTGGGGAGGCTGTTTGCCAGAAAAAGGACGGTTGGAAAGTGGGAGACTTTCAAAAATGAGATAACAAGAGCTCAGAGACAGTATGATTCTGTTTGTGCGAAGGGCAAGGCTGGTAAGTGGGGAATGCTGGATGACCAGAGAAATTGAGGCACTGGTCAAGAAAAAGAAGGAAGTATATGTCAGGTATAGATAGCTGGGACCAAGTGAATCCCTAGAGGAGTATGAGGGCAGTAGGAGAATACTTAAGAGGGGAATCATGAGGGCAAAAAAGAGACATGAGATAGCTTTGGTAAATAGGTAAAGAGAATCCAAAAAGATTCTACAATTACATTAATGCCATAAGACCAACTAGGGACAGAATAGGGCCCCTTAAAGATCAATGAGACCATCTCTGTGTGGACCAACACGAGATGGGGGAGATACTAAACAAATATTTTGCATCAGTATTTACCGTGCAGAAGGACAAGGAGCTTGGGGAAGTAAATAATGATGTCTGGAAAAATGTCGATATTACAGAAGAGGAAATGCTAGAGTTCTTAAAACGCATAATGGTAGATTCATCTCCGGGACATGATCATGTGAATCCCCAGAAGCTGTGGGAAGCTATGGAAGAGATTGCTCGGCCTCTTACTGAGGTATATGTATCATTGACAGCCATAGGTGAGGTGACAGAAGACTGTAGGATGGCTAATGTGGTGCCATTATTCAAGAAAAGTGGTAAGGAAAAGCTAGGGAACTATAGACTGTTGAGCCTGATGTCAGTGGTGGGTAAGTTGTTGGAGGGAATTCTGACGGACAGGATTTCCATGCATTTGGAAAGGCAAGAACTGATCAGGGATAGTGCTCATGGCTTTGTACATGGAAAATCGTGTTTTACTAACTTGATTAAGTTTTTTGAAGTGGTGACAAAGAAGATTGATGAAGGCAGAGAGATAGACTTCGTCTATATGGACTTGAACAAGGTTCCACATGGTAGACTGGTTATCAAGTTTACATCACATAGAATCCAAGGGGAGCTAGCCAATTGGATACAAAATTGGCTTGAAGGAAGGAGACAGAGGTTGGTGTTACAGGGTTGCTTTTCGGACCGGAGACCTGTGACCAGCAGTGAGCTGCAAGGATTGGTGCTGGGTCCACTGTTTTTCATTATTTATTTAAATAGTTTGGACATGAATATAGGACATATGGTTAGCAAGTTTGCAGATAACTCCAATATTGAAGTTGACAGTGAAGAAAGTTATCTCAGAGTGCAACAGGACATTGATCAGAAGGGCCAATGAACCGTGGAGTGGCAGATGGAGTTTAATTTTGATAAATGAGAGGTGTTGTATTTTGGTAGTGCAAAACAGGGCGGGACTTATACGGCCAATGGTAGGGTCCTGGGGTGCACTGCGAACAAAGAGGCCTAGGAGTGCAGGGTACATCGTTCCTTGAAAGTGGAGTTGCAGATAGGCAGGGTAGTAAAGAATGCATTTGGCCCACTTGCCTCCATTGTCAGTACATTGAGAATAGGAATTGGGATGTCATGTTGCAATTGTACAGGACATTAGTGACGCCTATCACAGGACATTTTAGAATATTGTGTTCAATTGTGGCCTCCCAGCTATCGCAAAGACGTTGTTAAACTTGAAAGTGTTCAGAAGATATTTACAAAGATGTTGCTGGGATTGGATGGTTTGAGCTATAAGGAGGGGCTGAATAGGCTGGGACTTCTCGCTTGGAGCATCTGACATTGAGGGGTGGCCTTATAGTGGTTTTTAAAATCATGACTGGCATGGATAGGGTGAATAGCCAAGGTCTTTTTCCCAGGGTAGTGGAGTTCAAAACAAGAGGGCATAGATTTAAGGTGAGAAGGGAAAGATTTAAAAAGGACCTGGGGGCAACTTTTTCACATAGAGGGTGGTGCATGTATGGAATAAATTGCCAGAGAAGATGATGCAGCTGGGTACAATTACAAAATTTAAAAGGAATCTGGATTGGTATATGAATAGGAAGGGTTTAGAGGAATATGGGTCAAAGCTGGCAAATGGGACGAGATCAGTTTAAGACGTCTGGTCAGTGTGAACAAGTTAGACCAAATGACCTATTTCTGTGCTGTATAATTCTACGACTCTATGACAAGATGTTATGTACATGGGACATTAGGGAAAGAGTAGCTCCCTTTCAGGTGGGTCTGAATATGGTATGGTACTAATACTGGGTAGCCTATACGGCTTCATTCTTGTAGCTGAAGTTTCAAGGACAGTTGATCAGAAGGTAATGTTTTAAAATAACAATGCATTTACAAACATGATCTTCCATTTGCAATGAAATGTCACTCATGCCACTCATGTGCCCTTTTCTCTTTTTCATTTCCCTCCTAATATACTTACTGTGAACTCCTATTTGGCTGCTAGAGTTTGACCTGGGCTTAACATTTAAAGCCAAAATCGAGGAATGTTCCAGTAGCAGCAAGTACCCCTGCCTCTAGTGAGGGCACATTAGTGCAAGTGATGTGCTTACACAACGAGAGAGCAGTGTAGAACAGTGTGAGATAACTTGGAGTTGAGAAACCCTCTGAACTCGCAGGAGTTCTCATGTAATTCTGTGCTACTCATCTCACTATATGAGCACCACACATCGACGGCACCATGCTTGTATTCTTAGTGAAACCCTCCTTGAAACTCTACAAACTTGACACAGCTGAACTATGATAATATTTGACTTTGTGTTTTTGTCCTCAGATGCTGCCAGGCCTGCTGAGTATTTCTAATATTTACAACTTTTGTATTATATAAAGAAAATGAGTTGAGTGAATTTATTTTTCCCTGTACTTTAAGGAATGGTCATCATTTTGTATTATTCAATTTCCTGCGTGTGTTTACTAACATAGAGAATGATGTTCTGTGTAATATTGAATTAAAAATGGCAAGTATTGTGAAATGTACTGCTTATATTCACAAGCAAGGTTCTGATTTACAGCATCTCCCATCCCCCTTCCTCTACAAAGACTGCCATAGGAATGAATTTCAATACTGTTCCAGGACCCTTTCTACAAAGCTTGCATTGTTCACCACAGCTCATCTGAATCTCTTAAAATCATCTGCACAGATCTCAGTCCACCAGATGTATGAAGAGCAATTATTTCCACCACCGGAATTAACACGTTTTTCATTCACTGACCAGAAGATGCAGTCAAAACTGAACCTTATGCACTCCCTGCCACAATTTTGTCAATGTAATTAATAAGGTGGTCATCCATAATTTTAAACTATGTCGATTTAGCATTGCAGAGGTCTTCTAATTCCAGTTAGAATTCGAATACTGGGCATTTTGAGCAATTCAAACTCCTCAATGCAGATTTTGGCAACATTTAAACCATAAAAGTTTTCACAATTGGTTGTAATAGTTAAAAGTATTGAGTCTTATTCAAAAATACAACTGTCTACAGCAAATCCCACATTAGCATGCGTGTGAAAATACATTTAATCAAGAGATCTATTGCAGTTGTAATGAGTTCAAATTAAAATGTAATGAAAAATGAAATGCCTTATGTATGAAAGAGCTTTAGTTGAAAAATTCCTTTGGTAATACAAAGGCACATCTAATCTTGGTTTTTAATTGTGCAATTCAAAATAAATAGTTTTGCTGTTGCTTCAGTGCAAGATTTCCCACTCAAATGATTATACTTATTGTTGATGAATGTACTAGACATTAAGTTTTTGAATGTTGATTTGAACATCTGGGTTTAATGTGCGTAAGCAGAAGCTTTTTAATTCTGATGATACTCAGAAATGTCATTGCTGTTATATTATTCATTAAGATCAGTGGGAAGTAATTTAGTGCAATCTCTGTTTGTGCAATGGCTAACCTACAGCATTAAATCAGTGCAGGAAACTATGAGGTTATTCACTGCAATCTCTTCATTCCACAGTGAGTGAGAGCTGGCAGCTTGTCGCTTTAGGATTCAGTGTAAAGAATGAAACTCTGTTTTTGCTGCAGGAAATTTCATCATTTTTTAAAAATTCCATGTCCCTCTTAAAAATTGGATGGTCCAGCTGACGTCGAGTAACTTTATTAATAATATTCATCCACGATTCAGTTACAGAATCAATAAAAGCAAAGGTTTAACAGAAGTTAGTCTATATTATATCACAAAGTACTCCTGTTATACATAAAGTGCCAGGAAAGACAAAAAAAATTAATTGATGTCCAGCCTTACAAGTAACTAGACAGCTGAACCATTACTAACCATGTACCATTTGGGGGTTAAGGAAAAAATAGTTCATGAATAAGCAGGTGAATAAGACAAGTAGGGAATACATTTGTTGTCACTGTTATTTTAAGCCTTGCTCTTAAAGTGAATGTTAGGAAATTAAAGCAGAAAATAGTCTTATTTGTCAAGAAAAGTGAATACCTAGTTAAAAGCTCATTATGAGAAACTTGGGAGATAAGAAAAAACAGTCCTGACCTCAAATTTAGAGGTTATTCATACTAATGAAGGTCAAATTTTGACATATGAACATTTGTTTGAATTTTGCACAATTAGGAATTGCTCTTTTCTCGTTAAACTACTCTATCATTTAACTTATTTCAAATGCTGCAAACATTATCAGCTATCATCAAGATGGCCATTTTAAAAATGATTGAATTCTATAAAACAATGTAATTTACTCTTAAGTTTCACTTACATTTAGATAAAATAGGACACTACAACAGCTATTTTCACAACTCACAGGTTAAAAAGGCCCCCAAGATATTTCTATAAATAAGTTGGAAAACAAAATATTGAAATAAAATAATATTTTCTCCTCCTGCAGAAAGTATTTAATGTCATTAATAATATTGAGTACATTTTTACTTATGTATAAGAGGCTGACTGCGTCAACATTTAAATTTAAACCAACAGCTGAGAATTTTCTCTTTGGTTCTCCCGATTGATATAGGTAACTTTCTTGGGAACATGGGACCTTCATGTGGTATAAAAATGTTCTTCACTTTTGTAACTAGGGCATGTCAGTAGTGATGAAAAACAGTGGGCGAAAATAATTATGTGAAATCTACTCTATGGAACTCATCAATTGATTGTGGTTTCAAATGATAATGGATCAAATGACCAATGCAACTATTTCAATGTCCTCGATTTCAATTTCAGTGGTATCCATCATGATACAAAAGGATGAAATGTTTGTAACTCCTGTTATTAAGACTGTCCCTACACAAGGCAAGTTAGACATTCTCAACATCATCTCCACCATAATTATGTTGCTCTGCAAATTGATGTTTGTTACCTGTTATTTCAAATGTCCTTTGCAATTGATTAACTCTTCAATGAAATTATATTGCTTTTTTGTACCATTTGTTTCTTTCAACCCTCAATTAATTTTATTTGGAATGGAACAACTCTGCTGGGATATAAGTTGTTATTTTGTACAATTGATGAAGGCACAACTCTTCCAGCGCTAAGAAATATCTTTTAGAAATAAAAAAAGTTTCTAGGAATTTGCAGCATGGAAACACATCATTCAGCCGAATAGATCAATGCCAATGTTTATGTTCCATATGAGGCTTTCTTCCCACCTTACGTCATCTCACCTGATCACCATATCCTCGTGTGTTTATCTAGCTTTCTTAAAAATAACTATGTTATATGCCTCAAGAATTTCATTCTCAAAACTGTCCATGTAAAGAAATTTCTTATTGTATCAATTAGTGAACATCTCATGTTTAGTCATTAATTTCATAATATATTCTTGTAATATTTCAAGGGTAAAAAGACCCAATTTGAAATATTCATGAAAATGCATTCAAACTTATTTCAATGTATAATATCTGATAATTCACTTTTAGTGCAAAATTTATTCAGCACTTAATTCCACCATTGCTTTATAATTTTCATTGCATAATTGGAATTTCTAATTCATTACTTTTCTCAGCACAGAAAATTTCTATGCAATGTGAAGAGTAGACTAAATGTTAGTGGATGGCCAGCAGAAAAAAATATAAGCAGTGTTACTGTAGTAATGGAAAAACATAGGTTTGAGAAGGTTTTTGAGAACAGAAGGTCTGGTGCCAAGGCAAGGAATAAAGCTATCGAGCTCTAAATATTGTATAAATTTGATATTCTCACGAAGAATGGATGATAACAGGAAGGAATATTAGCAACTGTCGGTCCCAAGATACAGTGATAGGCAGAGTAGGGAATTTTTACATCAAATATCCCTCTCCATGCTGAAAAATGAAGTTTGATATTATGGAAATTAAGCATTTATTTAATAATTTTACTGCAAATGGTTTGTGACTATTTGCATTGTAGTGATATACCACATTATGGTTATTAATATGATCTGACAACAGTAGCTACAAGAGCAGCACATTCCCACATGAATGCAGTCAAAGCTGCTTGGTCATAGCCCAGTCAATTAAGGTTCATATGAACAAGTATACATAATTGGATGGACACACACATTGCATGTGCACATGTGGGTATTGGTATAAACCATGATTAAACTTTTGTTTATACGCTAGATGCAGTTCAAAGACACTGTTCCTCTTTAGGCAAACCAAAGGCTACAGTGTCAACAGTAATCAAGAGGGGGGAGAAATGAGGAATTCTTTAAGAAAGAAGCAAAATACAAATGAAAATGCAAAAAAAACCCTGTAGAACTGAGAGGTGGGTGGTAATTTGAAGATCTGTTGTGGGGCACTGATGACAACCAGTGGCAGGAGCAATGAATTTATAAAGCTATCTAATTTTCCACTGTTTAATTGGAGGAAGGGGCCAGAAAGCCTGACAGCTGTGCCTTTAGCCCTGCTTTCTATTGCCTGACAAGGAAAAATTTACATTGTTGTTGCAGCCAAGCTTTTAGCCTGACTTCTGGTATTCATAAACTATAGTTTCTAGACAGATATTTTTGTGTGCCTTTCTTCAGCTGTTATAGAATGCAAATTTATAGAGCGTTTGATTAACCACTTGTAGGCAATCTTTGCTGAGGTTTTCCTCTAAAATGTCTATTTCAAATAATTAGTTTAGTTATTTATTTCGCTTATATTAGAGACCTATGTTTGATGTGTCATTGATAGGAGGAATGGAAAACTTCTCAAGCCTCTCCACATGGGTAACAAGCATGGGGCTGGATGAACACAGCAGGTCAAGCAGCATCATAGGAGCAGGAAAACTTGACGTTTCGGGCCTAAACCCTTCATCAGAAATGGGGGAGGGGAAGAGGGTTCTGAAATAAATAGGGAGAGAGGGGGAGGTGGATAGAGGATGGATAGAGGAGAGGATAGGTGGAGAGGAGGCAGACAAGTCGAAGAGGTGGGGATGGAGCCAGTAAAGGTGAGTGTAGGTAGAGGGGTAGGGAGGAGATAGGTCAGTCCAGGGAGGACGGACAGGTCAAGGGGGCGGGATGATGTTAGTAGATAGGAGATGGGGGTGTGGCTTGAGGTGAGAGGAAAAACCGGTTAGGGAGGTCGAGATGAGCTGGGCTGGTTTTGGGATGCGGTTGGGGGAGGGGAGATTTTGAAGCTTGTGAAATCCACATTGATGCCATTGGGCTGCAGGGTTCCCAGGCTGAATATGATTTGTTGTTCCTGCAGCCTTCGGGTGGCATCACTGTGGCATTGCAGGAGGCCAAGGATGGACATGTCATCTGAGGAATGGGAGGGGGAGTTGAAATGGTTCGCGACTGGGAGGTGCAGTTGTTTGTTGCGAACTGAGCGCAGGTGTTCTGCAAAGCGGTCTCCAAGCCTCCGCTTGGTTTCCCTGATGTAGAGGAATTCATCCCGCCCCCTTGACCTGTCCGTCCTCCCTAGACTGACCTATCTCCTCCCTACCCCCCTACCTATACTCACCTTTACTGGCTCCATCCCCGCCTCTTCGACTTGCCTGCCTCCTCTCCACCTATCCTCTCCTCTATCCATCCTCTATCCACCTCCCCCTCTCTTCCTATTTATTTCAGAACCCTCTTCCCCTCCCCCATTTCTGATGAAGGGTTTTGGCCCGAAACGTCAGGTTTTCCTGCTCCTATGATGCTGCTTGACCTGCCGTGTTCATCCAGCCCCATGCTTGTTATCTCGGATTCTCCAGCATCTGCAGTACCTTTTATCTCTCCACATGGGTAGTTGTCCATCTCCTGGGTTCTGAAAAGATCAGAGAGTGGAGTTGAAGTATATTTTCACAGATAGTTTAAAGTCAATGGCCATATTAACAGGTCTATTGTCGTGTATCTATTGGGGAGGCCATTTTAGTGTTAATGGCAGAAGCTGGGCATAGGCAGGTAAAGGAGTTAGAGAGGGTACAAGAATTAAAAAGATATTTTAATAAGAGTAGAGATAATAGGTACTGCAGATGCTGGAGAATCCGAGATAACAAGGTGTGGAGCTGGATGAACACAGCAGGCCAAGCAGCA
>JAHRHZ010000223.1:15508990-15527158 GCA_024137785.1 Ginglymostoma cirratum
TGCTGCTTGGCCTGCTGTGTTCATCCAGCTCCACACCTTGTTATCTCTTTTAATAAGGATACTTTTATTATCTAAACATAAACCGGGGGATAGTAATAGTGCACAGAGCAGAGGGGGAAGAGTTCATGTGTGTTCTAGACCAGTATGTTTCTGGCCCAATCAAGAAGATTGCATTGCTGGATCTGCTTCTGGAGAATGAGATAAGTTAATGGATCAAATACCAGTACGGGAACATTAATGAGATAATAATCATAGCATCATAAGTTTTGGATTGGCTATGAAAAAGAACAAGGAACAATACAAAGTAAAAATAATCAACTAGGTGACCAATAACTTCATTGGGAACAGAATGGATCTGACCTAAGTAAAGTGGAATTAAAGATTGGCAGACAAATTTGTAATGGAGCAATTGGCTGCCTTGCAAGGGGTAATAGTTCAGTCAATATACACTCTGCAAGGGGGAAGATAGGTCTAGCAAAGACAGAACTCTTTGAATGACAAAAGAGATAAAAAGCATGAAGAAGTTAAAAAAAAGGCCACATATAGTAAATGAGATAACAAGGTGTAGAGCTGGACGAACACAACAGGCCAAGCAGCATCAGAGGAGCAGGAAGGCTGACATTTCGGGCCTCGACCCTTCTTCAGAAATCACATATCATAAGTATTTGGTTCACAATACGAGTGGAGAAATAAGTTAAAAATTAGCAGTTCAGAGAGGGAGATGAACAAATCAGAGAAGCAAAGTGTGAGAATGAGAGGGGCGTGGCAGCTATCATACAAGAGAATTCAAAGGAGGATGGTGGATGCTATCCAACTGTAGTGACTTCAAAGGCAGATATCCGAATCTAAAAGGTATGCTTGAAGGCATTTCTGTCTCTTTCTCTCTCTCTCCATCATGTAATAATCTCACTTGTCTGAGGCATTGCTTAATCATGGCTCCATCACAGTGTGGTAATAAGAGACAGATCTGATCAAATATTTTGAATGATAAGGAAGCTGAATCTATGCACTTTAATATGATTGTGTACCACACTAAATTATGGCATGGCACTAAGTGCCTCTGGCAAGGAATCCCTGTAAAGTTCTTGGATTCACCAAAGATTTGTAAGTCAAGTCAGGAGATAAAGCCAAAAACCTGAAAGACTGATATTTAATCCCTCAGCCTCGTTAGCATCAAATTCAACATTCTGACACATATGTCCAGAATTGTTTTCTTGCTCTTCCACTTTCTAGCCTCAGTTAAAGATGAAAATGGGAGGACTGAAGGATTTATTTCAAGAAACAGATTACTCAGATTTTAAACACCTGCCCTTACCTAACCTAAACCAATCCTTCATGTCTTTTAAATGAAATAACTCCACAGAGGCTGGAATCCCATCACCAAGTCACCTTTTGTTCAAGCCATGCACAGTACATGGATTCTGATCAGCCAGCTCAGAGCCGGAACTTGGAGTAAGGAAAAGCTCAGAGATTCCTGTTTATATCTATCAGCCAGGATGCCTTGATTGGCCCAGGTTAATAGCCACAATCTTATTACAGGGATTTACTGGGTAGAAATTAACCCTGTAGGGCAGCACAAATCATGGTGTGTCATGAGCTGTCCATTGTATATGAGACTGAAACTAGTTCCATATTGATGATGGATACATAGGTGACTCATCCATTATTGCCCAAGACAAATTTTTATCCAATGACTCGATGAAAATGTTAGCATCTGAAAAAATGACTGGTTCTATATTCATATGTAACATTTACGTGTATATTCCTATACTTTTATGAACAGACATCCTGTCAACATTTACACATACTTTAAGTGGGTGATGAGAAGATGGGAATAAAGGGATGTATGAAGACAGCAGACTTATGGGATTTGGGTGACTATTCACATGCAAGATAAACATCAACAGAAATTATTTCAGTGTTGTATTTTCTATGTAACTCTATATACACATGCAGTTGTATAAATATGGAACATCTGCAATCCAAAATTTTCCCAGATGGCCAGCAATGATGGCTTTAAGCAGATTTTTCAGAATAGCCTGTACCACAAATTCCCCTAAAAGTAAAGCAAGGGGTTATTAATAAATACACTTTGTTTTCTTCACAAAAATGTGTTTAATAAAGTACAGATGGATGCATTCATTTTATAATGCACAAACAAGATGCAGTCAGGAAAATGAGTTGTTAGGCAAAAATGGCAGATCATTTTCTTTTACTTGTTCTGTTGATTTGAGCAACATCAACAGATCAGTTGGCTTGAAAGCATTAAGAGTCAACCAAGCCAGATAATTTCAAATTTACAATGCTTCATCACTTGCTCCTCAATTGATTTGTTTTTGCTATTTTCTCTCTCAAAGCTCTTCATGATTTAAAGCAACCTTGACTACATCTCATTTCAGACAGCACTGTTCCAGTGAAAACAATCCATTCTTGCATGGAATGTGGATGTCATTAGCTAGGCTGGCATTTTTTGCTCATCCCTAATTGCCTTCAAACTGAGTTGTGTGCTGGGTCACTTCACACAGCAATTAAGACTCAATTAAATGCTAGATGGGGTTTGGATTAACATTTATAGCGGTCCAGGTGAGGATGGCAGATTCCCTTACCTAAAGCACATTAATGGACTAGGTGGATTTTTAACAATAATTTACAAGGGCTACATGGTTACCATTGGGTCTATGGTCTGCCATGGAGATTCAAATCCATGCCCCCTAAATGTTGTCCTAGGCCCATTAGTTTAGTGACAATATCACAATGCCACCACATCCCCTGCTATCATCCTGCTCAATTTATGCTGTATATTCATGACAGTTTTAATGTAGTTTCTATAGTAGGGTATCAAAAATTGTATGTATCACTTCCATAGTGCCCTAATCATTGTCTTCTGCAAATTTATCATTATCACGATGCATTTTCTGTCACTTATGTCAAAATTGTAGTGTCCAAGAGCAAATTAGATGATGTTATTGCAGAATGTGTTCATGGGGAAGGTTTTGGAAGTGAATTCACCACTTATGAATGTATCTTCAAGTGATTGTGATAGAATTAAAACTCCTGAAAACTCCTGTTCTCAATGCCTATGAATTCATGCTAGATGCTCACAGGCTGGGAATTAAACATGCAAAGAAGGAACAGAGACTTCTGTGGCACCTACTGGAGAAAAATAAATGGCATAAATGGCAAGTAACATTCACATTGCATAAAAGCCAGACAATGGCCATCTCCACCAAGACAGAAGTGTAACCATTGCCTTTTGACATTTAGTAGCATTGCTACAACTGAATGCTCAGCCCAAGTGCTCAGACAAGAAAACAAAACTTATTCCGCCCACTCTAGGTGTGGCCACAGCCGCTTTCCATTTCCCTTGTGCATTTTTCATATAGACAATGATGACAGACAGTACAGGTCGTGCTTGGCAGAGTGAGTCACAGACAGCCTGGTAATCAAGGCCTCCGCTGCAACCTTAATGCTCTTTTCTTCCTTGCACTCCCTGACAGCGCCAACAGTACTGAGCTTCCAAACATTCCCACCAACTGTTTCTTATTGAACGGAGGCACAGATTTCAGGGGTCTACCCCTGCTTATAATTCTTATATTTGTACAAAAACAGAAATTGCTGGTGAAATTCCACAGGTCTGGTAGCATCTTTGGGGAGAAAGCAACTGCAGTAATTTGTTTTATTCATATGTTTGTACAGTCAGTACTCCAATCCATTGCTCATTTGGTAGCGCTTTTGCCTCTACAGTAGAAAGCTTTGCTTTCAAGTCCGACCCAAGCATAGGGCACAAAAATATAAGTCAACACACCAATGCCTCTCTGAAGCTGCTATCTTTTGAATGACTTGTTAAGGCAGGGCATGAGAAAAATTCCATGATGTTATGTGATGATAGGTGAAGGGGGCAGGTTGGCTCCTCTCTTTCCCCACCTCCTATTTGACTACAATAATTATTTTTGAGAGGAAGTTTCCCAATACAGTATTTAATTATTTACATGTTGTGACTGCATAATGTACATGTTGGTTTCCTTGTACATTGTAAAATAAAGAAAAGGCAATAATATTTATTGTACTTAACCTGGTCTAATATAGCTAATGGAATACCAGCACATGTACAATCATGGTTTATTTACACAAGTATGTTTCAGAGTTGGAGGAGAGATTAAGCAAACTTTTTGAAGTCTAATAGAAGTTTAAGGTAAAGAGTGTTGTAGGTTAATGACTTGGTTTGTTCCAGGCTGAGCTTAGTGTTCTCTCTGCATTTGACATTGAGATGAGTTAAATATGTTGCTGAATAACCTTTCTCTGTTCTTATGGAAACAGTGGCTGCTGATCTTGTTCTTTAAATCCTGCTCACTGCTGGGTAGATGCTTGATCAGCAGGCAAAGTTCAAATTTGGAAGCTCAATAGAAGGAGCAAGACGGGCCCATTCAAGGCTCTGCATCTCTTCTGCTTCTATACTATGGCCTGAAGGAAATAACAGTTTCTTAAACACAAAAGAAATTTGTTGTCTTGTTACATGATCCTATCTCTAAGCAACCAGCTACTCAAACATGGTCACAGCTAGTGGATTTCAGGTTCATGTTTTTTTTAAAATAATAGAATCCTTACAGTATGAAAACAGGCCATTCAGCTCAACAAGTTCATGCCAACCCTGTGAAGAGCATCCCACCCAGGCTCACACCCCTAGCCTATCTCTATAACCCTACATTTCCCATGGCTAATCCATCCAGCCTACATATCCCTGGATGCGATAGACAATTTAGCATGGTCAATCCACCTAAGCTGCACATTTTTGGAATATGGGAAGAAACCAAAGCAGACCCATGCAGAATATGCAAACTCCACACAGACTGTCGCCCAAAGATGGAATTGAACATGGGTCTCTGGTGCTGTGAGGCAGTAGTGCTGACCACTGAGCCACAGTGCCGATTATGGCTGGATGAATTCTTTTATCAGCCAGATTTCATTATCTTCAATGATTATTTTGAACGTTTAGTTACATCCAGTTGAGTGACCAGTTGACAGCCTGATGTATTTTCAAATGGGATGGGAGATGGTCCCACTCACAATCCTTAAAGGTGATCAATTCTGATGAGGTTTTCTAACAAACTGACTCCATTTCGATGGCTATAGAATGTGTAAGACTCTGAAAAGTCATGAAAATGTTTAGTCATCTTAGACTCCGTTGTTTAAATTTACTGGAATATAGAAAGATAGGAGCAGGAGTAGGCCAAGCTCCATCATTCTAGATCATGGCTGATCATCTGCCTTAAAGCCATTTTTGAATGGTATCTCCACATGCCTTGATGTCATTGGAATTTAAAAATCTATCAATCTCTGTCTTGAAAATACTCAATGTTGAGTGCTGCAGAACTATGGTATATAGAATTTCAAAGATTTACTGCTCTCTGAGTGAAGAAATTCCTCCTCATCTTAGTCTTAAGTAGCATTCATTTATTCCGAGACTGTGTCAAATGGTTCCAGACACATCTTCAGCGAGGGGAAACATCCCCTCTGCATCCACCCTGATAAGCCCTGTACAATAGATGCTATTTCAGTATTTTAAACTCATTTAGTGGTCTTTAAGCTGTAAATTTAGATTCATTTTTGATATAAAGCCTTGGTTAATTACCTCGTTTGAAGATGAGCGGGAATTTATCGCCAGTGCCCTGGCCAATAAATAATAGTCAATAATTATCACAAATAAAACAAACCACCTGGTCAACACCACATTGCTGATTATATCAGCTTTCTGCGTGCAAATTTATTGCAGTGTCACAACAGTGATAACACATAAGAATCACTTAATTGACTGAAAATTGCTTTAGGATGCCCTGTAACCATGAAAGGTGTTATGCAATGTCAGTCTCTCTTTCTAAAGTCAGTCTGGTTGCAATGTATCTGATTTTTTTTTTCTGATGAAGGGTTTAGGCCCGAAACGTCAAGTTTTCCTGCTCCTATGATGCTGCTTGACCTGCTGTGTTCATCCAGCCCCATGCTTGTTATCTCGGATTCTCCAGCATCTGCAGTACCTTTTATCTCTGGTTGCAATGTATATCAATTTTTGATGTATGCAAATATTTGTCACATTAATGATCTAAGTTACCCATAGCAGACTTAAAAAAATCATTCTCATTATTTTAAAGAATAGTAAAGCATGTCAGACTTTGTGTCACATAGTGAAAAGACATTGACTGGCTTGGCTAACACTGTCCAATTTTTCCTTCGTAGTTCTTTCAACATCTTCTGGTATTAGGCTTGTGTGAATTTCATGAATTATTTTTAGTGCATACAAAGTAAGGCATTGCTTCAGTGCAGGGTTTTCAAACAGGAAATCGAGGCAATAATTTCCATGCTTAAATACATTTTCTGCTTTCAAAATTGTATATTTGAAAGGGCAAGCAACAATTCATGAGCATTCTGAACTCTAATTCAAACAGAAAAATCTATTCTATATCATTGTGAATTTGAGAAATTGTGCAAGGATGATAGTGGCATGGTGGTGATGATGCTGGATTGGTAATCCAAAATGATGTTGTAATGTTGTGGGGATATGGGTTCAAATCCCATCATAGCAGATGGTTTCAATCCAAATTCAACAAAATATAGAGATTATAAAGCTAGTCTAATAGTGACTGTCTTTCAATTGTCCAAAAATTCAATCTAGTTCACTAATGTTCTTCAGAAAATTAATCCTACTGTCCTCACTTGACCTGGCCTACATGCACCTCTGGAATCCCAGTTGTAAAAACATTACTTAGGTCACAGATGGAGTATTGTGCTCAATTCTGGTCACGACATTGATGTGATTGCACAAAAAGCATGTAAAGAAGATAGGCTAGGTTTCTTTTCCTTGGGGCTGAGGGAAGAAGCTTGATCACATGCACCAGCAGGCTCAAGAGCAGCTTCTGCCCTGCCATTATTAGAATGATGAATGGACCCTCTAACTTCAAATAATGCTGATCTTGTTAATATTGAATTTGCTAATGTGATCTTTCCCAGTGCATGTCCTGTGCAGTGTAACGTGTTTGCCTTACTCTGTCCAAGTTTTTTTTTAACCCTATGATCTGTATGTCCTTGCTTCCTATTATTTGTCTGTCGTGCTCACAAACAAATCATTTCACTGTACTTAGGTACATGTGACAATAAATCAGATCAATCAATCAATAGGATCTGATTGAAATTAGCCAAACTATAAGAAGTACAGACAGAGTAGATTGTGAGAATCTTTACCCAATGGCAGATGTGTCTATGACCAGAGGGTACAAGTTTAAGGTTCAGAGTAAGTGGATTAGAGGAGTTCTGATCAAATTTTTTTTCATCCAGAGGGTGCTAGAAATATGGAACATTCTGCCTAAGAGACTGGTGGCGGCAGGTAGTCTTGTAACATTTTAAAAGCACTTGGATGATCATTTAAAATACCATGGCATAATAGGCTATGGACCAGTATGGGCAAATGGGATTAGTGCAGTTTGGTGTTTGTGTGTTGGTTGGAATAGACAATGTTGGACTGAAAGTCTTGTTTCTGTGTTGTATGACTCTCTATGACTCTTTGTTAATTCTTCAACTATCCCCTGAAATGTCTGAGAGCCAATCAATTCAAAAATTTTAAAGGAAAGGTAACAAAAACTGTCTGCTCAAAAAGCACTTTCTTCTTCTTATAACTTTATTATTTCACTGAATATTGTATAGAACATAATTAAGATAATCAAAGAAATGTGATACTTTAATTTGAAATTACTTACTGATTACTTTCCAGCTATTTTGCTTTGAGATCTTACAACAGTTCCAGAAGAGTTACTGTGTTATCAAGTGCTTAAGGCAACGTTCTCAAGAATCATTTAAAATGAACAATTAAGTGAGAAAGACACCAAGAGGGAAATTTCCAAGTAAGGCACCAAGAGTGCATTAAGTGGTATTGTTCTGAAGTGCTGGTGCTTATGTATGTACTGTTAATGTCTAGAATGAAAACTGAAAGAAATTATGAGATAGATTAGCTTTGACCAAGTAGACTGTAGTCTGTTGTAGCAAATACTCATCTATCCAAATGCATTATCATCTGCCTAAACCTGAATTCACTGATTTCTAGAGTGATACTTCAATTCACTGGATGCATATCTTCAATCTAATGATAAAGATCAATAGACTAAGTACTGCCAAGTAGCTAAACACCACCTAGCTAAAATCTGATGGATCACAGATGCATAATACAGCAGAAAGAAAAACATCCATAGAATATTTACCCTCAGCTCAAGTAAAATTCTCTGCATCCTTGAATTTAAGTTTTTATTCTGATTGGAGATACTTAAAAATATTGTCATGTTACTTGAAATTCCCTACAAATTGATTTAGCAAAGCATCAAATTGTTGTATTATGGCATAAATTCTGGAATACACAGGCCTGCAGCTTTAGGACAATTATATGAAGTCATGACATGCGACATTCTAATATAAAGGTATTAGCTTCACTTTCAGTAAATCTCTTAATGATGAAAGTCTGTGCAGTATCTTCAATCAGTTAGCTATGAGCATTTAATGGATAATAGCAACAGTAAGCACAGATATGAGACAATGTGTGCATGCCTATCACATTGCAGCTGTGTAAATAGTGTTAATAATAAACTTCAAGACATCTGTCTCAATGAACATCCAAGTCTCTGCAGTCTATGTCATGCACACTAATGTGTAATAAACCACAACCCACATCACAGATCTCCAAAAGAAAACAAAGCTATCATTGCCTTAAAAAATATTTTAGAACAATGTCCAAGAATTTTAGTGTTAGCCAATCAGGGGCAAAATGTAGTAATGATGAAACACTTTAACCTGAATTTGAATTATAGGAGAAATAAGTTCACAAGCATACAGTGAGATTGATTAATTGATGATATTCAAAATAGTTTCCTAAAACAACACCTCTTCAATGCAACAGAGAAGTGCAATATTTAATTTAGTTCTGAGTAACATTGTTAGTCATTTAGTAATACAGCAATGTCTTAGAATATGATGACTCTTTAGAAGCAGGTTTTGCTTTTTAAAAGGACTAACTTTGAAGAAATGGGTCAAGAACTACCTGAAAAAGGACAGATTTTAAATGATTTCAAATCCCTGAAAGATAAAGAGAATGCTATCACAGTCAAAGTAACCCATATCCACAAAAGTAATTCAGAGTTGAAAGAGAAGTATTATGTGAGGGGAGAAAATGATGCCAGTATTGAATCCTGAAAGAATTATAGAAAGCAACAAAAGCAGTCCAATAAATGTAAATAAAAGTAAAATTTTGGACATCGTCATGAAATGTATAAAAGCAAGGAAGTGCTAACACCTTTTATACAGAGTTCTGGTCAAATGACATTGGCAGATGGTTTTCAGTTTGGGCATCCCTGCTTTAAGTAGGATAAACTGTCCTTGGAGAGAGTCCATAAATGATTCATCAGGATGATATCTGGATGGAAAGAACTGAACTATTATGAGAGACTGGGTACATTTGCTTTGTATTACTTGGAGATGAGGACATTTAGGAGAAATCAGGTTGAGATATTTGAACTAAGAAGGAGCTGGCAGAGAATAACTTTTCACTTCTGTTTTAAATACTAAAGCATTACAAGAGTTTCTGCATTATCTGCAATTAGGAAACTGTGCTCAAAAAATGCTTGAATTTGTCACGCTTAAGTTAGGCTTCCAATTTAGCTTGAACATTAACATTCATTCATGTGATCACAAATCATTTTATTAAACAATATTTTTAAAAATATTGTTGGGGAAATTTAATTGATTGTGCATATGTTCTAAAATATTACATTTAGTTTTCGGAATATAATTTTTAGATTGGTGTTTAAATAGTTAATTCTAAGCTATGTCTGGCTGAGAAGCTTGGAAAAGCAACACTGATGCAAATGCAACTCAAACAAAACTGTGTTTATTGCACTTGAAAGATAGGCTCTGTTTAGCTTGCAAGGTCAGAATTAATAGTGAAAATTTGAATAAAGAATGATCCATACTTAATGTTGTAACTGGACCTAGGAGTCCAGAGAAAGGGTCTTAAACTCAATGAGCAATATAAATTATTAATATGGATTGCTGAATCAAAGATTTGTGTTGAAGGTAAAGTAATGTGTTTTTGTGTCAACCATCCCAATTCATGTCATGTTGCCATGGTGGTAATGATTCGGGGTGAAGCTTTAGGTAGAAGGTTATTTTGTTTCAGATATCTGTGTCTGTAAAAGCAGTTGCAATATTTGCTCTAGTTTGGAGTTAGTAGAAAAAATCCACAGTGGTCCTCAAATAAACTTATGGCTGAAAGCCGTCAGCAAAGTTATCTTGGAAAGCTGTGAGAAGGCAGTTGGATATCTGCCTACAACCCAAACATGAAGCTGCGGCATCTAGAATCAAAATGCCTATAAAGCAAATATGGAGAGTCTTATAAACAAAAGGTTGTGGAAAATGATTCGTGTACTTTTACCTTGGAGGGTGGCTGGAACACAAGGGATAATTAAAATTAATTTCAAAGGGCTGTGGAATGCCTTTGGTTTAGTACTGGATGAAGTGAAAGAACAATGAAGATTGTTGTAATATATAAAGGAATTCCTGGGGAGGAGATACACATATTGAACTGAGTTCACAGCATACATAATTATAAGTTATATAGTGCCTCCTTTCTTTAATTCCCTTTCTTATGCTATAAAATTTGTTTTTGTTTAAGACATGAAATTTTGTATTATAGTTCTGTTCTGCTAGGTGTTCAGGTTTTTTTAAAAGTTAACAGTCCCTAACAGTAAAAATATGTAAGAGTGGTTACATCACACAGTTTTATTAATAGAGCTGAAAGTGACCAAAAATAGGCCTTTTAATACCTTTCAATAACTTGATTAAAAACGACTGAAAGTTACTTTTCAAACCTATATTGAATTATTTAGTAGTTTCATTGTTACATACTAATAGGATTCTGAGTAAATTAAATATCTTTTTGAGATGAGATAATCATTTAAGATGTGCCTGATGTAATTTCAAGAGCTTTCCGAAGTCACCACAATTGGTAGAGTCTGACTAGTTTAAACTGTGGGCCTGGTCAATATTATGGATGTGGCATGATTTGAACAGATAAATTTAAAACCAACTTAAAACTTCCTTTAAAATACTCAAACAGTTTTGGCCCAACTCACTGATGTTTAAAATTCTTCATTCATTACCACTTCAACTGATGCTGCCTGGAGTGCACTGACATAATGACTAAAACAGATGGAAACTTAAGCCCATTATCTTTGTTTTTTGGGTTAAGCCCATTAAATGTGAACTTAAGAAAAATATAGCATTTCCAGGGTGTAGGTTTTCACTGCTCCACAAAATTAATGCATACAAAATCAATTAAGATGATTGTATGAAAGAAAATATATTTTTAAAAAAGTATGAATATTGCATGTGGACAGCAATGGTGCAAGGAAATGGTTGACCATTGCCTTTTCAGGTTAGTTATGGTTGGTTACCAAATGCTGACTTTCTCATTGATGCTCACGCCTCATGGAAAAATAAAATAAAAACAGAAATGAGAAGCATAGTGAAAAAATGAGATGAAAAGATAGACCGGAGTCAGGTATTGGATTGGTAGAGCCAGCTTGATAAGCCAAATGATTCCATGTGAGACAGTCAGCAAATACAGGAACACACACAAATCTGATGATTGACAGAAATGCCTTGGCAGCCTCCTAACACCATCCCCACCTTCATAACGAACAAGAGAAAATTAAACTTGAAGATGAAATAGTTACGCAGTGGAATTGAGTTAAAATGCAATGAATGGAAGTTGTTTGATGTTCCTAGAGTCACGCGTAGTGTATTTTTCATTACATGTAGAAACTGACTCACTAGAATGAGACAATATTATCTTGGCATCTTCACAATATGAGGGTGGCGCACTGGGAGCAGTTTGAAAAGGCAGCTGCCAGAGCAAGGAGGACACATTTGGAGTTCCGAATTTTCAGCAAATAATGACTGACTCACTAAATAAAGTCAATTCACACACGCTTGCCATGTCCCCATATCAGCTCAAATTCCCTCACTGTCCAAGATTTCCTGCCAAGTTCCTTTACAGCAGATGTTTATAAATTCTCTGTCATCATTCAGCTCCTAAATGTTGAAAGCTCATTCTATAATGAACCCACAGCTATAAGTGAGGAAGCTGCCTTTACAGCATTCACCAGAATACTAACAAAGTCAATCCCCATCCCCCCCATATCTGTTTATGAACCCTGTGACTATCCTCTGTATCAGCAATCTGACTTAGCCTCATTGTCAAACAGCTGCTCCTACAAAGCTTTCCTTGTAGTGATATTGAATTGTGGATGTGGCTTTTCCTAGATGACCAGTCCTGACGTCTTGTGGTATTTGCCAGTTTGACTAGTATGTGGCACCGAGTAAGAGTTGCTGGAGGTAGCACCAATCCTCCTCTGTCTTTGCTTTGTCTTGGCCTATCTAGTGATTAGTAGTAGCGGATACGACACATCAACAGAAAAGGTACTGTTTTTAGGTAACAAGGAGACCTATTAAAAGCAGGAGTAGACCATTCAGCCCCTCAAGCCTGCTCAGCGATTCAAGAAGATCACGGCTGATCTGTGACCAAACTCCATGTATCTGCTTTTGGTCCATATGCCTTAATACCTTTGCAAAAAAAAAAACTATGTCAGATTTATAATTAACAATTGATCTAGTATCCATTTCCATTTGTGGAAGAGAGTTTAGAATTAAAATTAGAATTAGAGTTAGCTTTATTGTCACGTGTACTCGCATGAGTACAATGAAAAGTTTACAAGTTGCCACTTAGGCATAAAGTCATGCAGCATGGAAACAGACCCTTCAGTCCAACCAGCGATAATATGATCCCAAGCTGAACTAGTCCCATCTGCCTGCTCCTGACCCATATCCTTCCAAACGTTTCCTATTCATGCATTTATCCAAATGTCTGTTAAACATTGTAATTGTACCCACAGCCAACACTTCCTCAGGAAGTTCATTCTTACAATGGCGTCTTAGGTACAAAGGTAGTTAGGTACAGAATCCAGGTATGGAAGTACCTAGGTACAGAGTTTGTGTGTAAAAGCACTTCCTAATATCTCTCCTGAATGGTATGGCCCTAATTTTTAGACTATGCCCCCAAGTTCTAGAATCCCCAAACAGTGGAAATACTTCACATTTATCTACCATGAATTTTCCACGATGGCAGTTTTTTTAGAACTATTTTTGATCAGGCGTAATTTCTAGGCACTTTGGGAACGCCTATAAATATGGCTGCTTGCTCTGAAATCTAGAGGACAAGACATCGTCTCCACCCACGTGCTGTGTATGATATTGGTATGTCATGATTCACTGTCATAGTGTGCTCGAGATAATTGCCTCCTTCCTCTGGTGGGAGTGACAGCATTACAGATGTTTTGTCATACTACACACCCCAGAAGACAGGCTTGTTACAGCAGAAATGGCCAAAGGTTCATGCATTATTTTCCCTGGGGTTATCCGATAGTGCTGAGAGAATATGTCTCTTTTAGGGCTGATACTGTTGGTAGACTGGTGTAGAGTATGGGTCTGTTGATCCCACTTGTGTAATGAAATGTTCATTCTTATCAATTGAGTTCTAAATCCCTGTGATGGCTGAATTGTGGTGTCTGAGGAGGAGCTGATTGGGGATAGTAACCTCAGGCTATCAAATCTAACGCAGCAATTCTGAAACTGAGATCATTTACAAGCATTTTTTTCATCTATGACAGTTGTTTGAACTTGACTCCTGTTTACATTCAAATCCGAGACCACACAGGGAGGAGCAAGACAGAGTATTTGTGTACCGCCCATATCTAGGACAATAGCCTGGCTATTTTTGGGTGCACTCTTTTCACTCAACAGGCTACTGATATTTATGACCAAAATATTCTGTCCTTGTCAGTGAAACAGGGCCTTGGTATTAGATGGTGCGAATAGTTATCGTATAAATATTTTACAAACTCATATAATTCTTTATTCAACCATTTTAACTGTGATATTAGCATATGTAAAATAGTGATCAACTGAATTTCGTAGGAATTTGCTATATGTTTCACATGCCAGCATTTATGGTTTTATTTCAAAGCCCACATCATTTGCCATTGAGGTGTTACATTTGAAAATTATGGCCAGAATTTTATCAGGAGTTTTACAATGTGCGAGGAGGGGGAACGATGGGCAAATGGCGCAGGAAAACCCTTTGGCACTTCTCTGACGCTCAGTAGCAGCAGTGTGTACCATCTCCAAGGTGCAATGCAAAAATTCACCCAACATCCTTAGACAAAACCTTCCAAGCCCATGACCACTTTCATCTAAAAGGACAAGGGCAGCAGACATATGGGAATAGCATCACCTGCAAGAATGTCTACAAGCCATTCATTATCCTGATATAGAAATATATAATCATTCCTTCACTGTTACTTGGTCAAAGTCCTGGAACTCCCTTCATAATAGCATTGTGAGTCTACAGAACGGACTGCAGCAATTCAAGAAGTTAGCTCACCACCACATTCTCAAGGGCAACTAGGGGCAGGCAATAAATGACAGTCAGTCAGCGATGCCCATATCCCACGAGAGATTAAAAAAAAGTTGTCATCCCTCACTATGAGCATCGCCACCATGAACTTTAGGCTACATGAGGCAAGCCTTCTAGGAACAGTGAAAGAGTGAGAAAATAAATTTAGGCCAGGACTAGGGAATTAGGGTTGGCTGTTAAAAAAAGGGGAAATCCTGAAGAACCTTAAGAGTTAATGGTACAGAGATGCAGTACTAAAACAAACAGACTTATAAAGCTTGAAAATAGTGGATTGCTGCAGAACAGCCAGAAATACAATTTAAAGCTTTATTGAAGAATTTAATATAACCATACAGTAATGCAAAGCTGAAAATTATCTGGCATAAAAAAATGTGGCACAGAGCCTAACAAGTTCTGCTATAATTCAATTTAAACAGTATTTGTGAGTACAAAAATACAACCTTCAGGAAAAATAGATTTGCATTGATACAGATTTAAAACCACTTACAGTAATAAAAACAAACAGTTCATTACCATGAAATGGAAGAATATGTAATTCATTTCAACAGATTCAAGGTCAGAGAAAGACCATACAGAATTCAAAATTGTACTCCATGGAGTTGACAGTTCCTGAGACACATAATTGCCCCAAAGCCAAACATCAGATGCAGATATAGGACACAGTTGCAGATCTACAGAAAAAGAGGAGTTTACACGTTGAACAATCTTAATACAATATAGCAATTTCCCTTAGAAAAGAAAACTGAGGCATTGATAGGGGAGATTGGTAATCACAATGATCCAGGATTTGCAGAACTTGTTTATGTCAATGGATATCCTATTCAATGTAAAACTTATACCATTGCTGAGGTCCATGTACTATCAATTCAGATACCATGGCCAAAGAAGCAGAAGCTACAGCATACAGAAATCAGGATGTGTGGCATAGACAGAATAAATGTCAAGAGCATAAGAGTGCTCCGAGGCACACTGTAACACAAGAAGCATTGGTGATTTGAAGCTGTATGTGTTGTTTGTAATCAGCAGTCGTCATTTTAAGTCAGCATGTGTGTTTGGATGTCAATGTCCTGAAGAAGTCAGGATTCTGACCAGTTCCAAGAGAATAACTCGCCCCCAAATAAACTATTTTCAACCAACTAGTCAAGAGGTAAGCAGTAGAACATTTCATTGAGCTTCCTAGACACATTGCAGGATCTAAAATGAAGAAGGAATCTGTTGAGATTACACTTAAAGAGATATAACAAATGGTTCTTCAAAGGACTGAGAAGAACAATGGCTAACAAGCCCAAAGTTTGGGCTGAGTATCAATTTCAGGGGCTTCGAGGAAGATTTCCTTCCATGAGCGCTGGTGACGTTTCTCACATGACTATATGCTGTTCATCTCATTAGGTTTGCACCACATTTCCATGGTGGTGATCACATCCACTTACACTCAGCAGCAGCAAAATGCTCACTGCTGCCAGGATTGTACATCATCACACTATAGGCACCATATTCAAACCCTGGCTGCACTCTCTGTCAAATGCTGCCAGTCTGGTCTGAAGAGCCATCTGAGTCAGTGTGGTGTTCATGATCTGGAGAAATATGCAGCGTAGCTATGGGAAGGTTAATGACCTTCTGTGCTCCCAAGGGCACGTGCCACAATCTTCTCTTTGCAACCTCACATTCACTCTAACACCGTCTTTGTACCCACCTCCACCCCAAGGCCATGGTCTACTTCTCTCACTATTGCACTATGACACTCACCCACACCATTCTCCAAAACAATCAACCCTTCCTGTGTCTGTGCCTCTTTTTCATTCAATCGGGACCACCACACCACTTTACCTGATTGATGATGCACCAGTCTCCTGATTGGCCATAGACCCTTTGGCTGTTCATTACTGTCAAACACAACAAGTTGTCTGGCCACCTGTCTGTGCTAAAAGGCCAAGGCAAGACATGGCAGAGATGCCGTGAGCATCCAAGTAAGTGCAAAGTGAATGCTAAGAAAGCAAGCCCAGAGCCATGAGTTGCACTGTTTTCTGATGGTTTTATGATGGCTTGTCTTTGTGGACAGCAGCCTTGCAAATGAGTTCCAAAGTGCAGTATTGCAGTGGTGATTAAGTTCCAAATGTTCCACTCTTATACGATGAAGCTAATGCTTTGCTGATGCTAACCTCTGCGAACAGTGTATATGACAGGTCGCATCCATGGCGTGTGTCCTGTGATAGTGGCGAGTTATAAACAAAGTGAATGCCCTGAGAAGACACTGATGATCTGTAGCTCCCAATTACTGCTTTAACTTTCATTTCAAGAATTGTCACCATCTAGTTTCTTTCCACTTCCTGAGAAAATAGTGAACTGCAGATAAATGAGGCAAGATTAGATAATAAACAAATAGGTGAATGTATGGAATTCTTTGTCACAGAAGTTGGTAGAGGTTATATCATTAAGCATTTTCAAGGCTGAAATAGACACATTTTAATCAGTGAGGGAATCAAGGGTTATAGGGAAAATGCAAGAAAATGGAGAATCATCAAATCAGCCATGATCTCTTTTATTGGCAGTGCAGACTAGTTGGGTTGAATGTCCTACTTCTTCTCAAATGGCTTATGGTCTTATGGCCTTAGGCCCGTTGTTCTCAACAGTAAAATTCTCATCCAGTGGAAAATTGGACCTTCTTTTCTCAATGTATAGAATCTCATTTCTTCATTCTCACCGCATTTTCTCAACTGTCTCACCATTGCCCATGCCCCAGCAAGAATCTAAGCATCCCAAGAATGTCTTACCATTTGCCAATATTGCATTGAAGATGGCTAGACCAAAGTGAGTTGGTTGACAATACATACTACGAGCGCCAACAGCATTTGCAATCATGGGTGATTCAGCATTTGATCAGAATAAAAGTGGTTTTTCCAGCTTCCCTTTGGGAAGCAGTTTTGGGAATGATGCAATGGTTGCCAGGTGTTGCAGAAATTTCAGGTCTTGATGGTAGCCCTACAATTCTCTGATGCTTATCCCTAGAGACTGACCAGACGGAGATTGTGTTCAAATGGCTTTTATTGCTTAGTCTCCAGTGTATCTAGAAATGACACAGTGGAGACCTTGAATTAAAGATTATAGAAGCAGTTATACTCTCAGATTCAGTCACAAGAAATTAATATATTCCAATTAAGAAGTGTTCAGTTATCTAAGTCGAATCATTACTATTAATTAGATTTACATCACACATAAATTCACTACATCACTACATTAGTACACCTATCTAATTGTAATATATTTTGGTGTAAAGGCACGTATATTTAATCAGATCTGATTGCACTATAGGCTACAATTTGTCCTTAACATAATGGCTCATGACGGCTTGTGTATATCAGTTATCCTCGACTGTGCAATGCCCCCTGTGTTTTAATAATTTCTTTCATGACTGAGAGTTTCAATGAATAAACAACCAATTTGTTTGACTGTGAGCATTACCATTATGATGCTTTTACTATCTTGCAGAAAAGTTAACTCCAAGAACAAACGGTCCCATGATAACAAGGTGTGGAGCTGGATGAACACAGCAGGCCAAGCAGCATCATAGGAGCAGGAAAGCTTGACGTTTCGGGCCGAGACCCTTCACC
>JAHRHZ010000223.1:15527558-15597760 GCA_024137785.1 Ginglymostoma cirratum
TGCTTGGCCTGCTGTGTTCATCCAGCTCCACACCTTGTTATCTCGGATTCTCCAGCATCTGCAGTACCTATTATCTCTGATACAAAAGGTCCCATGCATTGTTTATCTAACAGTTTTGTGTTCTTGTGAGTAATCCACAGCTAGTTCACAATAAGTTCATAAACATGTGCAATTATATATTGTTATTTATTTTTTAATTGTTTTTTTTTAAATGCTTTCACCAGCCCGCGCTCAGTTGTGAGTGTCATGTTCGAAGATCTCATTGTTCATTATGAAATTTACAATTATACAGGTTTAAAAATCACTCCTGTCATCACTGCGAACAGATTGGAAGATAGAACTCAAACGGAGACAGACCAATGCGCACAGTTTCAGGACATGGTCAAGAAAAAGAGATTGCCTGGTCTAGCCAATTACAAAGATGAAATTTCCGCATGGAACATAGTTCAACCACAGCTTGCTCTGCTGAGGAAGCAGCCTCTCCTTCCAACCTTTGGTGTTCTTCTTGGGAAGAGGAAGTGAAGAGGGTGACAAGGAGGACCACGCAGAATAAAGTTAAAACCATATCCTCTACAATGTGGAAGGTGACCCCTTCAATTGCATCAGTGGTAAGGTGAGAGAGTCCCTCATGTATCTGAATGGGGAGTGATTAAGATATGATATTGGCAGGGCCTGCTTGATCTAAAATGGAAGATCAAACCCAGTCACCATGAGGCACAGTTTAGTTTCTTAATCTGCCCACCATTTTTTACTTCCAGAACACGCAATAAAATAAAGAACTGCAGACACTGGAAATCTGAAGCAAAAGCAGAAATTGCTGGAGAAACTCAGTAGGCCTGGCAGCATCTGTGGAGACAAAGCAGAGTTAACATTTTGAGTTCAAAGAAGGGTCACTGGACTTGAAACATTGACTCTGCTTTGTCTCCATGGATGCTGCCAGACCAGCTGAGTTTCTCCAGGGATTTCTGTTTTTGCTGTGAATGAACAGCTTATCCATTTTTGGCTTGGAGAGAAATGTTGTTTAGAACATCAGGAGAACTGGTCAATAGTGCCACAAGGTCTTTGAAGTTCCTCTTTATCAGCAGACAAACCTGACTGCTTCACTCAGAGGTGGCACCTCTGTTTGACCCAGCACTCAGTGAAATGTCAGCCTGGAGCATATGGCCATGCTGGAGTTGGGCTTGACCCTGTGACTCAAAGGCAACAGAATGGAGCTGACATTCTTAAATAGTTTATCTTCGAGTTTGCTCCTTATTTATCAGCTTTTTCCAGTCTAAACCACTTCTTTTCAGCTTTTGAAGTGCATTTTAAAAACTATTTCAGTTTCATTATAACTCAGAAGAAAACTGTTTGAGTTGCTGCTCTTTTTTTTAATGCAACATGAAGCTGCTGCCTTGGTTATTTGAATATATGTATGTGGTTCCCATGAAGAACATTACAGTAATTGTCCGCATTGGACACAGATGCTGATTGAAGTTACCCTGAGATGACTGAAGGCTTATTGGTGAAATACTGGAGTTCAAATATACAGTTAATCCCTGCATGTGGTGGCCACATGTATTATACTTCTGAATATTTATAAGCAGCAGTTATTTTCTGGGCACACAGATGGAGGTTATTCATGAGGCCTCTTAAAGACCAATCTAAGGGGATAATGAGTCAGTGGCAACTGACCATCCTTTGTTCTTGATCTATTATCTTATGCAATAAAGAAGTAAACAAAATGAAACAATCTTTACTAAAAAGACTTGATGTTTTCAGTATCATTTCTATTTATCTTCCTAGTTTTGAATACACAATAGCCCAGTTTGGTCAGCTGCAGCAATGGGGTTTAAATGTTACAGTGTGGAGAGCCCTCCAAATTGAACACACTCCTCGAACCATCAAGCAAAATGTTCAAAAAGACACTGCTCCTAAAACTTCACTTCATTGTGTCATTGTTGCAAGCCGACATGATAATCCTATCAGGGTGCTAGAGAAGGCAAGTATTGCGTGTTCTGGAAGTAAAAAATGGTGGGCAGATTAAGAAACTAAACTGGGCCTCATGGTGACTGGGTTTGATCTTCCAGTTTAAGTCATGCGGGCCCTGCCAATGTCATATCTTAATCACTCTCAGTTCAGATGCATGAGGGGCCCTCTTACCTTACTGCTAGTGCAACTGAAGGGGTTACCTTCCACATTGAAGAAGAAATGGTTTTAACTTTATTCTGCATGCTCCTCCTTATCATCCTCCTTTCTTCCTCTTCCCAAGAAGAACACTGAAGGTTGGCAGCAGAGACTGCTTCCTCAGGAAGGCAAGCTGTGGAGAACACACCAAATCAATACAAATTTGGAGACATGCCACAGTGAATACTGGATGACTTTCCCCCAGAAATAGAACTATTGTTTCAATCTATCTACCCTGTAACATCATAGAATTCCTACACTATGGAAGCAGGCTATTTGGATCATTGAGTCCACACCAACTCTCCAAAGAATTCCCCAGCCACACCTGACCCTCCTACCCTATCCCTGCATCCCTGCATTTCCCATGCTTAATCCAATCACACTGCATTTCTTCGGATTATAGGAGGAAACTGGAACACCCTGAGACACGGAAAAAATGTGCAAACTCCACAAATACAATCACACGAGGCTGGAATCGAACTCGGGTCCCTGGCGCTGTGAGGCAGCAGTGTTAACAACTGAGCCACCATGCCACACAGTGGTGTACTCTTGACCACAAAATCATGAAATAAAACCACTACCAAAAAAAACCAACATTATGTAAAAACACCTCCAATAATGTGTACAAAACTGCACTATGTGCCTGAGTTTATTTCTGAAATGCCTGTCTTGTGGTTGACTTTGCCTGGCCTTTTGGTCCTAAGCATAGCTACTCCTTTGGCTGCAGCACATCTGGTGGAAGGCTGCTTTCATTCCATTCCCATTCATTGAAATTATCTCTATCATTTTGAAATTTGCTTCCATCTGTATTGTTCAGAACAGCACTCACTTCATGGCAGTGGCAAATTTGGATGTGAAATTCTTGAGTCCATCATCCAAGTCATTAATAAATAGAGTGGTGATGTATATATCTAATATTTTATATATAAATAGATAGATATATAATTTATATATATTTATATTAATATCACTTATTTTACACTTTGGATTTTGAACTAGTGGTATGTGGGTTTAGTCAGTGTGTATGAGGGATTTAGTAATGAACTTGTCAGCATTTCTGGAGCCATGATTTTAAGTCAGCATATGTCAGAAAGCAGCTGACTGAGTCTGGCTTGGAATGATAATATGAATTTGTAGCATGAGGGTTTACAATTGGAGAAAGCAAATATTGAAAGGCAAGAGCTTGTCTTTGGGTCAGAATCAAGAATTGATTTTTGCTCAGGAAACACCTATAGATTAAACGTTTTTGTGAGCAGAAGACCTGACCAGGGTCAGATGTAAGAATTGTTTCTCCTGGAGAAAGGCGTTAGTTCAGAACAGTGGGAAAATAGGCTACCTCAGTGTAAGGGTTTTGTTTGAAACTCCCAGATCAGTAATGTTTAGTTAGAAGCCTGAAGGGGGTTACTTGTAGCTAAAAAGATGTGAATAATCAAGGGAAAACATCATATTATCAAGACCGGGAATTGAAAGAAACTGTTAAGTCAAACCTATAGATGTGATAGATAAGGGAACTCTCTCTGGTATTGGAGGACTATAAAGTGACAGTGCGGGAAGTAGGGAGGGCTTTATTTTGTCATGTGTTTTGAAATCTGTTGAATTATGTTATATGTAAATAGCTTAGATTGAACTAATTTATCTTCTTGTTTTGCATAATAAGCTTCTGTTTATTGTTAAAACAAACCTTCAGCATTGAGGACCTGTGTTTCAGTGAAAGGTCCTCTCATTAAATAAAAATCAATGATCTCTATCAAACCAGATTTCAGCCTGAAATTTGACTTGTCCAGTCATTACATCTGCTGGGATCATAACAGAGTAGTCAAGGCCCCAAAACAGATCCTTTTGCCATATCTCTAGTTCCATCCTGCTCACGAGCCCAACTCTCTGTCCACTGCCACCAGCTAATTTCTGAACTCAATCAAGAATTTGTCCTCAAATCCTTCAGTTTCATCTGAGCTAACAGATTCCTATAAGGGACTTAATCAAATGTTAACTGAAGGTCCATACCAGTGACGCTTATAAAAATTCCCCTGGCCACTCTCAGATGATTGTTTGCGCATAAAAAAATTCCCTTTTAAGCTTGTTCACCCTTCCTATACAAATGCATTTCTGTCTTTGGTCAACTGAATACTTTTACAGTTTCTAAAAAATTTTCAATAATAACTGATGTTTAACTTGCCTGAGGAAGAGTCACCGGACCCGAAACGTTAACTCTGTTTTCTCCTTCACAGATGCTGCCAGACCTGCTGAGTTTTCCCAGCAACTTTGTTTTTGTTAACTTGCCTGGTGTTCCCTGGTTTCCCTCTCTTGCCTTTCAGCTGTAAAAAAATAAGAACTAGGAACTGGAGTGAGCAATTCAGCCCCTTGAGCCTGATCCATCATTTGATACAATCATGGCTGATCTCATCTCAGTCTCAACTTCACTTTTTTTTGATCTGCTCTCCATAACTCTACAATCCATTACTAATTAAAAATATGTCTACCTCCTCCTTAAGTTTACTCAATGTCCTGACATCCACTTTACTGCAGGGTATAGAATTCCACAGATTCTTGATCCTTTGAGAGAAATAATTTCTTCTTATCTCTGTTTTAAATCATTCTCCCTTATCCTAAAACTATGACCTTTCATTCTAGATTGTCCTACATCAGGAAACATCCTTCATACGTATACTTTGTCAATCCCCCTTATTGTCTTATTTACCTCAATTAAATCCCATCTCATTCATCTAAACTCTAGAGAAAAAAGGCCTAAACTTCTGAATCTTTCTTCATAAGACAAACCCCGTATCTCTGGAATCAATCTATTGAACCTCCTCTGAACTGCCTCCAATGCAACGACAATCCTCCTCAACTAAGGAGACCAAAATTGTCTGCAATGATCCAGGTCCAGTCTCACGACAGTTGCTGCAACACTTCCCTACTTTTATACTCTATTCCTATAGCAAAAAAGGCCAAAACTCCATTCTCCTTCCTTAGTACCAGCTGTACATGCATACTGGTTTTCTGTGTTTCATGCATGAGGACACCCTGACACCTCTGCACCAAAACATTCTGAAATTTAGACCGTAGGTGACACGGTGGCTCAGTGGTTAGCTCTGCTGCCTCACAGCGCCAGGAACCTGGGTTTGATTCCACCCTCAGGTGACTGTCTGTGTGGAGTTTGCACGTTCTCCCCGTGTCTGTGCGGGTTTTCTCCGGGTGCTCTGGATTCCTCCCACAGTCCAAAGATGTGCAGGCTAGGTGGATTGGCCACACTAAATTGCCTGTAGTGTTCAGGGATGTGTAGATTCTGTGGGTGATAGGGAGATGGGTCTGGGTGGGATGCTCTGAGGATTGGTGTGGACTTGTTGGGCCAAAAAGCCTGTTCCCACACTGTAGGGATTCTATGATTTAAAACATAAGACTATAAGTTATAGGGGCAGAATTAGCCCATTGAGTCTGCTCCACATTTGATCATGGCTGATACGTTTCTCCAGCCTTCTCCCAGTAACCTTTGATCCCCTTAATAATCAAGAACTTATCTTAAATATACTCAATGACTTGGCCTTCACCGCTTTCTGTGGCGATTAGTGCCACAGATTCATGACCTTATGAGAAATTCCTTTCATCTCAGTCCTAAAGGATCATTCCTTCACTTTGAGGCTGTGCCCTCAGGTCCTTGCCTTTCCTAATAGTAGGAACATGTTCTAGATGTATACCCTATCCAGGTCTCTCAGTATTTTCTAAGTTTCAACAAGAGCCTCCCTCATTCACCTAAACTCCACTGAGTACAGACTCAGAGTCCTCATATGACGGTCTTTCATCTGGGGAATTATTCTTGTAAACCCCTCTGGACCACCTGCAAGGCCAACACATCCATCCTTAGATACTGATCCCAAACTGCTCACAAAATTTCAAATGCAGTCTGACCAGAGCCTTTTATACACTCAGCAGTGTATCCCTGCTCTTGTATTCTAGCCCTCTCGAAACAAATGCAAACACTGCATTTGCCTTCCTAACTGCCAACTGAACCTGCATGTTAACCTGAAGAGAATCCTGAACCTTAAAAGAACCCTCAAGTCCCTTTGTGCATCAGATTTCTGAAACCTTTTTCCATTTAGAAAACAGTCTACACCTCTATTATTCCTACTAAAGTGCATAACCTCACACTTGCCCTCAAAAGAAAATCCACCTGCCACTTCTTTGCTTATTCCCCTACTAGCCTGTCTAAGTCCTTCTGCAACCATCTCACGTCCTCAACACTACTGCTGTTTCACTTATCTTTGTGTCATCTGCATACTGGGCAACAATGCGCTCAGTTCCTTTGTTCAGAGTGTTAAAGGATAACACAATTAGTTGTGGCCCTAACACTGACCACTGCTGAACTTCATTATCCTGTTAGTCTGCCATCCTGAAAAACACCCCTTTATCCACATTCTCTGCCTTCTGACAGTCAGCCAATCTTCTTTCCATGCCAGTACCTTTCCACTATCACCATGGGCTCTTAGCTTATCAAGCAGCGTCCTGCATAGCACCTTGTCAAAGGCCTTCTGAAAATTATCAAAGGCCTTCTATCTGGATAATAAGTTGCGTTTCTATTCCTCTGACCAAATGGATGACCTTACACTTATCCACGTTAAAGTTCATTGGCCAAATTTTGGCTCATTCACCTTATTTATCCATATCCATTTGTAAATTTCTTATTTCTTCATTGCAACTTGATTTCTCACCTAGTTTAGTGTCATCTATAAATTTGGCTGTAGTACTTTCTATCCCTACATCCAGGTAGGCCCATTCCAGCTAGCTTTCTGTGGCTGTTAGTTGTTATGTGTGAACGTTCCTCATGAGGGAAGAGTTTGAATGTCAGTGAGCGCATTATAATGTACTTAGTCAATGAGCTGGCTATGGTAACTAACTGAAGGCATGTAGAAATCTGTGAGAGGTGCATTGTGATTCTGACTGCATTGGTTAGAGCATGAAATGAAACATTGAAGTGTTAGGCATGAGTGATGAGTGAGTGGATTAAGTATACACAGGCGAAGAGTATTAATTAGATAAAAACCGAAAGAACTGCAGATCAGGATCCAAAACAAAGACAAAGTTGCTGGAAAAGCCCAGCAGATCTGGCAGCATCTGTGAAGGTAAAAAACAGAGTTAACGTTTCGGGTCCGGTGACCCTTCCTCAGAACAGGTCAAGGTGGGTTCAAGTCCCACCGACTCCAGAATGTCATAACATCGCTCAACAAATTGATTAAAAATGTTTTCAGTGCATATATATATATATACATAAATATGTAGCAAGCTAAAAATCCCTTTTAAGCAGCTGACATTTGTTAATTTGATTTAATTTGTTCTGTTGGCTTTAATGACACTGCCAAAGGGGAAGCAGGTGTATAATTCCCTTTGGCAAAACTTTTATATTTTAGTGGCACAAGAGTAAATTTGCGTTTTTTTTGGATTACTGTAGACAATAATAACTTTTCAACAGGAAGTCAAAGTTCTAGTCAATCGCCAAACATATGACTCATCAAAACGTAACGTTAAGATATTTACTGTAATAAACGGACAATATGTGTTATTGACAAAACATTTTTGTAGCCAGCTTATACTAATCTGCATATTCCAGAAATCCAAAACAAGAACAGAAAATACTTAGCAGGTCTGACAGCATCTGTGTCTAGAGACACAAAGAGAAAGAGAGTTGAATGTTTTACATTGATGACCTTGTGGAACTGACAGCCACAATTAGTTGGAAAATCATATACTGTAGTTATACCACCACCATTCCAAGCATTGATTGGTCCACTATATCCAGTTTATAATGTTACAATTATGAGATTCATAAGATTGTTATGGCTTGGGACAATGTCTCTGCTGATGGGAAAATAAATGGGGTCATGTGACCAGCTCTGAAGTCTGCAGGACAGTAAACCTGGGTGGTTTGATTATTCAAGATTAAAGGGAGCCTAGATTGTTTTACTAGGAAGAACATGCAAGAAGTTTACAGTTAGAGAGAGAGGCAGCAGCTTAATATCAATCCACCTACAGTGCATTGATTGTGACTCTGCAAATTCAGCAAAGATAAATGTTGAAGATCTTGGGTTGTAAACAGTTATGCTTTAAACTGTCCATTTACTTCCAAGATAAGAGAAAGTTTTGTATCTCAAAAAAAACGGAATGACTTTTTCAACCTGGATTCAAGGCCCATGCAATCCGTGGGGATTGGCATTGAGTGAAGAAGGGTTACCAAGATTTCCTTGAAACTCACTGATATGGCTAATTTATCAAGGTTCAGGAGAGAGGGATCTGCTAGGTGCTGCCAGAATGCTAGTTGGCACGCCACTCAGATTGGAAAGACCAAACTTGTACAGAATTAAACTAATGTTGGAAGATTTGGAAAGTTGGAAGACCTCTGACAATCATTTTATTTTATCGTGGCATAAAAGCGTATTCTTATTTTTGGAAAATTTGCCTGGCTTTAGATTGAATGAAGAGTCATCTGGAAGACATATACCTTGAATGATAACTCTGGAGCTAAAAGCTTCAAGTCTGTGGAAGTAAAAGATTAGAAGTAAGCCCAGCTAAAAATCATATTAGTAGAATTGAATATCTACATAAAGACAGTATATCATATACTTGCTGGTGAACAACAACCTGACAAATCAAAAAATCCTGTTTGGTAATATAAAGTACAAGTTGGCTCCAAAAATAGTGTTTAGCCAGCAGTATTTGTAGTTTGTTTGTTACAATAAATATCTTAAAATATGAAATCTTGATATAACATCTGCTCAGCTATTAATTGGAACTTTTCTGTTGAAAAGGTATCATTGTCTGCAGTAATTCAAAAATTATTACATGCTTTTCTGCCACTAAAATATAAAATTATTGCCAGAAGTCTCCAAGGTGACCTCATAAAGCACTTATTTGTGCTCATGCATTTACTTGAATGGCTCGATAGTTTTAGATCTAGTTAACAGAATATCTAGGTGACTTATATCGGATCAGCGCAATGTTTTATATTGTATAGATCTATTCAATATCTCATGCCTTTTGCATATATATTGTATTTTATGTATGTGTTCCAACTGATTATAGTATTTACTTCCTGTAATATTTCCCTGCCAATGAATTTCCAATACATCTATTTATCACACTTGTTTGTCATGCTTAAGTGAAATTATTTTTCTCATTTTAAACTTACTACCAGAGATCTTCAGGGTCTGACTTCAAGGTAAGTGATGCTATGTTATGTCTCTCCATTCTACATCCCTCTCATCACCTATGGACCTTTCCCCCACCTTGACTCCTGCTAGTCTCTAACTGAGTTGACTTGTGTTGCCTCTTAGTGAAACCAATACCTTATGATCCCTCAGGTCCCAAACCTCATTGATGTGAACTTGTTTTCTCACAATGGTTTCCAAAACCAATCCTTGAATTAATTCTTCAGTATAAAAGGAAATAAAAACAATGATTGTGTGTTAGTCAAATTCATGGTACCTCTCAGCATCATGTTGGGAAATTCAGGAATTATGTTGAGGATGAAATATTGAAAGGTTCACAACTTTCATTTTCCCGTCCCCATGCTGCTAGGCTTTAGAGTCACTTCTGCCCCGAGTGTTCACCTAATGTATCCATACACTCAGGCCCGAACACAACTGAATACCTCGCTTCTAATTTTTGTGGCAAGATTTACATTTCTCAGGTACATCTTTGTGAAGGACTTTCCAATAAACATGAAGTCTGTTGTTAATACATTTCTCGTATTATCTTCTTCTTGTATCAAAACAACTTCACTTTGTTGCTTTGTTTACAGCCTCTGGCAAGCTCTTAGGAGCACATTGAATATAGCTTTTGTCACCCCTTCTTCACTTTAGATTTCCACCTTTTCCCTCTCTGAAATCCTATGAGAATGTAACTTGTCATTCGTTGTGTGAAAGTTTGAAGTTGGGTCATATGCTGTAAGGTTCTATTTTGTGTTTGGAAAGTTATTATGAGTCAAAAGATAAAACAAAAATGTCAAAATTACAACCAAAACACAATAAAAATTATGTTAAATATAAACTTTTCTCAGCACTCTCACAGCAATCAAAATATTACAGTTATTTTCAGCATATTTGTTGAAGTTCCAACAAATCACCCATCCACTGTTTTCAGAGTACAAAGTAATAAATATTTCTTTAATCGGTTTTACTGATTCTTCTCTAATTACTTTGATGGAGGCAGCATCAACACGATAATTTTATGCTACCATATACACTGCTCACAATCTTGCCTTTATCTTTATCTGACTGGTAAAATTAAAAATGCTGCGCTTTAGTTCATCTTTTAAGTCACATCCTGCTAATTACTGTAGATGCCCATTACCCCTACTCTGTTTCCTGATGGTCAGGAAATTTCCCAAGCAGGTCAATTCCACGTGATTCTTCTTCAACTAATGATCTATTGAAAGGGATTTTATGGAATGCCTTCTGAAAGTCTATACTGTATATCCACTACTTCCAAAAAAAATCATCTAATCACCCATGGTTTACCTTTTGCAAATCCTTCTGATCAGCTGCAAATTTTCAAGGTACTACTGGGCTTTTCCACAATTAATTTGAAGAATATTTATCTTTTGCAAACATTCTCTCATTAATGAGCCCTAAAGCAAACAATAGTAAAATGTTGGGTCTTTGCAATAATTTGCCGGCGTACTGAGCTCAAACCGCCTGCTCCTTCTCAGACCTTCATCGCTTGTGGAAGTTATTTACCAAATTTTTGTTTTTGTAGAGTTTCATCATCAGCCATAAAACTATCATTGAAACGCATTCATCACATTGGGCAAATTGCTTTAAAAATGGCATTTTGGTGTGAAATATTCTATTTTTGCAAGAAATAAAGAGTTTGCTTGAATTGAAACACTGACAAGTGCATGTGCTGACAACTTCTGTGTTGTTTTTGGGAGAACATACATTGAAAGGCTCACAGGAAGCTCAGTGTTTTTGTGCCAGCATCCTGTATTTTTATTTAAGGCATTAAAAGTGAGAAACTTGCATTATTATGCTTACATAACCACTTCTGTGACTGGATAATGTGAACGATAATACTTACAACTTTCCAAATATTTTCACAAGGCATGTTAAGATAGTTAGTGATGTAGGGAGGTTGAGCTAGCGCTTCACTCGCAACACTCTGCAATGTACCACGAGGTGGCAGAAAGTGGGCTCATGGCCCAGGATTCTTTGCATGGTGTCTGCAATCTCACACTTGCTGTGAAGGTGTTGGGATAAAGGCCAGGACTTTCACAACTGGAGATGGGAGAGAAATCAGAAGATGAGCTATGACTCTTCGCCACTACCTAGTGGTTAATCATGGAACAGCAGAAAACCAGATGAACGATTTGCCCTTCCTTTTAATGATTGAAAACTATTGTAATCAGAAGATGATAGGAGAAGAAAAATTGAAACTGCATCACAAGCAAATAAAAAATTAGCTATTCAAAGTTCTGAATCATCGATATTATAACAACCAAGATTAATATAGGTCATTTAAAATAGAAAATAAGCATCATGGTCACCGAGTATCCTGTGTTCACATTGGCTCCATTCAATTGTTGGGAGATATGGAAGCTGTGGTAGAGGCTCAGATGGGAACTGCTGCATTATTGCCTAATTTAAAATGTTTAGTTATCATTAGGAGCTTAGAAAGCTAGGTCTTTACTCTGTAGAAAATCACACACTCAAAAAGAGATTAGATTAACATATTAAAAATAATGAAGCAATTGCACCTTTTTGGCTGCGGTTAATGAGGGAGCATGCATTGAAGATATGTAAACACAGCACTGGCTTAGATGCCAGGAAATATTTCTTTTTGCAGAGGGTCATTAACCATTGGAACAATGCTACCAGCTTGTGTAGTCAATGTGCATTTACTGTAAGTGTAAAAAAATTCCTGGCTGAGGCTGATATCATGATGTATAAAAGGTAGCTGTTACATTGCTTAATGTACCTCAAGATTGGAACTTGTTTTGAATGTCTCAGGGGGTTCAGAGAACGGAAATTCCAAGAAATCTTTCTTCCTTCTAAATTGCCTTTGGGTTCTTCCAGGAGAGGAGATGATTGGTGTTGGATGGGGACTCAAGGGCAATGTTGCTTAGTTGTAACATGAGTGTATAAAACAATTCCATTCAGCCAGCTAGCATTTGACTATCCATTTCTGTCCATTCCGGCAATTTCTGTCTATTCCTATCATATCAATTTCAAATTTACAAATTGCTCTGATAGTAAACTGCATTCAATTTTATCAATTTCTCTACAACCAAGTTAATAAGGCTCTTCCCTCTCCTTTGCTCTTGAATCCACTTTATCAGCTCAAATTTTACTCTCTCTATTACCACAGTGTTGCACGTATTAGCTGTTGTTTTAAAGTATGATTGAGGTGCATTAGATATAAAGTTAACAATATTACAGTTACCAGTTAAGCATATGTCAAAGTGAAAAGAAAGAGTAGTTAGTGTATTTGAGTAGATTTTCAGGAAAAGCTTGAATGATTCTAAAATGAGAAGAATAACTCACGGCAGAGGAGAATGGAAGCAAATGACTTTAATAAATTATTTTAAATCATCAGGTTATGAATCTGAGTTATTTTTAGTTAAAAAATAACAACATGACTAAGATTCATTACTTTTTCATGATTTGTTCCTGGTGAGACAGGAATAATTGTCACTTTGTGCTGTTTAGCATTCAGCTTACATGTTGGTAGAAAACTGTTCTTTGCCTGAATATCATGTCTCCTTTGAATGCAGGTGTTGTTGCTATGTAGAGTCACTGTAGCCACTTGTATTTTGGTAAGATTCTCAAAGTATTCAGCTCACCAAGACTACTATAACATTCTTCCAGATAACGTCATTGCCTATGTGTGTGTGAGATGATGTGTGTGGCCGCATTTGGCAAACATATGCAATGCATAATTTAGTTTGATGGTAATTTCCCTTCTGTAATTGAATTTTACCTATTCAGGCATTTGGCTTTAATGTCTGTCCCACTATTACTAAGATTGAAGCCACATTGCCTGGTTTGTTCTGCATCTGACCCATTCTTGTGTGCAGTGCTATATGCAGAGAGTTTTACCTGCATTTCAAATCCGGAAACATTGGAAGCATTGCTGTTTCATTGCTGCAGTATGCTTTGGTATGGAATTAATCAAATATTGAAACAAAAAATAGTAAACAATCAATATTATACCAAAACATGTGACATGTTGTGTTGTGGGATCATTGTTGTTAGATATTGGACTGAAAATGTTGAAACTCATTCAGACAGGAATGCTAGTGGTTCTGGGAGCCATGATTTTCTCTCATCAGTATTGGACTTTGCTTACTCACTGGACCAGTCAATCCATTAAACGTGTTTCACTTTTTCAATGATTAGCTTTAACAACAAACTATTCATTAACTACATAAATATGGTAAGCACTTGACCCATCTTGTAAGATTAATTATAATTCTATCACCTATAACGAAAGAAAAGCATGACGGGTGAGTAATTACACCGATCACTCTGATGCAATGTATTGAAAGTCAACAACATAAAAACAGCATGACTTTGAATGGAATTGTATGTAGCAAAAAGTGAAACCATCCTACTCATGCCATAGCACTCAAACTACGTTTAAAGAAAAACAAACAGAAACAAATTTGTATTTGGTGATATGATGTTGAAAAGTTGCAATAAATCCATCCAGATAAATGTTAGTAAATGATCTCTCTGATTAATACAAGCTGTAATGTGGGACCTCACAGTCAGTTTTATGATGAAATTTTGGTTACTGTAGAGAAGTGGAATTCAGGAATTATTATTTTTTCGCTTTTTTATATAGTTCCCTTAAGTAACATTCCCTTGTTAAAGCCATTAACCCAAGATGTTAATGTTAAAAAAATACTTTTATCATTTTAATCAAAAGACCCAACTGGGAGGGAGAGACAACTTACAGGAAAAGGGGTTGAAAGATCAAGCAAACATTGACTTTAAGGATGGCAGACCAACTATCTAGGGATCCTTGTTCCACAGTGAAAGTGAGACAAGTTACATTCACTTGATTTCATATTACATGCTGGTTTATCAATGATTACTAACTTCTCACTACTACCGTAAGTTACATCTATATATGGCTTGACCCATAAACAGCAACACTGGCTGCCTCTTCCTTGTGTTTCTTGCAGTTAATTTATTATAATTTCAGGATTTTCACACTATACGTTGAAAACAGCAATCATGTCATCAGGTCACCTCATGCAAACTAATCTTTAATTTTAAAAATCAACAAAATTTAGATTAATATGGCTCAGCACCAATTATTTTGTTCATTCAAAACACTCACATTTCTAGATCCAGCAAACCCATTATAAGTTAAGTCAAAAATTAAAACAACAGTCCATAAAAGCAAAATAATTCATTAAAAATAGCAATTGTTTGATTTTTAACAGGGGTTTTAATGTTGCAACACTCTTTTGTTAAGTAACTGAGTAAAAGGACCTGGAGATCTCCCATTCACATTTTATATATTCTTTAAAGCTGTATTATCCGTGAAAATTGAAGACTTAGTCACACTCAGTCAAATGTGGCTTTGATGTCAAGGGCTATCACTCTCACCTCATCTCTGGAATTCTGCTCTTTTATCCACGTTTGAACCGAGGTTATAATGAGGCTAGGAGCTGAGTCACCCTGGCAGAATCCATACTGGGCAACCCTGAGCAGATTATTACTGAGCAGGTGCTGCTCGATAGCATTGTTGATGACACCTTCCACCCCTTTACAAAAATCAAGAGTAGATTAATGGGAAGGTAATTGGCCAGCTTGGATTTAAACTGCTTCTTGTGTTGAGGACATATCTGGGCAGTTTTCTACATTGTCAAGTAAATGCCAGTGTTGTAATTGTACTGCAACGGCTTAACTAGGGAACAGCAACTTCGAGAGCATACGTCTTCAATATTGTTGCCGGCATTTTGTCAGGGTCCATAGAATTTGCAATATCCAGTGTCTCCAACTGTTTCTTGGTATCATGTAATTGAATCGACTTGGCTGAAGACTGGTATCTGTGATGCTGGAGACCACGGGAGGAGGCCATGACAGATCATCCACTGGGCACTTCTAGCTAAAGATTGCTGTGAATGCTTCAGCCTTGTCTTTTGCATTGATGTGTTGGGCTCACGAGGATGGGGATATTTGTGCAGCTTCCTCCTCCAGTGACAACACATTGTGGAGCTGGAGGAACATAGCAGACCAGGCAGCATCAGAGGAGTAGAAAACTTAATGTTTTGGGTCGACACCCTCCTTCAGAAATGCCCATTTCTGAAGACGGATCCAGACCCGAAATGTCAACTTTGCGGCTCCCCGCAATAACAACCAAAAAAGAATCCCCCACATCCTCCAGCCCCACACTGTGTTATCTCTTACTCCAGCATTGGCAGTTCTTACAATTTGTTCCTCCTCCGGTGAGTTGTTTTATTGTCTAACATAATTCACGACTGTATGCAGCAGGACGGCAGAGCTCAGATTTGATCCGTTTGCAGTGGGATCTCTTGACTCTGTCTATCATTTGCTGCATATGCTGTTTGGCATGCAGGTAGTCATATTTGGTACATTCACCGGGTTGACACCCCAGTTTTAGGTATGCCTCAAGCTGCTCCTAACATGCCCTCCTTAATGCTCCATTGTACCAGAGTTGATCCCCTTAGTTGATGGTAATGGTTGAATGGGGGATATGACAGGTCTTGAGTTTTCAGATTGTGTTTCGAATACAATTCTGCTGCTGTTGATGGGTCACAATGTCTCATGGATGTCCACTCTTCAGTTGCTAGCTCTATTCGAAGTCAGTCTCATTTAGTTTGGTGATACTGGCACACAACACGATGGAGAATATTCTCAATGTCAAGGCAGGACATTATCTCCAAACAATCTGTTCAGTGCAACTCCGCCCTCCGCCGACGCCAACGCAACTCCGCCCACCGCTGATGCCGTCGCAACCCCGCCCAGTGCTGACGCCAATGCAACTCCGCCCACTGCCTCCACAGCCAGCAGCTCCAGAGGAGACAGCAACACTGAGACCTGTCGAGTCTTCACCATCCCCCCAGACCACCCCCTTACTGAGGACGAACGGTTAGTCCTCAGTAAAGGGCTCATCTTTGACCCCCTCCACCCACATATCAACGAATACCGCTCACGCTTGGACATTGAGCAGTTTTTCCGCCACCTCCGCCTCCACCCTTACTCTTTCAATTCCTCCCACTTCCTACAGACAAAGGGGGTGGCCATGGGTACCCGCATGGGCCCAAGCTATGCCTGCCTCATTGTAGGTTACGTGGAACAATCCCTCTTCCATACCTACACTGGCCCTAAACCCCAACTCTTCCTCCGTTACATTGATGACTATCGGCGCTGCCTCGTGCTCCCACGAGGAGCTCGAACAGTTCATCCACTTCACCAACACCTTCCACCCCAACCTTAAGTTCACCTGGACCATCTCTAACACCTCTCTCTCCTTCCTGGACCTCTCTGTCTCCATCTCGGGTAATCACCTAGAAACCAATATCCATTTCAAGCCCACTGACTCCCACAGCTACCTAGAATACACCTCCTCCCACCCACCTTCCTGCAAAAATGCACCCCCCATTCCCAATTCCTTCGCCTCCGCCGCATCTGCTCCCAGGACAAAGCATTCCACTCCCGTGCATCTCAGATGTCCTCATTCTTCAAGGACCGCAACCTCCCCCCAACAGTGGTCGAGAACGCCCTCGACCGTGTCTCCCGCATTTCCCGCAACTCATCCCTCACACCCCGTCCCCGCAATAACAACCAAAAAAGAATCCCCCTCATCCTCAAGTACCACGCCACCAACCTCCGGATCCAACGCATCATCCTTCAACACTTCCGCCATCTGCAATCCGACCCCACCACCAAAGACATTTTTCCCTCCCCACCCTTGTCTGCTTTCCGGAGGGACCACTCTCTCCGGGACTCCCTTGTCCGCTCCACATTCCCCTCCAGCCCCAGCACACTAGGCACTTCTCCCTGCAACCGCAGGAAGTGCTACACCTGCCCCCACACCTCCTCCCTCACCCCAATCCCAGGCCCCAAGAAGACTTTCCACATCAAGCAGATGTTCACCCGCACATCTGCCAATGTGGTATACTGCATCCGCTGTACCCGTTGTGGCCTCCTCTACATCAGGGAAACCAAGCGGAGGCTTGGGGACCGCTTTGCAGAACACCTGCGCTCAGTTCGCAACAAACAATTGCACCTCCTAGTCACGAACCATTTCAACTCCCCCTCCCATTCCTCAGATGACATGTCCATCCTGGGCCTCCTGCAGTGCCACAATGATGCCACCCGAAGATTGGTGAGAATGAATTTAAGTATCTTTTTTTTCCCTTTTGTTGGTTTCTCCCACCACCTGCTGCAGACCCAGCCTTGCAGCTATGTTCTTTGTGACCCAACCAGCTTGATCAGTAGTGCTGCTGTCAAAACTCTCTTGGTGAAATCCAAAGATCCAAAAGAACAGGAGAGGAGACCAGGTAAATGAAGAAGTATTGATCCCAAACTTTTGATTTAAAATTCTGCATCTTATAGCAGGAAACAGAGAAGGAAAGTGTCACATTATAACCAATAATCCCTGTTTAGTACTGGAATTATATCTTCTTCCCATTTTCTTTATTATTTTACTGATAATTATTTTTTCACTTTCGTTGCAATAACACCTGTTTCTTATTCTATAAATTGTGTGGAGACAATGAAATACATGCACTGATTACAACTCGGGAGGATTGCTCTGTATAGACATAAAAGACCTGTAAAGTATTTATTCAAACCCACATAGAAAGTTTTTCTTAGAGATTTAAAAAACTAGCTTGGATACTTACTCCAGTAACTAACAGAATGCAACCACTCTGAAAAACTGCCAAACTTTCTGCCATATCAAAAGTACTTCCATTGATAGACACAACAAATTATTATTTTTGTATTGGCTTTCTTCACCAAATAGGAGTTGGCATTTTAAATTTTATGCTCATAATTTATAATCTTTGGCCAACAGAACCAAAAAGACAATTCAATCTGCAGTGACACATTTTGGAGCTAATTTTGAAATTGTGTAATTATTTAAATTCTATGATTGTGAATCATCAGTCTACTGCAAATGTCCCCTGTTTGTTTCTCCCATGGGAGCCAATGGGGCAGAATGTAAAAGAGGCTGCTTATTTGCTATCACTTGTTTGACTACAAAGACATGGTCCTCTGTGAATTTTATGTAAAAACATGAAATGAGAAAAGTTAATTTGGTACATCAAACCTGTGCCTTACGGAGACTATGTATACTATATTACTGACTCTACACCCTTCATTCCCTGAGGAAGGCAGTTACAAATTTTCTCCCTGGCTCCTGGCTCCCCAGAAGACTATCACGAAAAACTGAAGAAGACTCTCCAGTTTTATATCTTATATTTTATAACCTTGGCCAGTTGCCATCACTGACTCACTACTTCCACAGTCCCAGTAGCTCTAGAATCATCAGATTTTGCACAACATCCAGTTATTTCCATTACAGCTCATCCATATAAGTCTCAGTCCCATTCCTGAGCAGATGCTGGCCCAGCTTGCTCTAAATCTGTTAGTGGATAGCATTGTTGCTCATCAGTTCATCCTTATCAATGAATTTGCTTAAATGTGGTTCCAGCTCACATTCCAGTTGGAGGAGAAAATATTACTTCATGTAGTTCAGGAAGTGTAAAGACATCACAAGATCATCTGATACAATAAAAATGAGAATATTTATGTTTGGGAAATGGAACAAAGAATGTTGATAATTCCTGACGTAGCAATTTTAAAGAAAATAAAATAACCCTCTGACTACAATCAACACAAATAATGCATGAACTCTGTTCTGAAAAACTTGCTCTGAACCTCAAAATGTTAACTCTGTTTCACTGTCCACAGGTGTTGTTAGATCTGCTGAGTTTCTCCAGTGTTTTCTATGTCTGGTTCAGATTTCCAGCAACTGCAGTATTTTTCTTTTAATCCTTTAACAAACTGATCCTACCTTTCTTTTTAAATTGTGCCTGATTAGTGAAGTTCCCTGCAAAATTTATAAATTTTGATGAGACACTAACGTAATCCTTACTACCATCGTAACATTATGTTGCAACCAAACACGTAATGATACTATCACGATGGCACACAGAACCAATTATCCTGAAGTCTGCCCTGGCAGGCTGATTCAATTATCCAGGTCAGAAAGAGGCAGAGTTTCATCATTCTGGATTATCATTTCTTTTACCTTACCCAGATAATTTAGCGCTTTTCAGTGGGGAAGGTGGAACTTGATCAAATGGAAGCCGATCTCATTCATTGGCTTGAGGGGTAAAGCTATTCCTGGCCTCCCCACTCTTTTTCCAACCTGACTATCAACTGTGTTCCCAATTGCAGAGGTATCTAAACAGCATGGTATTGTGGACTGCCTTTGGAAGATTATTCCATAGGAATCTAGGTGAATCCCAGGGATAGGCTGATGGTAACTCATTGTTTGTCAATTTCCTCAACCCATAGGGGAGGCGATGGCCGAGTAGTATTACCACTGGGCCGTTAATCTAGAGACCCAGGTAATGTTCTGGGGACTGGTGTTCAAATCCAATTTGAATTCAATGAAAAAAGAAATCTGGAATTATTAACCCAAAGATTACCACGAATTGATTGCTGATCATCAGGAAAAACCCACCTGCTTCACTAATGTCCTTTAGGGAAGGAATCATTACTGTCCTTACCTGGTCTGGGCTACATGAGACTCCAGACTCACAGCAAAGTGGTTGACTCTTAACTATCCTTAACTATCCTTAACTACCCTCTGGGCAATTAGGGATGGGCAATAAATGCTGGCCTAGCCAGTGATAGCTATATCCCATGAATGAAATTTTAAAAAGTTTGATCGGGTACTTCTAATTATCAGATGGTCCAGACAACTGAGGTCTCACCTGCTGCTGTAGGCCTGAAAGATCTTCAATCTATACTTGATATCCCTGTCTCTTCACTTGATGTTAAACCATGCCTAGAATGTAGGCCATTGCTAGGGTGAGGTAGATTTATGCCAATCTAATAGTAAATCAAGGATTTGAAGTCTCAGGCACCAACACATGGACAGGAGAAACATATTTTGTATTTAATCTTCTGTTTTTTATGGAATTAAGCAAGACTGTGGGACTTAGTGAGGAGAACCACCCGCTCTATTCCAACTATTTCACTCCCTTGCCTGGGAAGTGCTTGTTCTCCATCAATAGTCATATTGAAGATATTAAAATACCAACTCAGCCTTCAATTAGGTAGGGGCCTTAAAATATATTAACATTACTGCAAAAGCTTTTGTGTAAGTTAGAAAAAATTGAGAGGTTCCGTCTTTTAAATCAAGGAATGCAGCCATGCAAGACATTGAACAGGTAAGTGATGCTCCAAGAATCCTATCAACATAGAACAAAGACAATGTAAAAATTATGTTGAATTGAACAGTGATACTTTCCATACAAAATTCTGGAGCAATTTTCAGTTGATCCCTTGCCAATGAACTCCAGGTCGCTGGAAGTTGTTCATCTAAAACAATTCTTTTTTTGCACAGGTGTTTATCATGTCTGTGGCTGTTCTGTTTACGTAACCCTTGTTAAAGTCGGAGTAGAAAAGAAAAATTACCTACTCCATTATAAACAAGAGTGTGTTACATTGAACATTCAAATAAAAGGTCATGAGATGAGTTATAAAGTAAATATTTTCTTCTGCTGTTAGAACAGAGACAAGCTCGCTATAGCCACTTTTCTGTCGCTAAATTTTCTGAAGGACTTTAAATAACAGAATGCTTAGAGAAGTAAAAGCCTATGGTCAAGATACTAAATTATATGCGTAATGTGCTGCAACTGAACGGTTCTGGCGCTGTGTGGGGTCTCGCGTGCAGAATGAATGTTGGCAATCAGATCTATTTCAAGTGAGGAATTGGCATGTCCAGGTCTACCTCGATCCAATTGCCAACAATTTCCATTTGAATTTCTTACTTTCCTGACAAACAAGCATGAATAGAAGCCTTTTCATGGAAAGACAATCTTTTATTATGACAGAGCTGGAGCCAGGGATTCCGTTAAAGAAGAGGCCTTTCTAAAATAGAGAACATTCTGTACATGCAGGAGAAGAATGACACACATATAAGGTAAGATTTACTGACCTGGTGGTTCCATGAATTAACTCTTAATTCTTTGGCCCGAATGCCAAAAATTACTACAAGAATGAACAAGAGCAAGAACTGCAAATAAAAGAACTGTAAACGGCCAACAGATAAATCTTCTTATCTACGATTTTGTCAGGCAGCCAAACCTGACAACAAAATATTGCAAGGATGGCTAAGATTATACAGAAGGAGATATTTGTCTATCGCTAATGTATAAAGAAAGTGGAATTTCCATACTGTTCAAATTTTTGAAGTCTCTGTGGTATTGCATAAAGAGCAAAATCTCATATAATCTATTGTTCACATATCTAAAAGAAATCAGATTAAATATATTTATTAGGACTATAGCTGACTTATGGTTATTGAAATAGAATATTACATGTACTATCTGTAAAAATAGCATAGTCAAAGCATTAATGCCAACCAATAAATTCTCAACAATATATCTTTGAATGATTTTTATTAAGAATTGCTGCCTTCATAGATAGTGGAGATGACATATTTTATACAAATAATGAAGTTAAATGGTAACAAAGAAGAGTTTTCTTGAACAGTCTGTGCAACGTTTATCTCTTGTAAATTGCAAAGATGTGCAAAGCTTCTTAAATTTACAGTACAATATCCATTTGACCTTTTAATGTTGTTTAGCATAGCAAATAGAGTCTAGGTTTAGGTTAACTGCTTCCCAGTGATTCATCTACATTCCTTGAAAGAAATAGTCTTAATTTAGCAAGATTGTTGACCAACGTCACTATAAGTGGGACAGTGCCAAGTGATTTTTCCTTAATTTTGTTTGATGCAACAACTCAAACCACCATCTAAAGAAATACACAACTGTGATTAAACCCAGTTTTACAACCATTTCTGAAAAAGTAAATTGATCTGGAGAACTGGTGTTAAATATCAGAGATGGGAATGTTAGAGTATCCATCAAATATGCTATTCAGTTAAACTGCAATTAAAATTGGTCTCCAGCCTAAATGATGTGTATTGCAATTCATTTAATACAATTGTATGCCAACTTCTTCAACTGAGCATTAATGTTATTGCTTATTTTATGCTGGGTTTACTGAATCCTGCTAGATAAAACAATTTTGTTCTAAGCACACTCAACATGAATGTCTTCTCATACTATATCAGAAGTCAGACACCACCAGGTTATAATCCAACAGGTTGAATCTCATGCTAAAATATCGGTATAGCCTGCTTCCCATTTTCTCCATTCAAAGTTTGTCCTGACATGACTTTGTCAAGTTAAGTATGTTATTTTAGTAGCTGTTCAACAAATAGTTGCAAAAATGATAACTTAACTCTTGGATACCTATCAGAAAAGGATAAGTAGCTTAGTCTCTTTTCGAGAAAGAGAAAGTAACCTAATTGGGGTCTTTAAGATTATGAAATATTTCCATGGAGTAAACTCAGCGGAAGTGCTTCCTCTTGTATCAAAGACAAAAACTAGAGACATTGATGATCATCAGGAATCAAATAAAGATTTCAGAACGAATGCTACCCAGATCGATGAAGATATTGAACTCACTACCTGAAGAAATGGTCGAGTCAAATAGTGTGGATGTACTTCCAGAGAATCTATTTAAACATATGAGTGATAAGCAAATGGAGGGCTTTGCTGTGAAAGTAAGATGAGGAAGAACATGAGAAGGCTCAAGTGCAAGGAAAATATCAGCTTGGACAGGTTGGACCAAATGGCCTGTTTCTTTTCACTAATTTTTTTTCTTTTATTCATTCACAGGATAAGGGCGTTGCTAGCTAGCCAGCATTTATTGCCCATCCCTAATTGCCCAGAGGTGAGTTAAGAATCAACCACATTGCCGTGGGTTCTGGAGTCACATACAGGCCAGACCAGGTAAGGACGGCAGTTTCTTTCCCTGAAGGGCATTAGTGAACTGAATGGGTTTTTCCCAACAATCAACAATGGATTCATGGCCATCATTAGATTCTTAATTCCAGACATTTTATTCAGTTCAAATTCCACCATCTGCCATGGTGGGATTCAAACCCAGATCCTCAAAACACTACCTGGGTTTCTGGGTTAACAATCCAGCGACAATACCACTATGCCATCACTTCCCATTTGGTCAAAGGAACAGTTATCCAATTAGTAGTGTTATGAAGTCGTGAAGAATAGTCATGAATTTGAAGGCAGGAAGTTTGAGTTTGTTGGTAAAAATGATATTGGGAAAAGTAAAAAACATCTTTAAAAGATGGTGTTTTTCTGTTCTTAGAGATTTTTTAGAAAATGTATGTCTGTGAGCCGCAGCTGGAGGGTGCCAGTGCAGAAAGTACCCAAAAATGGAAACATTTACATTGAAAGGCCAAACAGCAATTTTTTTAAACCAAGACAACAAGTTTGAATTTGGCCAATTAGTTTAAACCTAGTACGAGATGTAGAAGACCAATTGAATTTGAAAACTGATGGCGTTGACAACATCGCACCCATCCTAAGTAAGAAATATTATTGTGTCATTATGGGTATAAAGTTGAAGACATTTGGAAAATCGAGGAGAGCCAACTGCCATCTGAGGGGAGAGCCAAACTTCAGCTGCAGCGAAAGCAAGTTCGCCATCTGAGATACAAACCTGCCTTTTGCATAAAATTATTGAGTTCTCTGAAAAGACACATCAAAGGTACCGCTGCATTTTAGCTCAAAGTGCTCACCAAAGAAATTAAAGAGAAAAACATCCAAGATGGCAGAATCAGCAACAGAAAGGCGTTTGTGATGTCAGATCAACAGAAGACATAGACCGTCAAACTTGGAGAGATTATGTTTCAGTTCATTTTTGTCTTATTAATTGGGTTTATATAAGTGGGGCCTGTGTTTCTTTGAGCAGTATTCCAGTAGAATTTAGGCCAGTTAGGGAGCAGTTAGTAGTCTGGAGGGAATTGTTGATTTGTTAATAATTCTGTTGATTTGTTCATTGTTAGGGTTAAACATATAAATTGTTTCTTTTTATTTATAAAGTGGATCAGGGATTTTCTTTCTTTTAACACTCTTTTAATAGATTATGAGGAGGAAGGTGAGCTTCTCTGGGTGTTCTGGGTGTAATTATTAGAAGGGAACCTCTCCTCCTGTCATACAGGTTGGGGCTTGTGTTTTGGTTTAACTATGAGAAGGGTTCAGCCATTCCCCCTCCATAACAAATTGGGGGCTCGTGTGGGATCTCGTCAGATTTGAACCAATCAAGTTTGGGATCTGGACGGATTTGGACAGTTCGAGTCTGGGAACTGGACGTTTTGAGTGCAAGATCTGGACAGTTTGTGTACAGGATCTGAACAGATTTGGACAGGTTTAAACAGAATTGGGGGTTAGTTTCCTAGATCTTTAAATAGAACTTAGGTGAGAAAAAACTGCTTAATTTTGGTTACTTGTGGTAGGTTAAATTAAAAGTGAGGGAAATGGCTCTTAACATTGCTAAAGAGGTTGTGGGATTTGAAGATGCTTCCCAAATTTACCAAGAAAGTTTATAAAGACAGACGAAGGATATACTTATGGAATTGGCAAACAGGTTAGAATTAGGTTTAACTAGGGACAAGAGGAAAGCTGAAATTGTAGTGGAGTTGGTCAAGTATTTAGGAATACCAGAGAATTAGGTAAGTGCAGTGGAGTTAGAAAAAAAATTGAAAATTAGACGATTGGTGTTAGAAGATAAAGAAAATGAAAGACGAATCAGGGAAGTAGAGAAAGACAGGGAACTGAAACATGTTTGAAATATTGTTACAAACAAAGGAAAGACAAAAAGAGAAAAAGACAGGGTCTGAACTTCGGAAGTTAGAAATTAAACAGAAAAGTCAATTTAAAAGAATGGAGATGAAGGTAGAAGGTAGACTTAATGAGGAGAGTGATGATGAGCAAACTCATCATAGCTAAAGGCATGGTAAGGATATATACAAATATGTCAAAACATTAGCAAATTTTGATGAAAAAGATGTAGAAATATTTTTCATTTCATTTGAGAAACTGGCTAGGCAGATGAATTGGCCAGAGACTGTGTGGATAATGTTAATTCAGAAGAAGTTGGCAGGGTAGGGTTAGTGAGGTGTTCGCAGCGCTGGCAGATGAGGTGTCAAGATAATATGAAGACGTTAAACAGGCAATTTTGACTGCCTACGAATTGGTACCAGAAGCATATGGAAAATGGTTCAGAATCATAAAGAAGGAACCTGGTCAGACTTATGTCGAATTTGATAGAATTAAACAGAACAACTTCAATAAATGGATGTGAGCATTAAAAATAGAAAAGACATGTGAGGATCTTAGAGTGATTATTCTACTGGAGAAGCTTAAAAACTCACTTCCAGAGATGATAAGAATTCATTTTGAGGAACAAAAAGTTACCAAAGTAAGAAGAGTGGCTGAGATAGCGGATGAATATGTATTAGTCCATACATCAAAATTTAGCTACCGACAGCAATTTCATTCCCTGAGGGATAGAAATTGGGAAAAAGGGAGATCCTTCTACAAAATCAAAAAGTAGATCACACGGGGAGCAGTTGACCACAGGTGAGAAAAGAAACCTAAGAGGGTGAAAAGGAGGCAAGAGGCCTCAGGTGTTTTCATTGTAATGCAGCGGGATACATAAAGTCACATTGCTGGTGGTTTAAGAAATGCACTAGGGAAAAGGACCTGGCGAAAAATGCTAAACCAATGGGATTAGTTGAAGCAGTGATGGAAATCCCAAAAGAAGTCAAGGAGCTGCAGGACAGTGCGCACCCAGTCATGGGCTGAATAGTGAGACAGTGCCCGATCTCTACAAAAACTTCATCTCTGTGGGTAATATTTACTCACAAAGAAACGGGGGAGAGGTAAAGAAGTTACAATATCGAGAGATACAGGAGTTGGTCAGTCTCTAACAGTAAGAGATGAAAGTATTTACACTTCTGAAATGTTACTTGAGAGAGCAGTAATCTGTGGAGCGGATGGACAGAGATGTAGCATTCCCCTGTATAAGATAAGGCTGGAAAGTCCAATCAGGACTGGGGAAATGACAGTGGGAGTCATTGAAAGAGTGTCAATTCCAGGAATACAGTTTGTTCTTGGAAACAACTGGCAGGATCAAAAGTGGGAGTGACACCCCTTGTAGTGGAGAAGCTGAAGGAAAACCAGGGAACTGAGGAGTTAAAAAAAAGTACGCTGGAATATTTCCAGACTGTGTGGTGACAAGATCCCACAGTCATAGGCTAAAGCAAGAGGGGAAATCCAAAGAGAAGGATGAAGGAGTTGAGGTCCAGTTAGCTGACACCCTGTTTGACGAAATAGTAAAGGAAGAACACAAGCAGGTAGAGGATCAAGCAGAGGTACTTAGTTCTGAAAGATTACTGGATTTATAACAAAAAGACGAGACAATAAAAGATCTATATCGTAAAGCTTACTTGGAAAAGGAATCAGAATGTATTCCCGCATGTTATTACCTTAAGGATAGAATCCTAAGGCAAAAATGGAGACCTCAGCAGGTTAGTGCAAAGGAGAAATGGGCGGAAGTGCACCAGATTGTGTTGCAAGTAGCACACAGACAGGAAGTATTAAGGGCTGCACACAAATTAGCAGTAGGAGGTCATTTAGGAGTGAGGAAGACTCAGGCTAAAATATATTAGCACTTCTATTGGCCTGGATTGCATAAGGATGAGGTTGAATTTTGCCATACCTGTCATACTTGTCATGTGAATATGTTGAAATTCCACTGTGACAGGGCCAGGGAACTGAAGAAACAGATATTAGTTACTGCCCACCAGAGTGAGGAATCAGAATCTGAATCATTTGATTTTGATGTGCCTCAAAAAAAGTTAAATAATGAGGAAGTCCTTAGAGAATGGGATAGGATAGTGAGCTATCTGTCTGAGGAAGATGGGACTGAATTGAAAGGTGAGTTGCAACAATATGAGGACATATGTGGGAATAAACTGAGGAGGACTACTACTATAATGCATGAGGTTGAAGTAGGGAATGCTTCAATAAAATAACACCCCTACAAGCTTAATCCTCTTAAAGCCATACAGGTACAGAAGGAAGTGGAAGCAATGCTTCAAGAAGACATCATCGTACCGAGTCGAAGTGAGTGGAGTTCACTGATCGTGTTGGTTCTAAAGTCAGATGGCACTCAACGGTTTGGCGTGGATTATTGCAAGATCAACTAAATCAGACTCATACCCAATTCCAAGGCTGGAGGACTGCACAGAAAATGTTGGACAAGTCACTTACACCACGAAGTTGGAGTAACTCTGTGATTACTGGCAAATGTCTTTGTCAGAGAGAGCAAAAGAAGTTTCTGCATTTGTAACCCCAAATAGGCTGTATCAATTTAAAGTAATGCCCTTTGGTATGAAGAATGCGCCAGCCACATTTCAAAGACTAATGAATAGAGTTGTGGCATGATTGACTAATTGTCTATATAGATGATGTCATGATCTTTAGCCATTCATGGAAAATCACGTGGTGCATTTAGCAGAGTTCTTTAAAAGACTATGCAAGGCAAAACTGATTATAAACTTAGCAAAAACAGATTTTGAGAAGGCAGAAGTGACTTTCTTGGGACACAACGTCGGACATGGAAGGAAGATCCCGAGGAACATGAAGACGAAGGCTATTGAGAAATTTCCCAGACCATCCTTAAAGAAAGAGGTGCCTCAATTTTTGGGACAGAGCAAATTCTACCGGACATTCGTGCTGAACTTTAGAAGTGTGGTTGCATCACTGACAGATTTACTAAAGAAGAATTCGAAATTTCAGTGGACAAAGGCATTTGAGAATTTAAAAGCTGTATTAATCTCCATACCAGTTTTAGCCACACCAAATTTCTTGAAACCCTTTAAAGTCACTATTGATGCCAGCGATGTAGGGATTGGAGCTGTGTTGATGCAGGAGGATGATGATAGAGCTGAAAGGCCATTTGGATATTTTTCTAAGAAACTCAACATTTATTAGAGAAAACACATCACCACTGAAAAAGAATTATTGAGTTTGGAACTAGCCTTACAACATTTTAACGTTTATGTTACAAGAAATGTTTCAGAGATTGTTGTGCATACAGTCCACAAGACTCTCACTATTCTGAAAAGATTTAAGGACAAAAATATGGGACTATTTCATTGGAGTCTTATATTACAGGCTTTTAATTTACAAATTATATATGTTGCGGATCTTAAAAATGTTATTGCAGATGTGTTATCATACGTTTAAGAGAAAACATGTAGTTAAGAAAGAACCATCATGGTCCAATAATATATGTAAGCAGCATCAGTATGAAATGTGTAACTTTAGATTATTGACCTCCATAACTTGTGATAACAGTGTTAAGATTTAGAAAAAAAAAGGAATCCTTTCATAGTGATGGTTCATTTTTTTTCTGAAGTGGGGAGGTGTTACAAAGTTGTGTAGCATAGTCATGAATTTGAAGGCAGGAAGTTAGAACTTGTTGTTTAAAATTATAGTTGGGCGAAGTGGTGCATCATCCCTTTAAAAGATAGCGCTTTTCTGTGCTTAGACATTTTTTTAAGATGTATGTCTGGGAGCTGAAGCTGGAAGGTACCAGCACAGAAAATACTCCAAAATGGAAATTTTTTCATTGAAAAGCTAAGTAGCATTTTTTTAAAACCAAGACAAAAAGTTTGAATTTGGTCAATTAATTTAAACCAAGCACCAAGTACAGAAGGCCAATTGAATTTAAAAACGGATGGTGTTGACAACATCGAACCAATCCTAAGTAAGAAATACCATTATGTCATTAGGAGTATAAAGATGAGGGCATTTGGAAAATTGGTAGGAGCCAACTGCTATCCGAGGGGAGAGCTAAATTTCAGCTGCAGTGAAACCAAATTCACCATCTGAGATACAAACTTGGCTTTCGCATAAAATTATTGGGTTCTCTGAAAAGACACATCAAAGGTACCACAGCATTTTAGCGCAAAGTGCTCACCAAAGAAATTAAAGAGAAAAACATCCAAGATGGCAGAATCAGCAACAGAAAAACATTTGTGATTAAGATTGACAGAAGACATAGACTTTGCGAGCTTGGAGAGATAAGGTTTTAATTTATTGTTGTCTTATTAATTGGGTTTATATAAGTGGGGCCTGTGTTTATTTGAACAGTATTCCAGTAGAATTTAGGCCAGTTAGGGAGTAGTTAGTAGTCTGGGGGGGAATTGTTGATTTGTTAGTAATTCTGTTAATTTGTCCATTGTTAGGGTCAAACAAATAAATTGTTTCTTGTTATCTGTAAATTGGAGGCCTGGGGTTTTCTTTCTTTTAGTCATTCTTTTAATAGATTATAAGGGGAAAGGCAAGCTTCTCTGGGTGTTCCGGGTTTAATTATTAGAAGGGAACCTCTGCCCCTGTCATACAGGTTGAGGCTTGTCTTTTGGTTTAACTATCAGAGGGGTTCGGCCTCTCCTCCTCCGTAACAGTTGCAAATTACTTTGCTTTCTTGTATCTGACTCACATCTGCTACAAATTCACAACCATATCTCATCATTCACTGAACGTCGTTTCAGCCAAGATTATAATGTTTGGGTTGGGTGCACTGAAGTGAGAGAATTAAAAATGGCCACCTGCATTTTCCCATCACAGTCTATGAGTGAAGGTGAGGTGGAGTTCAGGTTGATTTGGGAGTTAGACTAGGCAACTGGCGAAGAGTAGAGGAGGCTGCCAATCCCCGAGATCTAAGGGCTACACAGAAAGCCTTCTTCAGGGCTGCAGCAATGTCTCCAAAGTACTGAAATTAAGACAAAAATTACCTTCGCCCCTCATTTTCCTGCATCTACACACAGTATTCATGCCGCATCCATGCCACCGAATTCCCTTTGTGCATTTCTGTAGTCGCTCATAACACCATGCCACCCTTTGCTCATCCATCCATAGCCCATGCCAACTTAGTGCCTTCTCCTGCTATTTTTCTTTCCTGCCCACCACTCTTTCCTTTGTATCCACCATGCCAACTTACCTAGCACTCACTTAAAGTTCTGTACTTACATAATTCACTTCATTGAGAAAAATACTTCAATTCATAGAGCACATTTTGAAATGTCTTGACTGTTTTGACATGCTTAAAAGGTCTTGATATCACTTGATATACTGACACTTCTTGACAGGTCATATCTTTGTTGACAGGTTTTGACAATTCTTAATAGGTTGACATTTGCTGACAGATATTGAAATACTTTTGAACTTCCTGACAGATATTGACAAGTTGGACAATTCCAAGGGATTTATTGATGTTTTATCCTTTACCTTTCACCTTTTAGAGGAGGTCGTGGCATAATGGCAATATCATTGGGGTAGCGATCCAGATTAATTATCTGGGCAAATTAGTTTCTAGTCCACTTAGGCAGATGGCGAATTTGAAATCAATAAAATTCTAGATTTAAAATGTTAGTCTAATAGAGACCATACACATATTGTTGTGAATACCCATCTGATTTGCCGATGTCCTTTACGGAAAGACATGTGCCGCCCTTACCTAGCCTAAGCATGACCTTGGATCCAGGGCATAATGGATGATTCTTAACTGCTCTCTGAAATGTCTTAGCAAGCCATTCACTTCAAGAGCATTTAGGCATAGGCGACAAATCTTGCTTTGACCAGAGATATACACATGAATACTTTTATTTTAAATGCAGTCTTCTCCACAGTTAACAACCAAAAGCCACCTGATCTCCCCCTCTAGAAGACCTCTGACCCCTGACACCCTCCCCTGATCCTCCTCCAAAGGATCCCAGACACATCTCCAAATTTTACTTGACCCTCAACAACTAAGATTAAATAAACAATTAATCAGGTCAGTTCTCTCAATTACAGCCTGTGAGACTTTGTATTTTGTGCCAGCTTTGCTGTGTTTGCTTCCAAAGCACAGTGACTATATTTCAAAAAAAGTCTTGATATGGTAATGTAGTGCTTTCGGAATTTGGCTAGCAATGAGAGGGCATGTGTTCATATCTCATCAGGGCTGGTTGTAAAACAGAGTTCAACAAATCTGGTCATTTGTGGGCTGGCAACAGAAAGAAAACTACATTGAAAGCTGCTAGTTGACATACCAACCCGAATGTTCGCTAATATCCTAGAAAAGCAGGGAATGTAACACGACTGGTTGGTCTGGACTATGACTTCTAGTTCTTCCCATTCTGTAGATTTGGCTTACGATGACCTTTTAAGCGAACCAGAAAAGGACTCCAATAAAGACAGTCACCCAATAGACGCTCATGACTATCTTTTCAAGGTAACCAGGAGCAGGTGCTAAGCAAGGACTCCATCCGCAGAACAAATACAGTATGTTGGAATGCTCTGAGACATGTAAGATGCTGTGTAATTTATTTGTATTCTCAACAGCGGCAAGACCAGTATTTGCCATTCCCATCCTTAAATGCCTTTGAGAAGGTGGTGGTGAACTGCTGTCCTGAACTGTCAGAGTCCGTGTGATTTTGGTCCAGCTCCTGTATTATTAGGGAGTTTCATCTTTTTAACACAGCAACACTGAAGGTTCAGGTGACCTCCCACCCACAGTCACTTCAGGTGACCTCCCACCCGTAGCCTCCAACCTCATCGTTCCCCAACCCCGCACCGCTCGTTTCTATCTCCTTCCCAAAATCCACAAACCTGACTGCCCTGGTCAACCCATTGTCTCGGCTTGCTCCTGCCCCACCGAACTTATCTCCAAGTATCTCAACTCCATTTTCTCCCCAGTGGTCCAGGAACTCCCCACTTATGCCCGTGACACCACCCACCCCCTCCACCTCCTCCAAAACTTCCGGTTACCTGGTCCCAAATACCTCATCTTTTCCATGGACGTCCAGTCCATATACACTTGCATTCCCCATGCAGATGGCCTAAAGGTCCTCTGCTTCTTCCTGTCCCACAGGCCCGACCAGTCCCCCTCCGCTGACACTCTTGTCTGCTTAGCTGAACTCGTCCTCACCCTTAACAACTTCTCCTTCAATTCCTCCCACTTCCTACAGACAAAGGGGGTGACCATGGGTACCCGCATGGGCCCAAGCTATGCCTGCCTCTTTGTAGGATATGTGGAACAATCCCACTTCCGAAGCTACACTGGCCCTATCCCCCACCTCTTCCTCCGTTACACCAATGACTGTGTCGGCTCCACGTCATGCTCCCACGAGGAGCTCAAACAGTTCATCCACTTCACTAACACCTTCCACCCCAGCTTTAAGTTCACCTGGACCATCTCCGATACCTCTCTCTCCTTCCTGGGCATTTCTGTTTCCATCTCTGGCAACCATCTGGAAACGGATATCCATTTCAAGCCTACCGACTCCCATAGCTACCTAGAATACAACTCGTCTCACCCACCTTCCCGCAAAAATGCCAACCCCTATTCCCAATTCCTTCGCCTCCGCCTCATCTGCTCCCAAAATGAGGCATTCCACTCCCAGACATCCCAGATGTCCTCGTTTTTCAAGGACCGCGACTTCCCCTCCACAGTGGTCGAAAATGCCCTTGACCGTGTCTCTCGCATTTCCCTCAACTCATCCCTCACACTCCCTCCCCGCAATAACAATCAAAACAGGATCCCCCTCATCCTCACGTACCACCCCATCGACCTCCAGATCCAACGCATCATCCTCTGGCACTTCTGCTATCTGCAATCTGTCCCCACTACCAAAGACATTTTTCCCTCCCCTTCCTTATCTGTTTTCCAGAGGGACCACTCTCTCCATGACTCCTTTGTCTGCTTCACACTCCCCACCACCCCCGACACTTTTCCCTGCAACCGCAGGAAGTGCTACATCTGCCCCTACACCCCCCCCTCACCCCCATCCCAGGTCCCAAGAACACCTTCCATATCAAACAGATGTTCACCTGCACGTCTGCTAATGTGGTATACTGTATCCACTGTTCCTGATGTGGCCTCCTCGAGATCAGGGAAACCAAGCGAAGCCTTGGAGACCGCTTTATGGAACACCTATGCTCGATTTGCGACAAACGATTGCACCTCCCAGTTGCGAACCATTTCAACTCCCCTCCCACTCTTTGGACGACATGTCCATCCTGGGCCTCCTGCAGTGCTGCAATGATGGCACCCGAAGGCTGCAGGAATAGCACCTCATATTTTGCTTGGGAACCCTGCAGCCCAATGATATCAATGTGGACTTCACAAGCTTCAAAATCTCCCCTCCCCAGATCGCATCCCAAAACCAGCCCAGCTCGTCCCTGCCTCCCTAACCTGTCCTTCTAGATTCATTGATTAGCTGAACTTAAATTTCTTCATTCTATCTTGGTTGTATTTGTACTTGTGTTTCTCCAGTTCAAGTCTCCAGAATACCAGTCCAATAACATTCCAGCTATGCTATTGTGTCCCTAATAGGCTTTGCTTGGTAGAAAAAGCCTAATCTACTGACAGGCACTCATTCAACTCCACTTTGACTGCACACATTAAGTGTAATATTAACCTGTGAATTTTTCTGCTAAATCAGAAGAAAGTGAGTTGCTTTCTTGAGTCGTTCCAGTCCCTGGGGCACAGGGGCACCCGCTGTGCTGTTAGGATGAGAGTTTAAATACTTTAACCCAGCGACAGTGAAGGAATGGCAATATAGTTAGGATAACATGTAGTGTGAAAGTTGAACTTGCAAATGATGGTGTTCCTAAGCATCTGCTGCCTTTCTGGATGGTCATGCGTTCAGAAGGTGCTGTCAAAAGAGTCTGGGTGAGTTGCTGAAATAAGTCTGGTTTGTTTCCTGTTCACGTCAAAACTGGTACAACCAACGAATTATAACCCACAACGGCAGATCAGTGCCAGAGTTACATATTTAAGTTCAGTCAAATTTATGTTGAGTTTTAATTTTTATCAACCTGTGCTCTAACGATAGAGGCACTCATGAATGTTATTTTGGGCATAAAGTAAATTTGTCAAAACTCAAAATATGTTTATTTTTTCAGTAATCGGTTTAATTGCATATTTAAAAATCTTAAATTTCAATGCAAATACGTTACGTGAAAGAAATTGACTTTCTTGCTGAATAGTTTTGCAAGAGGATATGTGAATGTATGATTACTGACTGAATGTAAACAGTTAAATAATAATCATAAAGAGCTCACTTTTCAGTACTTGTTACATCTCTTTTTTTCTTAGGGAAAGGGAATGAACTCAAATATGAATTGATAGAATTTCGTATAACTGAAAGAGGCCATCTGGCCCATTGTACCTGTGCAGACACTTTAACAGAGCAATCTCCTAAGTTCCATTCTGCTATTTTAATTGCCATAATATTTTTTCTTTTCAAGTATCTGTCTATTTTCCCTTAAGAATCTCTACTTCTACTATGGATTTCCTGGTCCCAAAAGCTTTAAGACTTTTTATTTTCTTCCTTTTTTAAGCTTCCTTGCATTCATTTTAAAATTAAGGTTTTGCTCCAAACAGATCGCTGCCTCTACCACAAGTATTCCATTAGTAGCCATGTGCTCCCAAACCTTTGCCATGCTACATACAAACGTACATATTAAGAATGGAAGGTCATTTTGTTCCTCAAGCTCATTCCTCCACCATTCAGTAAGACCATGGCTGATCTGATTATGGTCTTAACTCCACATTCCTTCCCCCCTACCCCCCATCCACAGATAACCTTTGACTCCCTTGTTCGTCAAGAATAGCTACATGCTGATCTGGACCTAGGAGACAGAGGTCGTGGTCTACAGTGACTCACCATTTGACTTATTGCGGGAAATCATCTGTGCTCTCTACTTGCTGCTCAAAGTGATAACATTGAAAACTCTGCACGTGCAATATCAGTGGCCCGGTGGATATATTTCAACACTTTGAGCGCAGTCTCTAACAGAAAAACAATCTTCATTTTACTTGTCGCATTTTTGTCTTCCTTCAGCTGTAAGAACTTGCAAATGGTGTCAAAATTCCTGGTCACACACTCACACATGCAAATTTTCCCAATAATCAATCTTTCCCAGTTAACTGTTACGATGACAGATCAGAACACTGAAATATCGTGAGCATTTTAAGTTTTTAGTTCCAAAATGCATTTTTGAAAAAAAAAATTACTGGTACTCAGGCTGTGGATGCAAATTCACCGTGGTCTGGCAAACTCCTGTGTGACACCCATAGAGTTCACAAATGTAAAGTGTCAGAAAAGCTTTAAACAGCGAGAGAGAGTGGCAACAGGAAAAAATTACACGGGAACTATCTTTCTCTCTCAATAAAAAGACACCTCTTGCACACATTTATTGTGTTTTGTACTTCCAGGAATATACAAAAATGAGTTAAAAACCAACTACAACCTTGGTTTGCATATGCCAGTGGGAAAAGATCTGTAGGGGAGAAAGTGCAGTGGTGACCTAAGGTATATGTGCTAACCTGAGTTCAAATGCAGGTGGGATGTGAATGCCACAGTAAACGAACTACCCACTCATCATCCCTGCTTTGTGGGTAAAAAGAATGTCTTGCTCTGAGTGCGAGAAGCCAGCTAGTTCAAAAAAACACAGTCAAAATGAACCTTGAAAACTGAAGGTCTCTTGCTATGAGTAGCCAGTCAACTGCCAAGAAAAGGAAACTAAATGAAGGGATTTGAACTAAAGTGTAAAAGCCAACAATCCTGAAATCTGCTGCTCAACTATTAATGTTCCACTGTATATTCTACACAAACCACCAAAAGAAACTGATTCATATATCAATAGAATCCCTACAGTGTGGAAACAAGCTATTCAGCCCAATGAGCCCACACTCCAGAGGACATCCCACCCAGACCTATTCCCCTATCCTATCCCTGCAACCCTACATTTCCCATGGCCCATCCACGTAACTTGCACATCTTTGGATTGTTTGAAGAAAGCAGAGCACCCAGCAGAAGCCCATGCAGACACAGGGAGAACATGCAAACTCCATATAGACAGTTGCCTAAGGGTGGAATTGAACCCAGGTCCCTGGTGCTCTGAGGCAGCAGTGCTAACCACTGAGCCACCATACTGTCTTGTTTAATATCACTACTTACTTCAAATCTGTGTGTGTGTATTGCATTAAATTTTATTTTATGCTGAGTAATTAATAAACTATCTTTTTTGCTAACTCAGGAAAGCTTAATTACATTGGTTCCTTTCCAAACATTTGGTCTGGGAAAAATATATCCACAAGCAGGGGAGCCTTTTTTATAATAATCTTGTTGTGACCAACTGAGGGGTGAAGATAAAAGTGGAGCCAATACATCCTTCTTCACCTGGGGGGCTAAATAATTTATTGCATCTATCTGGAACTATAGTAAGTTGGGAATCTCTCCTGGAGCCTGGTTGCAATGACAACAATTAAAACAGTGAATCTGTTTTTTTTATATATCCGGAATCTTCTTTAGGTTATTGACTGGGTTTAACAAAGGACACGACTGATTTTAAATGGATACTGTGATCACTTGACAAGCCCAGGAAATTCACATGAAATATATGATTTTTTTGCATCAGCATAACCATTCTCATCAAGAGGCACTGAAATTCAAGGTGGGATCAGAAATTTACACCTCTAGTTTTACTCACACTTGCATGATAATTTCATATGTTGAAAAATGAAAGAATGCCTATAACTATCTGGAACAGAATTAAGCAATAACACAGGCACCAGAATGCACAAAGGAACTGTATATTTTATAGCTGTGTAGCTTTGAGGAGCAACAAAGAAGAAAACAATATGGATTGATAATTGCAGGAAAACTGAAAGTTCTTCCCCTCTCTCTCTCTCTCTATCCCTCTCAAGTTCAGAAACTAGCCAATGAAGAGGAACTTGGAACAACAATAGCCACTCACTGAAAACTACAGCACTTCTGCAGCTTCACTAATGCAGAGAAAACAAGACAGCAGCAAAACAATTGGACTTGAGTCATTTCTGTTGTTCAATCCTAGGTGTATTTTGCATCTCCAACTGCATCTGCTTTAATTATTCTTGTATGTACTAGACATGCTTCTCCCCACCACCTTTCTTCTAAAACTTTTTTATCTGTGCTTGTACGTATGTACTAGTATGAACAGACCCCAGGCAGGGTTCCCCATTCCATTGTGTTTCTAGACTGGATTCTTCAAACCATTAAGCTCCTATCCAGGAGGCATCAACCATCTAAGATAACAAGCATGGGGCTGGATGAACACAGCAGGTCAAGCAGCATCATAGGAGCAGGAAAACTTGACGTTTCGGGCCTAAACCCTTCATCAGAAATGGGGGAGGGGAAGAGGGTTCTGAAATAAATAGGGAGAGAGGGGGAGGCGGATAGAGGATGGATAGAGGAGAGGATAGGTGGAGAGGAGGCAGACAAGTCGAAGAGGCGGGGATGGAGCCAGTAAAGGTGAGTGTAGGTAGAGGGGTAGGGAGGAGATAGGTCAGTCCAGGGAGGACGGACAGGTCAAGGGGGCGGGATGATGTTAGTAGATAGGAGATGGGGTTTCCTGCTCCTATGATGCTGCTTGACCTGCTGTGTTCATCCAGCCCCATGCTTGTTATCTCGGATTCTCCAGCATCTGTAGTACCTTTTATCTCGGCATCAACCATCTTCCCTTTATTCATGCATTCCCTCAATTGATTGAAATAATGTTAATTTTGAAAACAGATCCCTTCATTTGTTTATATTGTAATGATCCCGTCTGACCTTACGATGAGTCAAATCAGATCCTAAAATGAAATCTTGCTTGATTGACCAGTTTTTAAAAAATTTCACATGGCAATCATTCATTGAAACATAAACACTCAGGGATGCAGGTATGGTTTTAACAACAAACCAAAAGTTTATTTTTAATTACACAAGGAAAATAAAATATTATAAATCAAAGTTGCCTAAATAGTACATATTTTGAAAAAGTTCAAAACACTTAGCAAAATGAAGACCCATTGATTCCTTAACATCGTTACTTTACAGTTACTCAAAAACCAGAGAGCAAAACCATTAGCTTAGTTTTCACCTCAGTTCATGCCCTGTGAGCTGTGAAGTCTTTTCCTAGAATTCTCACACAACTGAGATCTTTAACTTTCTCAGCTTTGAGTTACAACTGCAGATTTCTCATTAAATACTCCTGGCCCGAAGACTTTTACAAACTGACGCCTTGCACTCCGGTAACATATTCCTTTAACTGCTCTGACAAGCTCCTTTCAGTAGGAGAAACAATTTTACATCTGACTTCAGTCAGGTCTCCTTGAAACTGAATTCATAAGCTCTTAAATTTTGTAAACCTTGCTCATCCAAACTTCTAATGGCTAATGGCTTAATGTATTTTTTTCATCTTGTGTCGTAAAACCCGACAATGCAAACAAATTTCCATGAACAATCCAGATCATTTTTCATCTGCTCTCTGACAAGGTCATGATTTTGAAGAGGCTCATCTCGATAATTATTAAATCTCTTTACAAAAGGTGGACTAACACCTGTATGCCACTAGTTTGAAGGTAAAACTCCTTTTATTAGAAAGATAATAGGATAAATTACACAACATTTAACACATCCCATTCGCTCAAACTAAATGAATTTAAGCTTTAAGAAGGAGCCAGTTTAGCCAGGTTTTCATGGATTAATATAAAGAATGATTTGAGTAATTACCAGACATAAGAAGAACAAAATGCATAAACATAGATTAGAAATAAAAAGTGAGTTCACAATCTTAGAGTCATACAGCACGGAAACTGATCCTTCGGTCCAACCAGTCCATGCCAAACATAATCCTAAACTAAGCTAGTCCTACCTGTCTACTCCTGGCCCATATCCAGAGAAGGATCAGTCTTTGAAATGTCTGCAGAGTGGATACATGAAATTTGCAGCCATTGGTGGGACTAGCTTAGTTTAGGATTATGTTTGGCATGGACTGGTTGGACCGAAGGATCTGTTTCCATGCTGTATGAACGTATGATTATGAACTCACTTTTTATTTCTAATCTATGCTTACGTGTTTTGTTCTTCTCATGTCTGGAAGTTAATCAAATCACTCCTTTTATGAATTCAAAAAAACCTAGTGAAACTGGTTCCTCTTTAAAGCGTAAATTCATTTGGTCTGAGAGAAAGGTATGTGATAAATGTTATGTAATTTATCATATTATTTTTCTTATAAAAAAGAACTTTACTTTCAAACTAGTGGCATATAAGAGTTAGTCTATCTTTTGTAAAGAGATTTAATAATTATCTAGATGAGTAATGTTGACTTTGATAGTTGAACACTCAATTCCACAATCTTTAGCTTTGCAGATGGGTTGAGATTCTATAGTTATGATTCCTTTCAACTGTGATTGAACTTCAATATTCAGAGTGGTAGAGAGTTGTTCTGTTTCCTTTTGCTAGGTTAACAGTCGCCATGGTAATAGAGTCTTCCTTTACCTGCAACACATATTAGGAGTAGTTCTTTGACTGTGACCTTTCCATCATGCTACTACTTGAACCCTTACTGGTACACCTGAGAGTTTTTAGCCCACAAGTATACTCCAGTTGAATTGAAACTGGCTTTTTAAACCCTTACCCTTGCATGTCCTTCAAAGGGAAAATCTCAGAATATATTTGCATTTTGGGACTTAATCTACAGGGGCTGGCTTGTGATTGACCAGGATGTGGTCAACCCCTTGTTATCTTTGTAGTCACAAGAGTTTTCGTTGACTTGCTTCTTCCCCTCAACTCCCTTTGAAGAGCTTTTGTTTAAAGTTCCTTTTGCATCCAATGCTTTTGAATTTTTTTCTCTCCAAACAGCTACATGATTTACTTCTGCAGTCATTTTTGAGCTCTTGATTTGTAATAAAACTCCATTCTTTCCCTCAAGAAAGCTTTGGAATTGACTCTCCACTTTTGACCTGGCTAATGAAATGTAATGAAAGTGTGATAGCCACAAAAAAAGGAAAAATGTTTGTTGTGACTGAAAGGGTGAAAAAAATGGCTGCTGATCACCCTTCTTCACATGGACATTTCAAGATCTACTGATCTCTGTGGCATGAATTTCTCCTTTCCCAACATCAGCACAGATTTGGCACTAAATCAAGGGACTCTAGACATCTGAATATAGACAGCCAGTCATATTGAAGAGTTCTCACAGGCAAAGGTTTAAAAGCACTATTTCTCCTTCAAATTTTTATATTATTTTACATATAGTAAATAAATATTAGGACCACAAAACAGGGTTAGATAGAAATGAAATATCATGAAGAAATCATTAAGAAGACAATTATTATTTTAAAATGCCTTTTTTTAAATCATAATGGAAACACTTTGCACTCCACACATATGTAATTAGCTTTACAGGGCCAGAGAGGATGTCTAACAATAGTTATGAAATTAGTATACTATTAAAGCCTAGTTATGGCTCATTCAAGAAGATATTATCTTTTCAAAGGTTTCTAATTGATTACAGTCTGCTTGGATTTCAACAGCAAACTTGAGGGAAAAAAACTGCAATCACTTATGGCATTCTCTAGATATCCTTGTTAATCTCATATTGTTGGTTTTAGACAAGTAATGTTGGTGCCATTACATGAGTAAAAACATTCTTTCTCTGTTTGAGTGAAATGACCATTGGGAATAATGGTTGGACTACTAAATACAACTGCATGTTATGAAAGGACATCATATGTGTTACAAAGAGGCCATTTTCTTTCAATTTGGAATATGCTTTATTGCTTTCCTTCACGCAGTTACTGCAAGCAACTTGAGCAGGGAAAGGTACAAAGGAGCAGTCAGACAGTAGGTTTCGCTCATTGACATATCTTTACTGCACTTAAATATCATGTAAACTCAGCATGTTAGCCTTTCCCAGCATGGCTCTACTACATCTGTAGTGTATGTGGAACTTGATACAATACAGATGGTATTTAATCACTATTCACATGCAAACTTCTACAGTTTGCAGGGTCCAGTTATATCAACCAACATGAAGGGGTTCCGTATAAGCATGTTATAATGTGTGAGGAAAATATAGTAGCTTTAAAGTTAAATGTGTTCAGTGCATCCAAGTAAACTGAGATACTATTGAGCTGATTCAACTATGGATGCAAAGTGCATTGATTTAAAGTGAGACTGTTTTGCAGGATCAAGTGTACATAATCCAGATTATGAAATGTTTTATATCTTATTAATTTCAATGATCCTTGCTTATATGCTTAGACGTGATCTGGAGGTGCTGGTGTTGGACTGGGGTTGACAATGTCAGAAGTCACATGACACCAGGTTATAGCCCAACAGATTTATTTGACATCACAAGCTTTTGGAGTCCTCCTCCTCTGTCAGGCAAAGTCACTTCTCCTGAGGAAGGAGCAGTGCACTGAAAGCTTGTGATTTCAAATAAACCTGTTGGGCAATACCTGGTGTCATGTGACTTCTGACTGTATTCTTGGCCTTAGAAGACTTTCTGCATCTTGAGACATATGAAGCAGACAAAGCATGGCACAAATTTTCTGCTGGGCAAGTAATCATTATTCCAGAGTGGATAAGAGTTGCACATGGAGACTGCAAAATCTACAACGTAGCAGACTTTGTAGGAATTGCCTGGGAAATTAAATTTTCTACTGAGCAGTTCCTCTACACCTGGAATCCTTGGAAAGTCTTCATTTAAACTGAAGACTTTGGAGGGTTTCAATGACATGAAGTAAAGGAAACAAAACAAAGAACTGCAGATACTGAAATCAGAAAAAGAAAGAGAAATTGCTGGAAAAATTCAGCAAGTGTGGCAGCACCTGTGGAGTGAAAGCAAAGTTAATGTTTTGGGTCCAGTGACCTTTCTTCAGAACAGTTAACTCTGCCTTTTCTCCAGAGATGCTGCCAGACCTGCTGGGTTTTTCCATCAATTTGTTTTTGTTACATTAAATGAAGAGTTACCCAGGAAAATTAGACTATTAAATATATGATCCTGAATATCTTCTTTTTTGTATCTGAGTAACTGTTAAACTGTCTCCATATTTACTTCCTGTACACCAAAGCTACACCTCCTCCAGAACACTTACACTCCCTAGACCATGACCTGACATCCCTTCTCCACTGCGTTAGAATAGTCTGGAACTGACCACCACCTCTGCCCCTGCCTCACACATCACTGGACCTGACCCAACCTAAGCACCTTGTTCCCTCACCATTATTGGACCTGACCACCACAGGCATAACACACCCTATCCCCACCCTGGAACGGAAACTCCTAGTCCCAAGAGCTGACCAGTCTGTCATCCATTGCCAGACCCAATATCTTGTAGCCACCATGTGCTAAATTTTCTTACCTTGTCATTTTGCATCCTGACACCTTACCCACTTGGCACCTTACCCCATGTCCATTTGGCACCCTACCAAACTAATGGGCGGCACGGTGCTTCAGTGGTTAGCACTGCTGCCTCACAGCACCAGGGATCCAGGTTCAATCCCACCCTTGGGTGACTGACTATGTGGAGTTTTCACATTCTCCCCGTATGTGCATGGGTTTCCTCTGGGTGCTCTGGTTTCCTCCCACTGTCCAAAGATGTGCAGGTTAGGTGGATTGGCCATGCTAAATTTCCTGTAGTGTTCAGGGAAGTGCAGATTAGTTGGGTAAAAGGGATTGGTCTGGGTGGGACGTCTGATGTCCAGCATGGACGAGCTGGGCTGAAGAGCCTGTTTCCACACTGTAGGGATTCTATGATTCAGACTAGCATCCTACCTCCTACGCAGAAGGCAGCCTACTTTTTTTCATTCATGTAGATGTCAGTATTTATTGCCAACCCCTAATTGCCCAGATGGCAGTTGCGAGCCAACCACATTGCTGGGATTCTGGAGTTCCATGTAGGTCAGACCAGGTAAGGATGGCAGATTCATTCCCGAAAGAATATTAAGGAACCAGATGAATTTTTCCAACAATCGATAATGATTTCATCGTCATCATTAATCTCTGAATTCCAGATCTTTACTGAATTCAAATTCCATCACCTGCCACGACGGGATTTGAGATAATAGGTACTGCAGATACTGGAGAATCCGAGATAACAAGGTGTGGAGCTGGATGAACACAGCAGGCCAAGTGGCATCATAGGAGCAGGAAAGCTTGATGTTTCGGGCCTAGACCCTTCATCAGAAATGGGGGAGGGGAAGAGAGTTCTGAAATAAATAGGGAGAGAGGGGGAGGTGGATAGAAGATGGATAGAGGAGAGGATAGGTGGAGAGGAGACAGACAAGTCAAAGGGGGGGGGATGGAGCTAGTAAATGTGAGTATAGGTGGGGAGGTAGGGAGGAGATAGGTCAGTCCAGGGAGGACGGACAGGTCAAGGGGACGGGATGAGGTTAGTAGATAGGAGATGGGGGTGCGGCTTGAGGTGGGAGGAGGGGATAGGTGAGAGGAAGAACAGGTTAGGGAGACAGGGACGAGCTGGGCTGGTTTTGGGATGTGGTTGGGGGAGGGGAGATTTTGAAGCTTGTGAAATCAACATTGATACCAATCCGACCCCACCACCAAAGACATTTTTCCCTCCCCACCCTTGTCTGCTTTCCGGAGGGACCACTCTCTCCGGGACTCCCTTGTCCGCTCCACACTCCCCTCCAGCCCCACCACACCAGGCACTTTTCCCTGCAACAGCAGGAAGTGCTACACCTGCCCTCACACTTCCTCCCTCACCCCAATCCCAGGCCCCAAGAAGACTTTCCACATCAAGCAGATGTTCACCTGCACATCTGCCAATGTGGTATACTGCATCCGCTGCACTTGTTGTGGCCTCCTCTACATCGGGGAAACCAAGCGGAGGCTTGGGGACCACTTTGCAGAACACCTGCGCTCAGTTCGCAACAAACAATTGCGCCTCCCAGCCGCAAGCCATTTCAACTCTCCCTCCCATTCCTCAGACGACATGTCCATCCTGGGCCTCCTGCAGTGCCACAATGATGCCACCCGAAGGCTGCAGGAACAGCAAATCATATTCAGCCTGGGAACCCTGCAGCCCAATGGTATCAATGTTGATCTCACAAGCTTCAAAATCTCCCCTCTCCCAACCGCATTCCAAAACCATCCCAGCTCGTCCCTGCCTCCCTAACCTGTTCTTCCTCTCACCTATCCCCTCCTCCCACCTCAAGCCGCACCCCCATCTCCTATCTACTAGCCTCATCCCGCCCCCTTGACCTGTCCATCCTCCCTGGACTGACCTATCTGCTCCCTACCTCCCCACCTATATTCACATTTACTAGCTCCATCCCCACGCCTTTGACTTGTCTGTCTCCTCTCCACCTATCCTCTCCTCTATCCATCTTCTATCCGCCTTCCCCCTCTCCCTATTTATTTCAGAACCCTCTTCCCCTCCCCCATTTCTGATGAAGGGTCTAGGCCCGAAATGTCAAGCTTTCCTGCTCCTATGATACTGCTTGTCCTGCTGTGTTCATCCAGCTCCACACCTTGTTATCTCTTATGATGGGATTTGAACCTGGAACCCTAGAATATTATCTCAGTTACTGGATTAACAGTCCAGTGCTAATACCACAAGGCCTTTGCCTCCCCAAAAACTCAAAAGTCAGCCTACCTCTTACTCATCTGGCACTCTCCCTACCTGACACTCTACTCTATGCTCATGTGATATTCTACCCTGGTATCCTGCCCCATTTCCAGCTGGCACCCTTCCCAGCTGGTATCTTACCCACTTGATATTCTACTTATATGGCACCATATCTTCCCTACACAGCTGGCTCCCTACCTTCCCAACCACCTGCCATCACACTCACCTTCTGTACTTACAGTTTGACAGCAGCTTTCAAAGTGATTGTCAGGCCATTTACATTTCAGAATACAGCAGCTGATTGCTCTGAAAAGGGGCATTGGTTAACATTCCTTTGACAGACCTGCACTGTAGAAGAATTGGTAGAGTTGCATTCCTGAGGTGGCTCTGAGCAGAATCTCCTCAGAAATGTAGCACTCCCTTCATTTGCCAAAAATTAGGATTGGAGCGGCAATCAGTATGAGATTGGCACCCATTGGAAAATTTGAACCCACATGATTACATCTCTTTTCCACTGCTAGTTTTTTCCTGAACCAAGTTACTAGCCTAAACACAGAGGTAGCAGTTTGAGGGGCACTACTCTGCATCAAGCAATGTTGATCAGGAATTGTCTACTCAAGTGAGTTGGGAGCATTTTCAGGTTGACAAACAACGTACATGGCTATACACTGAAAGCATCTTCTATGGCTTGCTTATAAATGCTGAGACACATTGTTCTTTTCTAATTAAAATAGTTTCTTTCTCCAAAGTTCCCTGTATTTCTGTTATACTGCCAGCGAAAGTTTATATCCTAAGGACCTTTTACTTCCCATCCTGCAAACTACCCACCCCCAACACTCCTTGAGGATCATTTTCACCTTTCTTAACTAGTCATTAAACTGGCAGATGAAATCAATGTGTTGAAAATTGAGCACATTCTGCAATAGGCAGGTGATCCATTCTGCCAGATTACCACCCAGGCGGTGAAGGTGAAAATTACCTCCTATAAACAGTGCAGAAACTGCTGTATGTGAGATTGAAATTGATCTGGGGGCTAACATGTCAAGTCTCTGTGGAGCAGCAATTAGCAAATCAAACTGCATGCTGAACCATATTGCAAAATCAGTAAGTATAATACAGAGGAAGTTATGCTAAAATTGTATAGTGCTCTGGTTATTGAGTCTACGTCTGGTGTCCATGACACAAGGGAAACATTCAAACCCTGGAGACAGTGCAGAGAAGAGTTGTGAGGTCCACTGCCAATATCAGGTGATGAGTTATGGCAGTAGGCTAGAGAAACAAGGAATTTTCAAACTTAAAGGAGCATGACTAAATACACAAGATATTAAAGACAGGACAGAGAGGGTAAACCCAGAGTGTAGAATCATCAATTTATAAAGTAGTTAAAATCCAGAAGGAGACCATTCAGCTATTGGGTCTGTGCTGCTCTCTGCAAAAGCAACTCAACTAATCCAACTAACCCTTCTTTATTGAGGTTCAAGTATTTTCCCTTCGACTGCTTATCCAATTCCCTTTTGACCAAATTATATGTGCCTTACCATATCTTAAGATAATGTAATCACTACTTGAGTCATTTAATCCATAGAAAAACTTCTCCCTGGTTGCCACTGGTATCCTTGGGTTCTCAACATTTCCGCCACTTTCTGCCCTGTCAGGCCCACTCATGATTTTGAACAGTGCTAGCCAATCTGCTCCAAAACTTCTCTTCTCTGAGGAGAGCAGCCACAGTTTCTCCAATCGAGCTCATAATTCCTGTACCCTTGTGCCCCCTCAAGTCCCTCATACCCTGAACCATTCCAGTAAATCTTTTCTGCACTGTCTCTAGAGCCTTGTGATTCCATGTAATTTATGGTGTCAGAATTGGACACAATACTCAAATCGAGGTCAAACCATCACTTCATAAACATCCTTTTTATACGAAACCTCTATTTATAAATCCCAGGATTCCACATGCCTCCTTAACCACTTTTTCAAGCTGTCACTTTCAATGATTAGTACATATATATTGCTTAAGTTCTCTTTGTTCCCACACCTCCTTTAGATTTGTTCTCTTTGTTTTACATTGCCTCTTATTGTGTTATTTCCTACCAGATTTCACTATCTTGCACTACATGCCTTAATTTTCATCGGCAAAGTGTTAATTCATTCACACAGAAATCTATTTCCTTTTGAAGCCTGTCACTACATATTCCTCACAATTCACATTCCTCCCAAGTCTTTTTTCATTTGTGGATTTTAAACTTGTGCCGTGTGCACCCAAATCTACACAGTACTTCTAGAGCAAGAAAAGCACTAAACCTAATGGAAGGTCCTGGGGAACCCCACTGCAAATATTCCTCCAATCCTAAAGGCCACCATTCAACAATCCACCCTATTTCCTGACGCTCAGTCCATGTTGTATCCATAACTCCAAGATAAACAATAAGTGTAGACAAGGCATTAGACATTCAAACTGATAAGAATTTAACTTTAATTTTCTTCACACAAAATTAATAATCAATGTTTCAAATCTCCAGCAAGTGTATAGATTAAAAATTTTTAGTCTAGATTAAAAAATAAATGCTGGCATGTCATTGGATAGTGTAGTAGGGAAACTGTACATTTCTCCTTTAGAAGGATAGTTATGATGGACTGAATGGTCTTTGTCTGGAGTCATCTTGTGACCTTTAATATTTGTATTTAATTGCAGAATCCTTATCTTGTGGATTTCAGAGAAAAAAGATAATGGCCTTCTTGGTCCAATCAATGAAATTTGCTTACTGATCCATTTTGGATTTTTTTTTTCTGTTTCTTTGTGGGATGTGGGCGTTGCTGGCTGGCCAGCATTTATTGCCCATCCTTAGTTGCCCTTGAGAAGGTGGTCATGAGCTGCCTTCTTGAACTGCTGCAATCCTCCTGCTGGGGGTTGACCCACAATGAAATTAGGGAGGGAGTTCCAGGATTTTGACCCAGCGACAGTGAAGAAATGGCAATATATTTCCAAGTCAGGATGGTGAGTGACTTGGAGGGGAAATTGGAGGTGGTGGTGTTCCCATATGTCTGACGCCCTTGTCCTTCAAGATGGAAGTTGTCGTGGGTTTTCAAGTTGCTGTCTGAGGATCTTTGGTGAAGTTCTGCAGTGTATCTTGTAGATAGTATGCACTGCTGCTACTGAGCATCGGTGGTGGAGGGAGTGAATACTTGTGGATGCAGTGCCAATCAAGCTGACTGCTTTGTCCAAGATTGTGTCAAGCTTCTTGAATGTTGTTGGGCCTGCACTCTTCCAGGCAAGTAGGGAGCATTCCATCACGGTCCTGACTTGTGCCTTGTAGATGGTGGATAGGCGATGAGGAGCCAGGAGATGAGTTACTCGCTGCAGTATTCCTAGCTTCTGGCCTGCTCTTGTACCCACTGTGTTAATGTGGTGAGTCCAGTTGAGTTTCTGGTCAATGGTAACCCCCAGAATGTTAATATTGGGGATTCAGTGGTGGTAACACCATTGAATGTCAAGGGAAGGTAGTTAGACTGTCTCTTATTGGTGATGGTCATAGCCTGGCATTTGTGTGGCATGAATGTCACTTGCCACTTGTCAGCTCAAGCTTGGATATTGTCCAGATCTTGTTGCATTTCAACATGGACTGCTTCGGTATCTGAGGAGTCTCGAATGGTGCTGAACATCATGCAACCATCGGCATACATCCCCGCCTCTGACCTTATGATGGAAGGAAGGTCATTGATGAAGCTGCTGAAGAGGGTTGAGCTTAGGACACTATCCTGAAGAACTCCTGCAGAGATGTCCTGGAGCTGAGATGATTGACCACCAACAACCAATGCCATTTTCCTATGAGCCAGGTATGACTCCAACTACCGGAGAGTTTGCCCCCTGATACCCATTGATTCTAGTTTTGCTAGGAGTCCTTGATGCCACACTTGGTCGAATGCAGTCTTGATATCAAGGGCTGTCACTATCACCTCCCCTCTGGAATTCAGCTCTTTTGACCATGTTTGAACCAAGGCTGTAATGAGATCAGGAGCTGAGTGGCCCTGGCAGAACTTAAACTGGGCATCACTGAGCAGGTTTTTGCTGAGCAGGTACTGCTTGATAGCACTGTTGATGACACCTTTCATCACTTTACTGATGATCGACAGGACACTGATGGAGGACTAACTGGCAGGGTTGGATTTGTCCTGCTTTTTGTGTACAGGACATACTTGGGCAATTTTCCACATTGTTGGGTAGATACCAGTGTTGTAATTGTACTGGAACAGCTTTGCTAGGGGAGCGGCAAGTTCTGGAGCACAAGTCTTCAGTACTATTGCCGGGATGTTGTCAGGGCCAAGAGCCTTTGCAGCATCCAGTGTCTTCAACCATTTCATGTTATCACGAGGTGTGAATCGAATTGGTTGAAGACTGGTATCTGTAAAGCTGGGGACCACTGGAGGAGGCCGAGATGGATCATCCACTCGGCGCTTCTGGCTGAAGATTGCTGCGAATGCTTCAGCCTTAACTTTTGCACTGATGTGCTGGGCTCTTCCATCATTGAGGATAGGGATATATGTGGAGCCTCCTCCTCCAGTGAGTTGTTTAAATGTCCACCACCATTCACGACTGGATGTGGCAGGACTACAGAGCTTAGATCTGATCCTTTGGTTGTGGGATTGCTTTGCTCTTTCTATCACTTGCTGCTTTGGCAGTTTGATGTCAAGTAGTCCTGTTTGGTGGCTTCAGCAGGTTGACACCTCATTTTCAGGTATGCCTGGTGCTGCTCTTGACATGCCCTCCTGCACTCTCCATTGAACCAGGGTTGATCCCCTGACTTGATGGTAATGGTTGAGTGGGGGATATGCTGGGCCATGAGGTTACAGATTGTGTTGGAGTACAATTCTGCTGCTGTTGATGGCTGACAGTGCCTCATTGATACCCAGTCTTGAATTGCTAGATCTGTACAAAGTCTGTCCTATTTAACTTGATGATAGTGCCACACAACATGATGGAGGTTATTCTCAATGTGAAGGCGGGACTTCGTCTCCACAAGGACTGTACGGTGGTCATTCTTACCGATACCGTCATGGACAGATGCAACTGCAGCTGGCAGATTAGTAAGGAGGTCAAATATGTTTTACCATCCTGTTGGGCCACCTGCCGCAGACCCAGTCTAGCAGCAATGTCCTTCAGGACCCGACCAGCTTGATCAGTAGAACTGCTGCCGAGCCATTTTTGGTAGCGGACATTGAAATCCCCCACCCAGAGTACATTTTGTGCCCTTGCCTTACTCAGTGCTTCCTAGAGGTGTTGTTCAATATTGAGGAGTACCGATTTATCAGCTGAGGGATGGCAATATGTGGTAATCAGCAGGAGGTTTCCTTGCCCATGTTTAACCTGAAGTCATGAGACGTCATGGGGTCTGGAGTCAGTGTTGAGGACTCCCAGAGCAACGCCCTCCCAACTGTATGTCACTGTGCCACTACCTCTACTGGGCCTGTCCTGCTTGTGAGGACAGATGGTGATGGTGGCGCCTGGGACATTGTTTGTAAGGTATGATTCTGTGAGGATGAATATGTCAGGCTGTTGCTTAACTAGCCTGTGAGACAGCTCTCCTAATTTTGGCACTAAACTCCAGATGTTAGTGAGGAGGTCTTTGCAGGGTCGACAAGGCTGTTTCTGCCATTGTCTTTTCCGATGCCTAGTTCGATGCCAGGTGATCCATCCAGTTTCATTTCTTTGAGACTTTGTAGTGATTGGTACAACTGGGTGGCTTGCTAGACCATTTCAGAGGGCAGTTGAGAGTCAACCGCGTTGCTGTGGGTCTGGAGTCACATGTAGGCCAGACCAGGTGAGGGTGGCAGATTTTCTCCCCGAAGGATATTAGTGAACCAGATGGGTTTTTCCGACAATCGGCAATGATTTCATGGTGATCAGTAGATTTCTAATTCCACACATTTTTGAATTCAAATAGCAGTATCTGCCGTGGTGGGATTTAAACTTGGGTCCCCAGAACATCAGCTGGGTTTCTGGATTAATAACCAATAATACCACTGAGCCATCACTTACCCATCAGGGATTAACTTGAGAGATAGTAGGAACTGCAGATATTGGAGAGTCAGAGATAACAAAGTGTAGAGCTGGACGAACACAGCAGGCCAAGCAGCATCAGAGGAGCAGGAATCTGATTTCTGAAGAAGGGTCTCGACCGAAACATCAGCTTTCCTACTCCTCTGATGCTGCTTGGCCTGCTGTGTTCATCCAGCTCTACACCTTGTTATCAGGGATTAACTTCATTCAGAATACCAATTTTAAGCATCTCCATATATAATTGCTCCTCATTCCAACTTTTATAGTCATTAAACCAAAGTACTGATAAGAGGTTTCAGCAGTTCTCTCAATACTTCCCAAACTAATTGCAGAGATGTGCTGGAAGGAATAGTTTGGATTCAGCTCAGAATCCACTTGCTAAGTGAAAATGTGTGAAAATCAGCATGGATTTAGTAAGGGGAGGTCGTGTCTGACAAACCTGTTAGAATTCTTTGAAGAGGTAACAAGTAGGTTAGACCAGGGAAACCCAGTGGATGTTATCTATCTAGACTTCCAAAAGGCCTTTGATAAGGTGCCTCACGGGAGGCTGCTGTGTAAGGTGAGGGCCCATGGTGTTCAAGGTGAGTTACTGGCATGGATTGAGGATTGGCTGTCTGACAGAAGGCAGAGAGTTGGGATAAAAGGCTCTTTTTCGGAATGGCAACCGGTGACAAGTGGTGTCCCGCAGGGTTCAGTGTTGGGGCCGCAGCTGTTCACTTTATATATTAATGATCTGGATGAAGGGACTGGGGGCATTCTGGCGAAGTTTGCCAATGATACGAAGTTGGGTGGACAGGCAGGTAGTACGGAGGAGGTGGGGAGGCTGCAGAATGATTTAGACAGTTTAGGAGAGTGGTCCAGGAAATGGCTGATGAAATTCAACGTGAGCAAATGCGAGGTCTTGCACCTTGGAAAAAAGAATACAGGCATGGACTATTTTCTGAACGGTGAGAAAATTCATAAAGCCGAAGTACAAAGGGATCTGGGAGTGCTAGTCCAGGATTCTCTAAAGGTTAACTTGCAGGTTGAGTCTGTGATTAAGAAAGCGAATGGAATGTTGTCGTTTATCTCAAAAGGGTTGGAATATAAAAGCAGCGATGTGCTTCTGAGACTTTATAAAGCTCTAATTTGGCCCCATTTAGAATACTGTGTCCAATTTTGGGCCCCACACCTCAGGAAGGACATACTGGCACTGAAGCATGTCCAGCGGAGATTCACACGGATGATCCCTGGAATGGTAGGCCTAACATACGATGAACGGCTGAGGATCCTGGGATTGTATTCATTCGAGTTTAGAAGGTTGAGGGGAGATCTAATAGAAACTTACAAGATAATGCATGGCTTAGAAAGGGTGGACGCTGGGAAGTTGTTTCCGTTAGGTGGGGATACTAGGACCCGTGGGCACTGCCTTAGAATTAGAGGGGGTCAATTTAGAATGGAAATGAGGAGACATTTCTTCAGCCAGAGAGTGGTGGGCCTGTGGAATTCATTGCCACGGAGCGCAGTGGAGGCCGGGACGTTGAATGTCTTCAAGGCAGAGATTGATAAACTCTTGATCTCGCAAGGAATCAAGGTCTACGGGGAGAGTGCGGGTAGGTGGAGTTGAAATGCCCATCAGCCGTGATTAAATGGCGGAGTGGACTTGATGGGACGAATGGCCTTACTTCCACTCCTATGTCTTATGGTCTTATGGTCTTATGGAAATTACCAATTAAATGTTGGAATTCTCGATTCCTGACCACAGTGTTCAAACTGATGGGCTTCTGCCTCTGTGTCTTAATAACTTGGCATTTTTATAAACAGGATGCTACTGCTGAACCAAATGCTGACTGTGCAAGGTAATGTCAAATTTAACACTTTACTTGAGGTAAAGGGCTTTTTAAATTACTGCAATGCAGCTAAATCAATGTGGGTGTAAATTCTATAATCACATGGGCAATTTTCTTTTCCTGCACAATAATTTGTAATTTTCATTCAGTGAATTTTCAGAACAGTTTTTAAATAGCTAAAACTGATGGAAAATATCAACCGTGATCTTGAATGGCAAAGGAGTCTTGGGTCGGGCGTTGGATCCTGGATGGGCTCCTGCTCTTATTTCTTGTGGTACTGTGATTAAAAAGTATTGTGTTAAGTAGCCAACATGCTAGAATGCCACTGAAATTTGTCAGATTGAGTAAGTGCTGTATTATTACTGGACAATACATTTTCATTCACTGAACTTCAAACCGTGTGTGACTGTTGGTCGCCAATAATTTAATGGCATTGCTAAATTGATGATGCATTCGAACACGCAATTAATCTCTCTTTCTGTCTGGCTGCGTTGTGTGGGGCTGGAACTGAGAGAAAAAAAATCATTACACTGACATACCACCTTTCCTGACCACAGATGGTCTCAAGTACTTTACAATCAATGATTGTTATTATGTAGGAAACATGGCAGCCAACTTATCCACAATAACCTCCAACTAACAGCAATGTGATAAAGACCAGGTAATATGTTTCTGTGATGTTGATCAAGGGATAAGTATGAGTCAGGACACCACAGATAACTCAACCACTTTTCCCCTATAGTGGCGTTTCTTTTTATTCATCCACAGAATGAGGCCCTCACTGGCTGAGCCAGCATTTATTGCCCATTCCCAATTGTCCTTGAGGTGGTGACGGTTAGTGACCTTCCTGAGCTACTGCAGTACTTTGGGTGTAGAGATGCTTATAGGAAGACAGTTCCAAAGTTTTGATTCAGCAACAGTGAAGGAACAGCTATAGGAACAAAGGAGCAGGAGTAGGACATCTAGCTCGTCGAGCCTGTTCCATCATTCAAGGAGGTTATGGATGATCTGTGGCTTACCTCCATACACCTGCCTTTGGCTCATTTCACTTAATACCTTGACTTAACAGAAGAAATCTATCTCAGATTTAAAATTAACCACTGATCTAGCATCCACTGTCATTTGTGGAAGAGATTGCCAAACATCTACCATCCTTTGTAGAAGTGCTTCCTAATGTCTCTCCTGAACAGGCTGGCCCTAGTTCTCAGACTACACCCCCTAGTTTGAGAACCCCTGAACAATGTAAATAGTTTATCTCTATATAACCTGTCTTTTCCAGATAATATCTTGAACACTTCGGTCAGATCACTCCTAAACCTTATAAATTCTAGAGAAGACATGCTTAATTTGTGTAATTTCTACTCATATCTTAACCCCGAAGTCCAGTTAACATTCTTGTACACCTACATTGTACTTTCTCCAAGGCCAATATATCCTTCCTAAGGTGTGGTGCCCAGATCTGCTCACACAACTCCAAATAGGGGTTTGTGTAACTGCAGCAGATCTTTTGCATCCTTGTACACCAGTCCTCTAGATATAAAGGCCAGCATTCCATTAGCTTGTGGATTATTTTCTGCACCTGTTCACGCCATTTCAAAGATCACTGTATGTGTAACCCTAAGTGTCTTTGTATTTAATTTCATTCCATCTAAAAAGTACCTTGATCTATCAATTTTTGGTCCCAAATCGATAACCTCATAGTTGCTTACATTGAACTCCATCTGCAACAGTTTTGCCCACTCATCTAGTCTATCAATATCCTTTTGTAATCTAATGCTATCATCTACACTTTCTACAGTGCCACCTAACTTTGTGTCATTGGCAAGTAGCAAATACTATTCCACGTCAGGATGGTGCGTGGCTTGGAGGAGTACTTGCAGATGGTGACATTCCCATTCAGCTGTTGCCCTTGTCCTTTAAGGTGGTAGAGGTTGAGGACTTGCAAAGTGCTGTTGAAATCTTTTAGATCTTATGAAGGTCGATTGGAGGTCAGTTTAAGGTGCTGTACGTAAGATACCAAGTACTTAAGGCTTGAATGGGACTGTCAGCATTGTTATTTTTGTGCTTATGTCTTGAAATAGTACTCAAACTCACAACCTTGTGCCTCAGAAGTAGACGTACCACTAACTAAACTATAGCTATCCCTTTGTTAACTTGCTCTCTTCTTGTCACTAACCGATGTCTAAAATCATTGCTAATGGGAAGTCAGACAATATGCAGTTTTCTAAAATGCCATGAAACTCTGATCAGCAATGTATTTTAAAGTGCTGGTATTTTGCTGCTTCCAACCCACCTGAGTGAAGTAATTTTTCAGCTGGTTGTTGTCACCGATTGTACAATTAGGATTTATTTTATTTATTGGTGATTTTATTTAAATGTGCTGATGGTAGCAGCAGACATTACAGCAACCTGCCAGAAACAAAAATGCTTGTATTTAAATGGAGCCTTTCACAACATCAAGAACAGTGAACCAGAACATAAGTCCATGTTTCCAAAGTTTGCAAAATGGATCCGTTACAATTTTCAGAAAAGATTACTTAGAATCCCTACAGTGTGGAAACAAGCCATTCGGCCCAACAAACCCACATCAACTGTCCAAACAGCAGCCCACCCAGACTCATTCTCTCTACCCTATCCCCGTAACTCTATATATTGCCTGGCTAGCCCACCTAAAATACATATCCCTGGACACTACGGGCAATTTAGCTTGACAAATCCTCTAACTTGCACATCTTTGGACTTTGGGAGGAAGACTGAGCACCTGGAGGAAACCCACATAAACACTGGGAGAACATACAAACTTCACACAGATGGTCATCCGAGGATGGAATTGAACGAGGGTCCCTGCTCTGTGAGGCGGCAGTGCTAACCACTGAATCACTGCGTTTCATTAGTTCATGGTACATGGATTTGTTGGCAGCATTTATTGCCCATCCTGAATTGCCAAGTGAAGAACAAACAACATTGCTGTGGGAATAGAGTCATATGTAGGTCAGACCAGCGAAAGTTGGCAGATTTCCTTTCCTAAAGGGCATTAATGAACTGGATGGGTTTTACAATAATCGACAGTGGTTATGTCAATGGCAGTAGGCTAGCTTTGGGCTGTAGTGTAAGGGCAGAGTGGTTCATCTTAGAAAAGCCAGAGGGATGAAGCACCCTGGGTGGAGGGTGCCTGACCTACTGGGGTGACCTTATTGTGAAAGGGGTCTGTGAGGGAGGTTCCCCTCCTTTCCTGAGGCCTAAGCTATGTTACCTATCAGACTTCACCCCCATCCTTGACCTCCTCTTGCCAGCTTCAAAGTTGCAGCCATTTAGTGCCTTCAGTCTTGATGAAGTTGAGCAGTGCTCCCTAGACCTTGCCAGCATTCAGTGCTGAGTGGGAATATGGCGGGAAAGCCACTAGGAAATTTTACAAGCCTCTCCAGCTACAAACCTGGTGGAAGGAGCCTGTAAAAGTCTGCCCAAGTCTTCAATTTCTCAATATTTTCTATCCTTCTTTCATTGTACCTAGGAGTCCATATCCCATTCATGCATGATTTCTCACTGTGACATTGAATGTATCTTTCACACGTTCAATCCTTTTCCTTCTCACTGTCATGCCCAGTATGTCCTGAACTTCAAACTTTTGTTTTTATATTTTAAGACTGAACATAAAAGGCTGAAAAAGACCATCCAAGGATTCCCTAAATTCTTTTGTGAATTGAAACCACTCCTCTGTCTCAAGAGGGAATAAAAGGAATATCCCAGACTAATGTCTCTACAAAAGGGTGTTATCAAAATCGAATGGACTGTTCAAAGTTAAGGTCACTAGCTGTCTCAAATTGTTAAATAACAACACAGGTCGTTGAAATCAACACACACACGCACACACACACACAGCTTATTTAAAACATAAAAAAGAGGAGTAGGAATAGGCCATTCGGCCCCTCAAACCTGCCCCACCATTCAACAAGTTCATGCTTGATCTACTCCAGGCTTCAATTCCACTTTCATGCCAGCTCATCAAAATCCTCAACTCCCTGATACTTCAAAATGGAACTTTCCTCTCTTTAAATGCTTTCAGCAATCTATCTCCCATAAGTCTCTGGGGTAGACAATTCCAAGTATACACTACATTCTGTGAATTGCAAAATTCTTTTGCATCACAGTTTTAAATATCCATCCCCTTATTCTGTAACCAGATCCTCAGTTCGAGAATTCCCCACGAGTGGAAACATCTCGATGCCTACCCTGTCAAGCCTTCATTCTTCTAAACTTTAATGAATAAAGGCCTCACCTGTTTTGTCATTCTTGGTAAGGAAAAGGAAAAGGACTTCTAAAGTGTTACATGATGAGGGCTTCATGCTTTTCAGGCTGAAATCTGCCTTTGCCATCAAACTACATGTAAGTATTTTGAGTAGCCAAGGTAACTAACAGCAATACTTTAAAGGCAAGAGATCCTAACCGAGAAGTGGACTCTCCTTATCTCTGCCAGTTAGAGTTCACCTCAGAAACAACCTCCTAGAAATTTCACTACATGAAATCTCACAGCCTGCTGAGAATCCTTTACAAAGCTGTTACTTCAACTGTAAAACATCAACTTCTTTCAAGGACCCATGTGGGACTAGAGATCATAAACCAGAGATTGAGTTAACCCGCATGGGGCTGGATGAACACAGCAGGTCAAGCAGCATCATAGGAGCAGGAAAACTTGACGTTTCGGGCCTAAACCCTTCATCAGAAATGGGGGAGGGGAAGAGGGTTCTGAAATAAATAGGGAGAGAGGGGGAGGCGGATAGAGGATGGATAGAGGAGAGGATAGGTGGAGAGGAGGCAGACAAGTCGAAGAGGCGGGGCAGCAGAGGTTCACCTGCACATCTGCCAATGTGGTATACTGCATCCGCTGTACCCGTTGTGGCTTCCTCTACATCGGGGAAACCAAGCGGAGGCTTGGGGACCGCTTTGCAGAACACCTGCGCTCAGTTCGCAACAAACAACTGCACCTCCCAGTCGCGAACCATTTCAACTCCCCCTCCCATTCCTCAGATGACATGTCCATCCTTGGCCTCCTACAATGCCACAGTGATGCCACCCGAAGGCTGCAGGAACAGCAAATCATATTCAGCCTGGGAACCCTGCAGCCCAATGGCATCAATGTGGATTTCACAAGCTTCAAAATCTCCCCTCCCCCAACCGCATCCCAAAACCAGCCCAGCTCATCTCCACCTCCCTAACCTGTTTTTCCTCTCACCCCAAGCCACACCCCCATCTCCTATCTACTAACATCATCCCGCCCCCTTGACCTGTCCGTCCTCCCTGGACTGACCTATCTCCTCCCTACCCCCCTACCTACACTCACCTTTACTGGCTCCATCCCCGCCTCTTCGACTTGTCTGCCTCCTCTCCACCTATCCTCTCCTCTATCCATCCTCTATCCGCCTCCCCCTCTCTCCCTAACTATGGCAGAGCGCCAAAACCCTACATCAGTTCTGATGAAGGGTTTAGGCCCGAAACGTCAAGTTTTCCTGCTCCTATGATGCTGCTTGACCTGCTGTGTTCATCCAGCCCCATGCTTGTTATCTCGGATTCTCCAGCATCTGCAGTACCTTTTATCATTGAGTTAACCCTAATTTGTGATCAAATTTGTGCAGGTAAAACTGAGTATGAGAACAAGTCAATGAGATGCGTTTAATTTAAAGTCAATGTTTAAATGTAAATAACCTTTGTTTTTAAGCACACAGTAATATGCTGCTGGAATTATTTAACTGTGTTCTCTCGCTCCCAGAGTAAGAAAGCATGTACTTCTCTCACCATGTAAAGAACTGATCGGGGACACTGACAGAACACATAAATTCTGTCTGTGAGATGACTTGCCCTCAATGTCCCTCTGTCATAAGCACTTCTCACTCATTCAGGCATTTGGGCCTTCCGTCATATACAAAAACATCACTTTTTTTTCTATCTCTGCCTGTAAAAATAATTATCCAATCAAAATTCACAGGAATGGAGGTCCATGGAAGGGAAGAAAATACTAGATTTATACATTGTTTTTCAAGACCCCAGGATATCCCAAAGCACTTTACAAGCGGTGAAATACTTTTGAAATGTAGCCATGTACTGCATGCTTTACTTGTTACAAAATATTTAGGAAAAACAAACTCATAATTGCTGACTCAGCTTCTTTTCCTTCCTTCAAGTATCACACATATTGCCTCCACAACATTGTTCTGACATCCAGGAGTCTTTTCACTGAACAAATGTATGACATGCAGGATCATTGTGTGATTTCTGGGAATCGTAGTTGTCATCCCTTCGGATCTCAGTTATACCACCAGGAAAATAAGAAAGCCGAGTTCTTTACCGTATACATTTTAAAGGCAAAAGTTAATCTTTCTTGTATTTAGTTTTACCTCCAGTGAGAGTTCAAGATGGCATACAAAATTGTTTCTGTTGGCACTGTTCATGTTATTTTATTGTTGAATTGCACTACATTACTGATGCTTGATTCATTGCTTTCATAAATCCTAAGTAATTCATCACAAGTAGTTTTTCCTACTTATTTGTGACTATCTGCCAGTTCCCTACCTGTTTAATTCTGATTTGTTGCTGTTTTGTGAATACGTTATTTGACCAATGAATTCTAGATGTGAAACCAAATTGTGATGTAGGGAGCACAACAGGGCAGGTAAGATGTCTGCTTGGCTAGAACTTTTTTTTAACATATAATGTTTTGGGATTGCACTTTATTTATGCATAGATAGGAATAGGTTAACTGACTGTGATTGGCTTTTAGCAAATTCTGTTAAAAGTTTATGAGGATATTTAATGGTATTTTCCTTGACAACAAATGTTCTGTCCAGAGTTTATGGCCTACAGTTGCCATGGCAATTCATAAATTCTATGCTGCTGGCTTTTTGCCATTGAGATTTGAAGGTTGAGTTAGGAGTGTTGAATGTTTTTGGAGCTGTAAATGCTGTTTGCTATATTTTGGGGAAGAAACAGAGCAAGTGCAGCATCACAAAAGATGCAGATGTTCATTCCTATGGACTGGTATTCCAGTGGAGTAAATGTTCATTCAGAAGATTTTGAGCCCAGTTAAAATTGGTCATGGGATTTGCTTTCAAATTGTTGGTCCTTTGGAGCTATAGGGGCATTTAGAGACAGAAAGAAAAATGCAGCAGGTGATTTGATTGACAGAAGGGAGTAGCACGAGTTATTTTACATGAAATCTGTTGAAAAGACTGGAGAAAGGTTGGTTTTCAGTGCAGTGGAAACTGAAAGAGCTAATGGCCGGGGAAGCACATCATGAAGATAAAACCTGAAGTGATTTACCTGAATTGATGGGTTTAAAGGGAAGCTGTAAAATGCTCCACTAAGATTTGAAAGTTGTTGTTTTTAACCTTAAAAATTTGCTGACTTGGCATTTTTGTTTAACATGTGTGGTGCCTCTAAAGGACTGAAATACTTCCTAATATGTGAATAAATCTGCTTATGCCTCATGGGTGATGTGACCCTACATTCTTTCACTGCCTGAGTAGATGTTCCAGTTGGAATGACTATTGAGAGAAGGATTTCTCTGGACATTAACATTCTGTTTTTGTGGCAGTGATGAGATTGATTTGCAGCTTCTCCGTGACCACTCAGTGAGAATGCTGCCATCATCGTATGCAGTTGTGCTGGCTAGAATAGTGTCTTTACCATTGTGTTTCAGGCTGAATAAGCAACAAAGATTCTCCAAATGCAAAATTTAATATGCAGCTGTGATGATAATGACATTATTTTGAAAAACTCGCAGCAACTTCTGGCATCTGTGCAAGCAGAAATTCATGTAGAAATACAGAGATTGCTATCAGTGAGTCCCCACTCTTCCAAATGGTGTGCTATTAAAGTCCTTGCAGATATGAATGTTGATATTGATGATATTTTCATTGTTAAAATGCTATTTTTGTGGAATGAGGGACAGTTTTTGTTTAGAAGGTTGTTTCATAATTACAGCTGTCCTCTCTTTCATGGTCTTGTAAGATTACTTTCTATATTTGTGGAATGAAAAAAATCTGCATTCCAGGATAAAAATTCCACATACTTGTAAAATACAAAAATAATCTTTTTAACAAATTTCAATTTCTACCTTAAACCCACATTCATGTTTGAAATAACTCCAAAGAGGCCAGTATTCCATCTCTAAGTCACCCTTCATTTACACGTGGAGAGTCTTTGACACTGATCTAGCTGCCTCTGAGCCAGATTTCAAAGTGAACAGAACCCCTGACACTCCTGTTTATATCTGTCAGCCAGGGCTCCCTGATTGGGGCTGTTAATCTGTCCAATCAGAGAACTCATATTTTATGAGATCCAGCTGGCTGACCTTGTTACAACAGTTAAAATGTCCAATCTTTATATCCGTAAAATAACAAAACCTGAAGGATAAAGCCTGCTTATTACTGTTTGGTTTGCTGCTTGTGGGAATTCATCAAAGCAATCGGCTGCTTAGGCTGGTTGATGATATCATTCTTGCTGAATACCACCAGTTCCCAATAGTTGGCACCAGAAGGAAATTAACTTCAGTAGGTAGGACATCCAGGGTATGGAATTCACTCAATTTTTCGTGGAGAGTTTTCTTCAAAGTTGATGGTGAGAGCTATCACTTCTAACTGCAAAATCCAGCCCTGTACTTTGCAAATTCATGACTGCCTCCATATATTGAAATCCACAGCCATTTGCAGAAGGTAATTTAGCTATTAGCGTATATTTAATAACTCTTCGCATAATTGCCTAAGTCAAGAATGATCATGAACTTCCTCATTTTCTACAAAGATTTCAAACACAAATTTCGGCTTTATATCACAGGTGTCTGTTCAGCCGTCAATGGCCCAGTAGTCTCCAAAACACTGCAAATCTCTTCTAGAATGGGTAGGGTCACCAGTTCAAGTTTTAGAATTGATTCAACCAACATGAGTGAGTTTTGCTTCACATCTACTGCCCCTGTGGCTTCAGACGTTAATTCTTCTCATTACATCATCTCTCAGATTTGTCCCTTTAGGATAGTATCATTGCACCATATATCCTCAAACTAATGTTCAAGGGCTTTATTTTTGGGTCATTATTGAAGTCATTTCCCAGAGATTTGTGAAACACATACTTTTCTTCTTCATTCATTCATATGAAATGACTGTCATTGTAAGGTCAGCATTTGTTGTCCATCCCTATTTGCCCTTGAACTGAGTAGCATTGCTAGGCCTTTGCAGAGGGCCATTAAGTGTCAGCGGCATTGCTATGGGTCTTGAGTCACATGTAGGTCAGACTGGGTAAAGATGGCAGATTTTGCAATAATGGATTTTTTTCATTTTATGCTTATTTTCTGAACTTTCTCACTGTTGCCCATGCCAGTTCAGGGAGGGGAATATTCTGCTGCTTGTTTCAGGCAATATGCTCTGGTCACCCTTCTATAGGGAGGATTTTGTTAAACTTGTGAGGGCAGAAAAGATTTTCAAGGATGTTGCTGGGAATAGACAGTTTGAGCTATAGGGAGAGGTTGAATAGGCTGAGGCTTTTTTCCCTGGAGTGTTGGAGGCTGAGGGGTAACCTTATAGGGTTATAAAATCATGAGGGGCATGGAGAGGGTGAATAGCCAAGGTCTTTTTCCGAGGGTGGGGAATAAGTTTAAGGTGTGATGGGAAAGATTTGAAAAGTACTTGAGGTGGTAACTTTCTCACACAGTGGGTGATTTGTGTATGGAATGAGCTGCCAGAGGATGTACTGGAGGTGGGTACAATTACAACATTTAAAAGGCATCTGGATGGCACATGAATAGGAAGGGTTTAGAGGAATATGGGCCAAATGCTGGCAAATGGGACTAAGTCAGACTAGGATATCTTGTCGGCATGATAAGCTGGACCGAAGGGTCTGTTTCCTTGATGTATAACTCTATGACTCTATAATATGTTTTAAAGGTTGTCACAAACTAAAAGGAATAAAGGGAGAAACACTTCTAAAAAAAGATAAAAGTGAAAAAAGAAAAGCAAGGGCAACCTCTAGTTGTGTTCAATCCCTGTTTCTTCAAAGAATTGCAAGACAGTTGGGATTTTTTGAACATATCTCAATTACCTTTTTTTTGGCAAAATTTCACTTATGTTACAGCTCTGTAGTTGAATGCAACAATGCTATTATCTGTGTAGAGGATAATGATGACAGTGGCAGAAGGTGAATTACATGGAGCTTGGGCTGTTTTGTAACTTGAGTAAACTAGAACAAGTGCTTTGAAAGGTTAGTTTCAACAGAAATGAAGAGCATATCATAATCACAGACATCACCAGATGCATTGGGACACTATCTTGACTGGCTGCAGTCAGGCTAAACACTCAGTCTATCTGTGCAGGCCAACAATGCATTCTTTGCAATTAGATCTCAATTGAGAAAGTTTGACAGACATAAATATGCCTAACCCTACCCCCAATTTTCCATCCATTTATTTTAATGGGCATAAGGTTTTGGGTTGGGCCTGCAGTTTCAGCATTGTCCAGGACCAGAAGTTCAAAATTATTTGCTGCTAAGTTGGTAATATCCCTCACAAAATGCTGCCAAGAACACAGGAAGCAGGGCAAGATCATGGGTGCATTACCTGGTGCTAAGATTGGTATGAATTTCCTTTTCTACTTGGGTTGACAATTGGTAAGTTCAGCTCTTACATGAATGACACTTGCAAAGTTCACAGAATCTCCAATTTATCTTGTTTCACACACCTTCTATTTCTATATCATAAACAAAATACAGGAACTGTGAAGCATTGCAACAAAATGCTGTATCTTTGAACACAGATAAGGGAGCTATAACGGAAATAGCCAAAAATAACTCCCATTTAATAGATTTTTATGCTCATGCCTGAATCCTGTGCCATTGAAGGAAAAGCTCTTTCCTTCTGAATGATTCAGTTTTTGCATCTGTATACCAAAAGGATAACTCATTTAGTGAACTTAAATTGCTAGTTTGAATATAAGTTCCTTTAACATTTCATTACAATTTTTTAACATAATAGAGTAATTCAGTAGTATCACCCTAGGACATTGGTTAAACAAATTTTACTGTGAATGCAGGGAAAAAAAAACAAGTAAAAATTGCTGAGGTTTGTACTGAGGTTCAGACCCTCCAGAAATTCTTAGTAATATTTCACATTGGTAATTTAATTGCAGTGTCAGTGTGGCTGAGGTCCAAGTTTCACAGCTGGTTCGTGGGCCATAAGCTTTTACCAAGCCCACATTCCTTAAGGATTAACTTTAGTATTCCTCCAAGGGCCATATTCATGAAGACTTCATGACTGAAAAACCATGTTAATTCAGGTTTTCAGAGAGTTCTTGTCTTCTTATAATGAATTTGTGAACTAGCATTGTGTTGTTTAATATTGTTTTATTCAAATTAGTAAATAATGTTGCTAATGAGTTCAGATGTTTGCAAAGTAGGTGAAAAATAGTGATTGCAGGAGGGTTACCGACATTTTTACTGTCTTGTGTATGAAAAACAGTTCAGATGCAATGCATTCTATGATTGATTTATATTTTTGAATGAAAGAACAGAATTATCCCTCTGCCAGAAACCAAAATGCAGTATCTGACTCTTGCCAGAATAATAGAAATCTCTGCTCTTAATGATCCATGAATTCTTAAAATTTCAAAAGTTATATACTTTTCTTTAAGCTTCTAAGTTATTCTATGGAAAATAAGAAAGGGCAACTTGGCCCTAGATATTTCAGTATTATCGTTCTACTTGCTGTAATAAAGTTTATCAGACTCCTTAAAATCTTTGCTATCTCTAGACCTTGGAATGTTAGCAAATTCAGGGACTCATCAAATGAAGAGTGTAAGCAGATAGATCTTTATTTCATTAATTATGTCAAAATCAATAGCATGTGGTGCATATAAAGGAATATGACAAAATAAAAATAACAAGGTAGAAAGATTCATAAATGCTTCGTCCATCTGAGCATAGATCTATATTGGACCTTTAGAAATGGAATTAAATTTCACATATCTTTTAAATCCTTCTCACACTTTTTCTTTCTCTTTCTTGCTCTGCTTCTCTTTATTTCCTCTCTTATCTTAAGCATTACTGCACTGGTGACAATGCCAGAAGCAAAATCTTGTCATCACTTACATTTAATTATATTAGTTTAAATTTCTTTCTGAAATTCGTATTTTAACATGAGACGTAGTTTCAATTCAGTTCTTAAACTTGGCTCCCTGTTTCTTTCAATTATCAATGCTATAATATATTGTGCATTTACATTTTGCTACTGTTATTATATCTTTTGTTTTCTCCCCTTTTCCTATCATTTTCTCTTCAAGCTCCCACTCACAATCACCACTTTTGCCTTCTTCATTTCCTTTTTTAATTATATTTGTCTCTTGGCTCTGTCTGTCTCCATCAATATTTTAATCTGTAGGATTTTGATTGGGTGACCCAATGCAGGTAAAGCCATTTTGCTGTCTATCACTGTTTGGACATCTCAATAAATGTAATTGCTGCTTCTACAAATTCTCGGATACTTTTGCACACAGATTTTAAACATTACTCTTTACCTTAGCTATTCAAGAAATGGCAGAGGACTGCCAAAACCAACAGTAAAATTTATTTTGCTTTACCTACATTAAGGCAAGCTTTCAAGCCAATCTTTACTTAATTCATAACTTCGTTCAAACTATTGCATGCAAAGTGATATGCTGATTGATGGAGAGAGCCAGTTGGGTAGTGAGTTTTTATAAATGCAAAAATGTAAAGAAATATGTAAATATTGATGCATCCGATTTTTTTGATGTATCACATTACTACCTTCAATAATTTGATTGTGCTTTCTTAATAATTGCCAAATTTTAAGATACATTTAAATTTAACATGGGTTTAATAAATATCGTAGTCCTAATTCTAAAGCAAGATAACACAACTGAAATAACATCAGTGTTTCAGATATGGAAGAAATGTCTAGACTGAAAGTTTCCAGCATGACTATCAGCTTCTTCCCCGCCAGGTTACTGATCTCCTTCCAGTTCTGGTGAAACCCATCCCCTCTTGTACAGGTCACTTCTGCCTAGAAGATATCCCAATGATCCAGAAATCTGAATCCTTGCCCCATGCACCAGCTCTTCAGCCACACATTTATCTGTCCTATCCTCCTATTCTTACTCTCACTAGAATCTGGTACTGGGCAAAACTCCAGAAATTACTACTCTTGAGGTGCTGCTTTTTAACCTCTTGTCTAACTCCCTATATTCACTCTGTAGGACCTCATCCCTGTTTCTACCTATGTTGCTGGTACAAATGAATACCTCCAGATGCTTACGCTCCCCTTTCAAAATTTGCTGTCACAACTTGAAACAGCCTTGATGTTGGCACCAGGGAAGCAACACACCATCCTGGAGTTTTGCTCACAGCCGCAGAAACACCTGTCTGTACCCCTGACTAGAAAGTCCCCTATCACAATTTCTCGCTTGTACTTTGCTTTTCAGCAGAGCCATTTGTGATGCAAAAGACCTGGCTCCTGCTGCTATTTTCCCCTGAGAGGCTATCCCCCCGCAACAGTATCTAAAATGGTATACTTCTCAGAGAGGGGATAGCCGCAGAAGACACCTGCTCTACCTGCCTACTTCTCCCAGTGGTCACCAATCTATCTGACTGAAACTTTGGTGTAACCACCTCTTTGAAGCTACTACGTACCACACACCCTCTGCCACCTGTATGCTCCTCAGTGCTTCCAACTGCTGTTCCAACCAATCCATGCTGTCTGACAGGAGCTGCAGCTGGGCACACTTCCTACAGACATTGTCACCAGGGACAGTCGATTGCTCCCTGATCTCCGACATCTGACAGGAGGAGCATACCGTTCCACTGACTTCCAAATCTAACCAGATTACTTAATTTGCTTAAGTAGGTTAAGTGGCTACAGCACTAGGAGAGCATGTTTAAACTTTCCTTAGGCCTGAAAAATAAAACCCTTAAATGTCTACCCCTCCCTTACTCAGAGTTTTAACTTTTAAAATATGCAAAAGTATAAGATTTATACTCTTCAACTCCCACACTTAGCTCAGTTCCCAGTAATTGCACACTCTTCCTCCTCTCACATTGTCACAATGTTGTGACATTCCTAGTAACTGCACACTCACGTTGTTTTGCTGTAACGTCTGCTTTCAAACTTAATTGTGTTTAAATAAACCGATCCACAGAGTTAATCAATTATCATTAATGTGTCCGAAATTAGGAGTTCTATACGCAAATATTTGATTGGGTGGAGTAATGCAATATATTTCTGACAACTTTGATGCATAATGGTAATCTAGAGCTTAGGCTGAAAATAAGAAGTAAACTGAAAACAAAGTGAACAATATGTATCAATTAGTCCTGTAGAGAGAATTTATAAATATGGACTTAAATATTTTAATCATGGGCCCACCCTGAAAATCTGCAGGGTCTCAGGTCAAAATGCTAATTTTAAGAACTAGTAGAGGTAAGTTTATTTCATGGCTTTGTTAGATATCAGTGACAACTTTGAAAAGAAACTAGATTTATGTAAATCATTATATTATCTTTTGTATATATTTATATATCAGTCACTCCTCCCTTATTCTGCTGTTGTTGGTAGCTACACCTGCAAGGAGATCAACTGTCATGAAATGTCATGATAGTTTTATCTATTACACTTAAAAACTGGACAAAAGCAGTGAGTAACTTCATAACTTGGATATCTATTCTCACCTTTTATACATCTCTCCCAATAGTCATTTCCAACTCTTAGCTGCTTGTTAATCCATTGAAATTCTCCTGAGTTTGTTCTAACGGCACTGTTGCTTTACATTGTCCATCCAATGCAAAAATGATCTCCATATTATGCAGAATTGTAAGAACCGATGTATTCCTTTTCATTTTGTGATGGCTCGAGAATTAAATTCAACAGTCACCCATAGGATGAGAGGCTGTGCAAAGCAGAGACTCGCATGAATTCCCTCTTTAGGTTCTTTCATGACATTGGCACTGTAAATTAGAAGTGTAGGCCAGTATTCCCCTTTCCTATTGTCACTCTAGAAAAATTTAGCACAAAATAACTACTCCTAGGCTATCCTCCACCACCAATACTAAAATACAGAAACAAGCGTGCGGAGTGGCTGACACCAGAAGGTAGGTATGATGCTTAAGGTCATTTGACTAAGGAGTTCAGAAGTGCTGCCTACTTTTACAATAGAAAGCTAAAGAATTAAATCACTACAACTATAACTGTCTGTAGATGTTGTGATGAAGTCCTCCATTTCTATTCATTTCTTTTACAGAGCATGACATCCACTTCTATCCAGCAATACGGGTGAGGCTTAATCAAGGTTTTCAATAAGTCAGGCAGAACATTTTGGGGTCACTAAACAGGATTTCAACTGATGGCAACTGAATGTCAGTAAATATGGGAAGAAAAGAGCTGTAGACTTAATTTTTAGGAGTGTGGCAATTAGCTGTATTACAGAAAAGGCAGATGAAACACCTCAATTCTGTGCATGGGGACTCATTTCGACAGCTCTGTGCTGTTAGAACAAACTCAGGAGAAGTTCTAGGGATTAGCAAACAGCTAAGAGTTGGAGTCATGACTCAAAAGGCATCCAGGAGAGCTGGAAATGTAGGAAGCTGCTGGTTTTGCATTGAGGAAGCATGAAGGGCTCAGAAAAAGCCGGCAGATATTAACACTTCTGATCGGCCAAGAGAGTCAGAACTGAAAAGCTCACAAGCAATGTTTGTTTGAAATAAGTGAGCAAGATTAGAGTTTAGGAGAAAACCCAAACCAGATCTAGCTCAGTGAATCGGGTTAGTGAAGAGACTATACTGATGAGCGAGTGCTGGAAGGTAGTTTCGAAGTCCGGGGTGGGTATGGACCCAGTAAAGGAGCATCATTAACTAAAGCAGGAGCAGCAGTTGAGGCAGTCTGTGACAGCGAGGCAGTTTCAAAGTCAGACTGGCAAACATTAAGCATTGTAACCTCCTGTGAAGTTTACTGAGTTTTGTTGACTCACTGTGTCATTTAATTGTACAAATTGATGGATTTGAATTTTATGACACTTACTGTTCCTTGATGTAAATTGTTTATGACTAAATCAAAGTAAAATATAGAACAAATGATGAAATACACACTTTCTCCAATTTCAGCAAATTCAATTAAAATTGATGGTGATTGAACAAAAAGATTCCATGATAGCAATGAAATAATGGATGGTTTAAATTATCCATCATTGATACATAGTACTGCAGTTCTCTCTCTGACATGCTGTTATTTATTAATGCCTGATACCAATATGTGAGTATTTACCAGTTGAAAACAGGTGTCCATACATTGGAAAAGCAAAATAAATAATACATGGCTTGATTCATACATGAAATACAGAGATGGCACTGTCCTCTCTAAAAAGCATAACAATACTCAAATGCTTGTGCTGATCAGGTGTGATCTCAGCCAGGGAAGCAACTATTTGGGTAGAGCTCAGTTGTGCCCAATTTATGCAACATTTTAAATTCAAGCTGATGGGAATAGCTACGATTTTTGCCTATTTCCTTTCTATCTGATGGAGCATTCTGCAGTAAGCTTGTGTTTAGCTAAGAGTCACCTCATGAAGCCTGCCTTTTGTGCCATCTAAGAGAAGATAACTTTTTTAGTGGATCCTGTGGCCATGCATGGGTCTCGTACTGGGCTGTAAGCAAGCCACAGGTTAACCCAAAATCAAAGTAGTCAATGACCCAGAGGGAATTGAATACCATTGGAACAGTCCCTGTTTGATTGCTGTCAAGCATTTGAGGTACAAAAGAAACACTCAGCTAGTCATGGGGGGGTTGATGAAGACTGAACCAAAATTAACGTGCTGAATTTTAACACCCCAAAATATGACTTTGGTTGTGTCAAATATTAAAATGCAAGAAACCTGAAACCATAATCCAACATGCATCAGATCCACCCTTTTCTGTTAGATAGATAGAATCCCTACAGTGTGGAAACAGGCCCTTCGGCCCAACCAGTCCACACCGAACCTCAAAGCAGCCCATCCAGACCCACCCCACTATAACCCACCTAATCTACTCATCCCTGAACATTACGGGCAATTTAGCATGGCCAATCCACCTAGCGGCACATCTTTGGACTGTGGGAGGAAACTCACGCAGACACAGGGAGAATGTGCAAACTCCACACAGACAGTCACCTGAGGGTGGAATCAAACCCAGGTCCCTGGCACTGTGAGACAGCAGTGCCGATACCTGAGCCACCGTACCACCGTGTTTTGGTTAGAAGTAAGACAAGAGGCCATTTATATATTACAAACGGGTTGTATCCCTTCAGTTTAGCTGGTGTCATACTTTTAAGCAAAGGTATTGAGTTTCCTATGGCACTGGAAATCTAGTAGATAAAACAGGCAAAAAGGGCTGTATTCCTTATTAGAGATAACAAGATGTAGAGCCAGATGAACACAGCAGGCCAAGCAGCATCAGAGGAGCAGGAAGGCTGACGTTTCAGGCCTAGACCCTTCTTCAGAAAATGAAGAAAATTTTCTGAAGAAGGTTCTAGGCCCG
>JAHRHZ010000223.1:15598160-15632215 GCA_024137785.1 Ginglymostoma cirratum
GCTCTACACCTTGTTATCTCAGGTTCTCCAGCATCGGCAGTTCCTACTATCTCTGTATTCCTTATTAATTCTTTTGTATGATATGGGTTTCACTGGCTGGCAGCATTTATTGCCCGTCCTGAGATGCTCCTGAAAAGGTGATGGTGAGCTGCCTTCTTGAACGAGTGCAGCCCAAGTGCTATAGGTTGGGTCACAATGTCCTGAGGGAGGGAATTTGACCAGCGACAGTGAAGGAACAATTATATATTTCCGAGTCAGATGATGGGTGGCTTGGAGGCGAACTTGCAGGTGGTGGTGTTCCCATGTATCTGTTTCCTTTGTCTTCTAGACGGAAGTGGTCGTGAGATTGGAAGGTGCAGTCTAAGCATCTTTGATGAATTTTTGCAATGGATCTTGTAGGTGGTACATACTGCTGCTACTGAGTGTTGGTGATGAAACGAGCAGATGTAGTGCCAATCAATTGCCTGCTTCGTCTCAGATGGTGTCAAGCTTGTCATGTTATTTGAGCTATACCCATCCAGACAAGTGGGGAGTATTCTACCACACTCCTGATTTGTGCTTTGGAGATGGTGGACAGGCTTTAGGGAGTCAGGAGGTGAGTTGTTTACCACAGCTTTCCTAGCATTTGACATGCTCTTGGAGCCACTATGTTTAGGTGGCAAATCTAGTTGAGTTTCTGGTCCCTAGAATGTTGTTCGTAGGGGATTCAGTGATAGTAACACCATTGAATGTCAAGGTGTGGTGGGTAGATTGGGAATGGCCATTGCTTGATATTTGTGTGGCACAAATGTTACTGGCTACTTGCCAGCCCTAGCTTGGGTATTATCCAAATCCTGTTGCATTTGAACATGGACTGTAGTGAGGACAAGGTCAGATATCATAGAATCCCTAGAGTGTGGAAACAGGTCCTTTGGCCTAACAAGTCCACACCGACCTCAGAGCATCACATCTAGATCCGTCGCCCTATGACGCACCTAATCTATACATCCCTGAACATCACAGGCAATTTAGCATGGCCAATCCATGCCTAATCTGCACATCTTTGGACTGTGGGAGGAAACCAGAGTACCCGGAGGAAACCCACACAGACACGGGGAGAATGTGCAAACTCCATACAGACAGTCGCCCCGGGATGGAATTGAACCTGGGTTCCTGGTGCTGTGAGGAAGCAGTGCTAACCACTGAGCCACTGTGCCACCCCCAAGGAGCAAAAATGTCCGGCATGGGGCTCAAGCCCATGAGCCTGAGATTAAGAGTCTCATGCTCTACCGACTGAGCTGGCCGGGCCTTTTTTTTGGGTGGCTCTTAAAAGAGCCTTTGGGTTGTCAGATTCAAGATTTTTTACATTTTACTCTTCACTTTTTAGGAGTGCCCCCAATGGCGGTTTTCTTGGGCAGCAGCATGGCCTGGATATTAGGATGCACCCAGCCCTGAGTGGTGGTCACCTCTCCCAGCAGCTTGTTGAGCTCATCATCGTTGCACACAGCCAGCTGGGGGTGACTGGGGATGATGTGGGTCTTCTTGTTGTCCCGGGCTGCGTTGCCAGCCAGCTCAAGGATTTCTGCTGTCAGACACTCAAGCACCGCAGCCAGATAGACCAGCGCTCTGCACCTATATGCTCAGCATACTAACCCTTTCTCAGGAGCCTGTGAACACGGCCCACCAGGAACTGCAGGCCAGCCTGGGACTTCGCCTTGGAGTGAGCTTTCCCACCGCTCTTTCCTTTTCCAGACATAGCCACAATCTCACAAGCACTTCCACAGAGAACGCATCTTGCTTCACCGCATTGATGGGTCCAAGGAATTTCCAGACCAATGATTTAAACAGATATAAATTCAAATTTAGGTTGCTGAGAATGATTATTTTGAGAACAGTCAATTTAAACAAAATCTGAGCTATATTGTAATAATATTGAGTGAGGCGCCATTGATATTACAGTAAAATATAAAATGATATTAATTTTGATGTCAGTTATGAAGTCAGCAGAATTAAAACCCTATATTCCTTTCTTGCTAATCATTGGCTACCTTATGCTCAGTTTTCTTCAAAATATGTAGAATGCGTTTTCTTTAAAGTTAATGAAAGAGGATGCTGCTTTATTTGTTTTAGCACAGTTCAAAGATTCAAAGATTCAAAGATTCAATGTTCCAAGATTAAGCAGAGGACTTCACAGATGCACTAAATCTAGTCCTATTAAGTTCACAAAAGGTATGACTCCAAATCATAAAATCCTGCGCCAGTCAGTCTTTTTGAAATCATGTATTTTCCTACTACAGAAGTCAGGAGAAGTGTGTTTAAGAAATGTGGGAAGGAACAGTAGTCAGGATATGATTCCTTTCTCCACTAGAGAATTTGGCTGAAGTGAGACACAACTAAAAGATACTTCTGTCATGATTGGATGGACCTTTTTTGAGAAGGTTCTTCCAAACAATAGCTGCATTTGAACAGGACACGCATCTCTCAGAGAATGGCAGAAAACTGGTGGGAAAATTAAATGGTGGAGTCTTTGCACCAGGAAATTGGTATATAGTTGCAGTATTTTGAATTTAGCTTACGATTACACTTATCTCAATGATCGCTGTTGGAAAGTGAATTTCCTCAGAGCTTCTCAAACTCCACTGATGTAATTTCAGTGAAAGGTGGATGGTTGCCCTTTTCATCCATGTCGTAAAAGTTTAGAGAGTCAGAGGTTGTAAGAAAATTTTCTCACCCTTTCATAGGGTCCCTACAGTGTGGAAACAGGTTATTCAGCCCATTGAATCCGTACCAACTCTCTAAAGTGCATCCCACCCAGATCCACCCCTACCCTATTCCTGTAACTCTGCACTTCCCATAGCTAATCCGCCTAACCTACACAACTTTGGATTGTGGGAAGAGACCAGGGCACCTGGAGGAAGTCCGCACAGACACAAGGTGAATGTATAAACTCCATACAGACAGTCGCTCAAGGCTGGAATCTTGGGTCCCTGGTGCTGTGAGGCAGCAGTGCTCACCACTAACCCACTGTGCTGCCCAAGGTGTGGCTATATCCCTGGGTTGTCATGTACCATCAACCTGCCAGTTAATAGGTGAACATGCTAACCTATTGTGCCACAGAGATGGGTGCTATCAATAATTTTATAGTCTATCTGTGTTTTCTTTCAAACTCAAAAGCTAACTATAAAAATTGTAGAGAAAACAACCCATTAAATATAAATGTAAAAGTTTCACAAAAATTATAAGGAATAAGGTTAATGTTATTGAAAGACTCAGTGATCTCTTGCTTTACATCTCATGTCTTATGACATCTTTATAAATGTCATCTTTGTGTTAGGAAGGTGGATGGGACATTCCCCGCTTTCATTGTTTAGTAAATTTCTAGATCTCTTGTAATGTTGCTCATAAATTGGGGAATAATCTGCTCTATTAGCATTTAGATATTCAATCGCATAATACCTACGGTGGAGATTTCTGATGCTTGTCACATACTTGAGAGACTCTGGGGAGATGAAACAACAGTTTAGACTGTGTGTACTTGTCATCTCTTTCTTCCATGAAAGAATAGCTTCACTTAACTACTACAAAACACCATGCTGATAAAGGAGTTGAAGCTTGCACTAGGAACAGCTGCCCTCAAATACTGAAGCAGTTGTATTCTTCTTAAATTGCTGGCCAAAACTCAATAATGAGGTGACAAATATTTGGAAAAGTTAACCCACTTCTAACAGCAGCCAGTTAATTGGGAGTAAATAAGTTATCATTGAACATTTTGAGTTTTCTTAAAGATACATCACATTTTGTGTTGTAGGAGGTTTGGGAAGCTCCTTGGGAATCTTGTACAGGGTATACCAAGCTGCCACACTGCTGGTGGTGAAGGAATAAACAGTGAAGGTGTTAAATAGAGTGCTAATGAGGAGGTTGCTTTTTCCTGGATGCTGTCAAGCTTTTTGAGTGTTGTTGAGGCTGCATTCATCCAAGCAAATGGGGACTATTCGATTACACTCCTCCCTTGGGTCTTTGTAGGTGGTAGATAGGCATTGAGAAGACAGGAGATGCATTAGCATTGAACTCTTAGTCTCTGACCTGCTTTGAAGCCAAGTTAGCTAAATAGCTGTCCCAGGTCAGTTTTTGCTCAATGTTAACCCTCAAACTGTTGAAAGTGAGGGACTGTATGATGGTAATGCTATTGAATCAAAAGGGAAGATTATTAGATTCCCTTTTGTTCAAGATCTTCATTGCCTGGCATTTGTGTGGTACGAATTTTTCTTGCCACTTATCAGCCTGATCGTGGATGTCGTCCAGGCTTTGCCACATATAGACAGAGACTGCCTCAGTATCTGAGAAGTCATGAACGCTGCTGAAATTTATGCAATCACCTGAAAACATCCCCATTTCAGACCATATGATCCAAGGAAGGTCATTGATGAAGCAGCTGAAGATGGTTGGGCCTGGGGCACTACTCTGAGGAACAACTGCAGTGATGGCCTGGAGCTGAGATTATTGACCTTCGGCAAACATAACTAACTTATTTGTGCTAAGAAATACTCTAACCAGCAGAGCATTTTCTCACTGAATCCCATTGACCCCAGGTTTTCTAGGGCTCATTGATGCCACACTCAGTTGAATCATGTCTTGATGTCAAGGGTAATCACTCTCATCTCACCTCTGATTCAGTGTAATCACGAATTAAAACCAGAATTGTGACCTAAAACCAAACTTGCAACAGGATTGCTTCTTGAGGGTGGCATGGTGGCTCAGTGGTTAGCGCTGCTGCCTCATAGTGCCAGGGATCTGGGTTCAATTCTGCCGCTGGGTGACTGTCTGTGTAGAGTTTGCACATTCTCCCTGTGTCTGTGTGGATTTCCTCCCATACTCCAAAGATTTGCAGACTAGGTGGATTGCCCATAGTGTTCAGGGATAGGGGGATGGGTCAGTGTGGACTTGTTGGGCTAAAGGGCCTGTTTCCACACTGTAGGGATTCTATGACTGTCTGTCAATATATTGATGATTTAGCACCTTTGTTTTTTCACTTTCTCCAAATTAACCTCCACAACCCTGCCACACCTTCCTCCTAAAGTGGAGCTATGCAGTTGTGTGCATCGCTTTAAGGCTATAACATCTAATTGTGGTGAAGTTCCTCCAACTTAGATCATCATCAGGTTCCCTGGTGATTGATTGTCTAAAGTGAAAGCATTTTGGACTTCTTGACAAGCTCAGAAAATTTATAGATCACTATGTTTCTTTGTCTATATATAACACATGATGGCTGAATTGTGACTGTTTTATATTGAATGCAAGACGTGAAAGAGAGAAATTGTTAAATGTTGTCGCATTATTGTTGAACTGTGGAATTGGACATTTTAAATTAATTATGCTCAGGTTTGTAAGAACATTTTTAGTTGTAATTTTCTAAGTTTACAAAGTAATTCATGAACAACAATTTCTATTTTCACTACTTTGATAAAAGCCTGATCAATGCCAAATTGACTGTTCTCCAGGGATTCTAGCCTCAGGGCTCTGAACTCGTCAAAGCTAAGTTTGATGCCCAGGAGATCAGAGATTTAAGGGTCCTTTGTTCTGGAGTAGCCTGCAGATAAATGATATCAATGGAAAATGTAAAGCAGAAGAAAATTAGACATTGAACCTACTGACCATAACTGAATCCCAAGAGAAATACGCAGCATGAAAATGGGTTCTTTAAATAAGTACTTTAGTTCATCAATGCACTAATGGCATTTCAAAATTAACTTAAAAAATACTATGATGCATGTGCCTTAGAAGGCAAAATCTAAGCTTTGCTGGATCTGAGGAAATGAATATGAAACAAATGTTTCAACAAAGTATGTACACAAATGCTTTAGTGCATTGCATAATTTAACCTCACCCGTAAAATTCTGCAGTGCATTCCAATCTAAGAGAAATGAACTTGATTCAGCAGTTTCACCTTCATGAAAGCAACATTGAAACTTGGCATTGTTACCAGTTCACTGCAGGAGGGTTGTTCTTCTCAGATAGGATTTTAGGCTATTGGCAGGAAGATGGCAACATTTTCTGGCAAGGCTACAGATTTGCATTATACCTCACTTAGCAAGGCTTCTGATCTGTCTCTGAGCATAGAAAAGAAAAAATGTTCAATTCTCCAGTCCCATTTAGCTTTACTTAATGAAAAAAAGGCAACACATTATTCATCCATATTTGAGGTAACAACTCACATTACTGGTGTCCCTCCAGAAAAAGATTACTTAAGAATGTGCCTATGCATGTCAAGTTTTCTGCTATTATTTAAATGCAGTGCTGCACCAAAATGAACTGAGCAATGACAAATTGCTATATTCCAAATTAATCAGATCTTGCATCTTTAAGAGTTATAATATTGCAAAATATTGGGTTAGGTATTCCAAATGTTAACTGGAAGATCACTTTAACTAGCTTACACTGCACTGACTTAAATTTTCTTTTCACTCTTGGATAATTCAAAATATTTGAGCTTACCAAAGATTATTCTAGTTAAGACAGGCTGTTATGATCAGCATCCAACTATTCTAAGTCCTCAACCCCTAGCAATTGCAAATTGTTACCAATATCTATCCAACCCTAAAGTTCTGGTATATTCCGGAGAGTACCACATGTCAAAGAGTACTACAACTTAAAATATGCATATGCAACAAAAAACATGCGCAAGATCCCCAATTTATGGTCCAGTACAGCCAATGTTAAAAAGGTCATGTTACCCCAACCTCAGTTCATGTTATTTAAGGCACAGATAAGGAGGAAATTATTATCTTAGATTTAGTGAATCTGTGGAATTCATTACCAGAGAAGCCTGTTGAGGTTTTGTTGATTAGTATGTACATGTGTAAGAGAATCAGGGCTTATGGGGAAATGGCGGGGAAATGGTGTTGAGAATTATCAATCTGTCATGATCTCATTGAATGACAGCATAAACTTGATGGGCTAAACACCTAACTTCTGCTCCTATGTCTTACTTCTCATCAGGGGTTTTCCATTAAAATCATTCAGCTTATCTTAACTTTCTGAAATGGGCAATATAATTTCCCAAAGCTTAGAAAGGTAAGTAGCTTTAAGTTGCAAGCATAGTGCCACTTCCTCTTTTCTGGGAGATGATATTAACGTTAAATCATCATACAGGATGAATGTGGAGCTAGCTGTTGGTTGAATTAACTGGAATTGGGTATGTGAATGGACATGAGGACACCCTCTCATAGCTTTACAGTGTCAAGTAATCACTTTTTCTGATTTCAAGGATTAGGAAAAAAATCAATTGCTTTCTCAATTTATTTTCTTGTTCATTTTGCACATGGCCCTGATCAAAACGATGTATGTCAGGCCTCTATCACTGAACAAAACACTTTGTATTCAGTGATAGTGGGAACTGCAGATGCTGGAGAATCTGAGATGACAAGGTGTAGAGCTGGATGAACACAGCAGGCCAAGCAGCATCAGAGGAGCAGGAAGGCTGACGTTTCGGGTCTGGACTCTTCTTCAGAAATGGGGGAGGGGAAGGGGATTCTGAAATAAATAGAGAGAGAGGAGGAGGTGGATGGAAGATGGATAAAGGAGCAGATAGGTGGAGAGGAGACAGACAGGTCAAAGAGGCAGGGGTTGGTTCCAGTAAAGGTGAGTGTAGGCGGGGAGTTAGGGAGGGGATACGTCAGTCCAGGGAGGACCGACAGGTCAAGGAGGTGGGATGAGGCTGGTAGGTAGGAGGTGGGGCTGGAGCTTGAGTTGGGAGGAGTGGATAAGTGGGAGGTAGGACAGACAGGTTAGGGAGGCGGGGATGAGCTGGGCTGGTATTGGAATGCGATCTGGGGAGGGGAGATTTTGAAGCTTGTGAAGTCCACATTGATACCACTGGGCTGCAGGGCTCCCAAGCGAAATATGAGGTGCTGGTTCTGCAACCTTTGGGTGGCATCGTTGTGGCAGTGCAGGAGGCCCAGGATGGACATGTCGTCCAAGGAGTGGGAGGGGGAGTTGAAATGGTTTGTGACTGGGAGGTGCAGTCGTTTGTCGCGAACTGAGCGTAGGTGTTCCACAAAGCGGTCCCCAAGCCTCCGCATGGTTTCCCCGATGTAGAGGAGGCCCCATCGGGAACAACAGATACAGTATACCACACTAGCAGATGTGCAGGTGAACATCTGTTTGATGTGGAAGGTTTTCTTGGAGCCTGGGATGGGGGTGAGAGGGGAGGTGTAGGGGCAGGTGTAGCACTTCCTGCGATTGCAGGGAAAAGTGCCGGGGGTGGTGGGGCTGGTGGGGAGTGTGGAACGGACAAGGGAGTCATGGAGAGAATGGTCCCTCCGGAAAGCAGACAGGGGTGGGGAGGAAAAAATGTCTTTGGTAGTGGAGTCAGATTGCAGATGGCGGAAGTGCCGGAGGATGATGAGTTGGATCCGGAGGTTGATGGGGTGGTACGTGAGGACGAGGGGGATTCAGTTTTTGTTGTTCTTGTGGGGAGGGGGTGTGAGGGATTAGTTGCGGGAAATGCGAGAGACACGGTCAAGGGCATTTTCAACCACTGTGGAGGGGAAGTTGCGGTCCTTGAAAAATGAGGACATCTGGAATGTCTGGGAATGGAATACTTCATCTAAGGAGCAGATGCGGCGGAGGCGAAGGAAATGGGAATAGGGAATGGCATTTTTGCAGGAAGGTGGGTGAGAGGAGATGTATTCTAGGTAGCTATGGGAGTCGGTGGGCTCGAAATGGATATCGGTTTCCAGGTGGTTGCGAGAGATGGAAACAGAGAGGTCCAGGAAGGAGAGCGAGGTATCGGAGATGGTCCAGGTGAACTTAAGGTTGGGGTGGAAGGCGTTAGTGAAGTGGATGAACTGTTCGAGCTCCTTGGGAGCACAAGGCGGTGCCGATACAGTCATCAATGTAATGGAGGAAGAGGTGGGGTTTAGGGCCGGTGTAGCTTCGGAAGAGGGATTGTTCCACGTATCCTACAAAGAGGCAGGCATAGCTTGGGCCCATGCGGGTACTGATGGCCACCCCGTTTGTTTATAGGAAGTGGAAGGAACTGAAGGAGAAGTTGTTAAGAGTGAGGACGAGTTCAGCTAAGCAGATAAGGGTGTCAGTGGAGGGGGACTGGTCGAGCCTATGGGACAGGAAGAAGCAGAGTGCCTTTAGGCCATCTGCATGGGGAATGCAAGTGTATAGGGACTGGACTTCCATGGTAAAGATGAGATGTTGGGGACCAGGGAAACGGAAGTTTTGGAGGAGGTGACGGAAGTTTTGGAGGAGGTGGTGGAGGTGGGTGGTGCCATGGACGTCAGTGGGGAGTTCCTGGACCAAGGAGGAGAAAATGGAGCCGAGTATTGTATTCACTTTGTATTCAGTGTCAACATTAAGCTCTCAGTCAATCTCCGATGAAAATCTACTGTACAAGTGTGATGTTTAACATTTCTCATGCTGGTCTGTTTATCTTCCTTCCATAGAAGGTTGCCCATTATTGGGCTGGTTTTCTACAGAGGTTGAAGCTATTTATTTGTTAGTGTATATCAAAATTACTGTCACTGATAGCGTGAAATATGTGTAGAAGTAAAAGAACCTATAGGCTAAAAATTATGATTTTTTTTGACTAAGTTTGAGCTACATTGGATTATTTGAGGGTTTTTTTGCTGTGAGGCCTGACAAGTTTTCTCATCTTATCTAAACAAACATGCCTCATTGTTTACCTATCACCTGCTATGGTGTCTCTCACATTCGATCTCTGCCTCATCTTACCATGCACTGTTCCCAGAACAATTTGCCAGTCAGCAGATATCCATCAAAAGTCTTGTGTACCTTTGCACCCATGCCATTTTTAAAACCCCATAGTGTAACCAGCCAAGCACTATCAGTCAAGAGCCAAACTTCCTGACATTTGCTTCGGACATGGCAGGAAGGGGAAATTGATATTGGCACCCCGCCTTTCCATGCAGTGACAGGGAGATCCTGCTGGATGTGATTAATGCCTATGTGGGACTTCATCTGCCACAGGACCAGCAGTGAAAGTCATGACACCAGGCCATGCCATCCTGGCCTGAGATTGCCATCTGGATCAATGTTATCTCAACCATCTGAAGGCATGCCCAACACTGTAGAAAGAAGGTCAATGTCCCTTTCTACTCCCTAATTGTAAGTACCACTATTTTCTCTTTGGTAACTCACAGTTGCTTTAAATCTGCAACTGCACCCACCTCCCACCAAGGCTCATGCTCTAACACTCTCACCATCATTTGTAAAATTTTCCCTCACTCACTGTCAGTCTTGCGACCTCAACACCATTAGTGCTGCAGGCCTCCTTGCTACTTATTCATTTGCTCGGGACACCTCCCTGCCTGCCCCAAAAGTAACAGCTGTGTCAACTACCTTCATCTCCCTTAATACATAACTGACTCATTCCATGAGGAAAACAATCCACAGAAGGGCAGAAAGAACCAAGACAGGGGGTGTGCTGGCTATTCTTCTCCTTACTTCTTACAAGGAGAACTTCCTGACTCTGACCATCCTGAGTAGGGCATGGTCTGGTATAAGTGACTGCCCTTGATTTTTTTGTGCCAGGACCCTCTGAGTGAAGACTAACCCCTTGACTTTACTGAGACCTGCTGACAACCGTGAAAAGCTTCCTGTCTTTGTGCCTGCACTAAACACAACAAGAAAACAGTAATGGGAACCTGGTAGCTTTAGCTGAGGTGGTAAAATGGGAAAAGGCAAGACATTGGTGCTGTGAACATCCAAGGAGGCTCAAAGTGAGTGACCACTATAAGGGCAAGCTATGCTCTAAGCTAAGCAGTCTATGAGCTGGGTGTGTGTCCCTGGCTACACAATGTCCTTGCTGCAGCGTTACAATGATCGTTTCTTGTACAACCCATAATCCAGCATTAAAGTGCAGATGTGTCCTGTGAGTGGATTGGTGATGTGCCATGAAGGTTGTCTGAAGCTGGTACAAGACAGATGCCAATATCTGTGGTCATGGGGTGCATGTAGCTGGCCCACGGGGTGTGCTCAAAGAAGTTGGTGCCCAGTTTCCAACATGGAGGTCATTTGAAGGAAGTGGCTGGCTTAATCTTCCAAGCCCCCACAGTTGGTGCCCAATTCTACCACAAATCTCACCATTGCCCATGTCTCTCAGATCCACTAAAATTCCACCCTAAAGATTCAATTTGTTTTAAATTTGATCACTTTTTGAAGCACAACATACTTTTCAAATAAACTGTTTGTTGGAATGCTTTAATTTCACCGAATCACAGAATTGTTACAACACAGAAACCACCTATTTTTGGCCATCGTGTCTACTCTGCCTGTTTGAATGATCAACTCACCTCATGCCATTTTCCAGCTTCTCTCCACAACCCTGCATGTCCTTCCTTTTTAGGTTACCATCTAATTTCTTTTTGAAAGCTTCAGTTGAACCTGACTCTATCCATCACACTCTTAGGCAGTACATTGCAGACTTTAACCAGTTACCACGTAAAATCATTTTTCCTCATGTCACCTTTGCTTGTTTTATCAATTATTTTAAGTCTGCACTTTTTCGTTCTCAATCCTTTCATGAATGAGCACAGTCTCTCCCTTTCTACTTTGGCTAGATGCCGCATGGTTTTCGATACCTCTGTACAGTCTCCTCTCAAACTTCAGTCCTCCAACAAAAATAGCTTCAACTTCTCCAAACCATCTTCTTATCTCCAATTCTTCATTTGTGGAACCATAATCAAGAGTCTTCATCCATTGAACTATTCTTGTACATCTGATACATTGTTGACTTTTTTTAATAGATCAATGTCCGTAATTCATGAAATAAAGCCTTGACCGTCCAATCTATAGTTTTATGCATAAATTCATCAAGGATTTAACAATTTATGTGAAGAGATAATTGAGCCGAGGGGAATATTAATACTACAGTAGAGAACATTAAAATTTCTTCATGGTTTCAAAGGATCAGTTGGCTGATTTGCAAACCTGGTTTGCAATGTGGACTGATGCAAACAGTATGAATTCAATTCCCATCCCAGCTAGGTTTACCATGAAGGGCTCTCCTTTTTGGCTTCTTCCCCTAGCCTGAGATGGGGTCACTCTCATGTTAAGCCACCAGTTGTCTCTTCTAATGAAATAGCAGTGCTATGGTCTGAGAAGACTATGGCAATTTTACCATTTTTAATGGTTTCAAGTAAGTGAATAAGGAAAGATTCTTTATTTTCTTTGGGAAATCAGTGATGATGCATTATCAGGCTAAGACCGGTAGTATGAGTGGCTTCAAATTGCTGCAGAAGACAGTCAGCGTATAGATCATGGGCCGAATGATCTCTTTTCTGTAAACTCCTATGGTTCTATAAATGAAATGACTGTGACATTAGGCCGCAGAGTACTTTATCTGTGTGAAACACTTGTTTTTCATGAGTAAAACGATTACAAGAGTTAAGGAATTTATGGAAACTCAGCAGGTTTTAGGAGCAGCAGGGTGCATTTCAATAAAGTAGTAACATAGTCTGGGCAAATTCATGATGAATAAAAACAAGAAAAAAAATGAAGTGCACGTTTAAGTAAGAAAGGAGCTTGTTAGATAACTTAACAAGGAAACTTAGGTCAACATTTTGCCAGAAAGCTACCCTTCTTATTACCATCAATAGGATATTCTGGCATGCAGCAACAATGATGCCAACAAAAATTGAGGCAGCCAATAAGATTGAAGTATTCACACACACAGCAAACCAGGGAGTTAAAAGCACTTAATATCTTCCACTTTTTTTTCAGATACACAAATAAAATGTTTTTGATTGGTCAAACATAAAACCTAAAATAAACATAAAAAATAATGAAAATTGTTTGATTAAAGTATTTTTTTCATCATTATGGGGTAATTTAACTTTCAGCAAATTTCAAATTAGTTTCTCCTTTGAAGGCTTCCTCACATCATACTGACGTTAGTACACTGTTATACCTCAAATCAATAACGTGAACCTATTACGAGAGCATTTACAGTGAAACTGTCAGTGAAATAGCAGATTATTTCATCAAATCTTGCTGGTAACGGAAATTGCAATGTGTGGAAATCTCCACAGCTCACTTTATATGGAAAAATTATATCCATTGTCAGCAGCTCCGCCTTATTATCTGCATGCACCTCCAGAAGTTGCTGTCAGTTTCATTAGAATACTGACTGGTAATGCTAACAATTTTGCAATAATTACTACCACATAATCTGGGCCATTAATTCAGTAGAAGAAGGGAGTGAATGGGCTAAATAGCCTTCACAATTTTTATGAATAAATGTAGTAATACACAAAGTTTTTTCAGATACCTTCTCTATGGAAAATATTTCAAGAATATGCAAACCCAAGCAGTTTTAAAATACACTAAGTTGACTTGAGTGTTACGCAAAATGAGTTTTCAGTCTTTTGCTGTAACTGCAATGAAAGAAGTGGAGGAAATAAAATGCTGTACTTTACAATTTAGTGTGCACTCCTCATTTTCCATATCATGGAAACATGACATTTAATCTTTCCACTGAGCTTGGTAAATATAAAGTTCTTCAAATTTCTGTATCCAGTCAATTTACTCTGTGATTCAGTATAGCTGTGGTCCTTGATGCCAAGAAAGACAAATTTAAAGCAGATGTAGGGGGAAACTAACTGAAAACATTTTTACTGTTCAGGTACTGTTTATGTTGGAACCATAAGCTTCAAGCATGGAATACTGCAATAAAGTTAAGGAAAATGCAACCAATTTGTCCACATTCATTCATTAAACAATGTCAAAAAAGACTACTTACAGAATTTATGAAAAAATGCATTTTAAATACATTTTAAAATGCTGAACAATAAACTGACAATTGAACATGAAAGTAAATAATGTTTGGAATGATAAATGCCCTCAGAGCTATAAAAGAAAAATTGGGAGTAGATTTTGCTCCTGAGTTAGGCCAACATGAAACATCTGTTGAGTGAGTAATTTTGTGATTCAGGTTCAGGAATAGAATAGGTGTGATGTTTAATACAGACACTTTTTGCAAAGGTAGGCTCGTTACTTGGCTGCCATTCATCATGTTGTAAAGTAAGTACGTGTCATAGGCACCATAAGCCCAATGATGAACTATCCTTATTAGTCTTCCGTGCCACTTAGACGGCCTACATTCACCCTCTACACAAAAGACTATAGAACTTGACTAGTCATGAATATTAAAATATTAAACTTATAAAAGGGGTACAATCAGAGACTTCAGAGATTTTAGTGCATTGTCACAAGTATGAAAATCTCCAGATTTTCTTTATTTTAAGTTGTGTATACCATGTGATGCTGTCTTTAAGTGAATGATTAGACCAGAGTAATCCCAGGAACTTGATGTTTCATTTTGTCATTTCATTCACATGTGGACATTCTAAATTTTCCTTTGAGGCAGATGTGAGCTTTTGAATGCAGAGACAGGAATTTAATAAAGTTTAAGAAGAAATGCAAACAGCTGCTGTCAAAAGGCCATTATTGTAGATCCCATTAACTCAAAAGGATGAACATTTCTTTAAATCAGCTTTGCAATGTTGCCCAATAGCTCAGCAAACATGTGAATTGAGCAGATCAGGAAGGCTCTGTTTCAGCTGATCAGTGCTGAGTTGACTTAAATTTAGCTTGCAGTGGAAGGTCTCTGAGTTTAGGCAGGTTCATGGTTTAGCATACTAATCAGGTTCCTGTTCGTCTACTATCCAACAATTACTGTCAGGAGTTTATTACATGTAGATATTTGGTGAGGGCAGACCAAAGGTAATTTTTGTTTTCTATTACAATTGACTAGGTTACTAATACTCACACTAATGTTATCAAGGTTTCATAATGGTCCCTGGGGCAAGCTGACAAAAGACTACTTGTCCTGATTAACTGAATCCCAGCACAAGGCCAATGTCTTCAAGAAAGGAAGGAAAATAATCGGTGAATAAAGTCAAAAGAACAGAATCAGCTATCTAAGCACCTGTTAGATTTGTAAAAATCACAAAATCGCACAGATTATGCAAATGTATGAAGATTGCCATTAATTATTCTCTTCTGCCTGGGTGAAAGTGCAATTAAATTAATATAACTTAAAATGTAAATATAATTCTGAGGAAAATTTATTATAATGCCCTGTGATCATATTATCCCAGCAACTGTTTGCCAAATTCTCCTGTAATTAATTTTAAGATATTGCTCTTGGGTTTTCAGTAATGTTATAATTATCAACACATCCTGTAACTGTCATTGCTCATATGTACCTTTGAGTGCACAGAGATATCAATATTGACAGCAGGTGGCATGCGAATATCCTAAACAAAAATATAATACATTCAAAGGAAAGACAAGAAAATGATTTGAAAATGTAAACTAATCTATATATTCAGATCATATGATGATACAACATTCTGTAAGATCAAACTATCACCCCAATTCTTGTTAAAATGATTGCTTTTTTAATCATTCCAGCGATACAGTATTATTTATATTTAATTTAGTGATCATTGCAAATGAAAGATTATAACTTCACAAAAGATTCTACAAGTTTTAGCAAATAAATTGCCTAACATTAGATTGGTAATATAACTATTCTTTCAAATATTTATCCTTTTATGATTTTTAACCCTTTCTAAATATTTCCATTAGGAAGAGTGTGAAGTGTAGACCTGAAAACAGCTTCAGAACTGAGACTTCTTTTGTGGGTAAATGCTGGTGGGCCCAGTCAATAATATCAGTTTCACCTTTCTAATTATAATAGTATTCAATATGAATGAGGGCAAACATTTATGACATGTGTCAGTGCTGGGTTCAACTAGGAGGCAAGCCCTACAACTTAAATTTGCAGCAATAAGAAAGTCACTTAACCATTACATCACTACACTGGATCCCACATATTTTTGTTTCCAAAGTTTGGAAAGACCCGTGGGAAATTTTTAAATGCAAGCTTGGCAGGAGAAAAACAATTTGTGGTAAATAGCAAAATGAGTAACTTCCATTATTGCAAACTTATAGTTAGGTTGCAATAAATGAATTCCAGATGATATTAATGTTGTCATTGTCAACTTACTTTTTGTTTCACGTGATGACATAGAAAAATTGGGTTGCATTTAGTGAATTAAACAGATGCAACTTACTACGTATTTTGGACAGAAAATGAAAACACTCTTGACAGGCAAAAAGAACTTTAGAATATACAGAATATAGTACACAAATTGGAAACTTGATACTATTTCAGATTTGTCATTATCAGAATATTTTGATGGAAAGGCAAAATTTTGCATGATATCCCACATAATGGGCATGTTGGTTGAAAATGGTCTGGACTTTTTTCCAGTACTAACTTCTTTCTACGTAATGTTCAATGTTGAGAAAGGCACGGGAAATTGGAGATGTTTTCATTAAATAGAGGAGATTATGTCGTGATTTAAAAAGCATGTTCAAAAATTATGAAGGAATTGGACAGAGTTGACAGTTTTAATTATTTGGGTTGTTCCAAGACAAGGTGACATTGATATAAAATTCAAACATAAATTTAAAAGAAACTCTTTTATGGAGAAGTTTGAATGTGTTACAAATGAAACAGTGGAGTGTGTCAACATTTAAGAATGGGTGAGATAGATATTTGAAGACAATGATATAAGAAAAGAAGAAAACAAGAAAAGATAGATATATGATTGAATTTTAATAGCACTTCATATCCTCAGGACATCTTTCGTTTGGAATGTAAACAGAAAAGTACAACTTTGGACACTGCTGTGTTACAGAGAAAGTGCCAGGTGTGTTTCTGTCTTTTGTTATTTCACAACTCAAAGGCCAAAAATGAAACTGTGGTGTTCACATAATGGTTACATAACTGCAGGTAATTTTTAGTTAAGCTGAACATGCGTGAGACAAGCTGACATCAGGACCCTTTGGGTTGAAAAGTTGCTTAGCAACAGCCATTTAGAATATGAAGTTGAAGTTTGTCATAGATCTGTGGAGGAAGGGTTGGACACAAATCTGAAAAGATTCTGGGAAGACCTCTGTGAGCAAAAGAAAAGGAAACACTCAAAGACTCTGAGAAGTTTAATTTCCAACTCAAGCAAAGACCTAGGTCCAACCATTCTGCTGCTGAATTGAGAATCTTCTATTGCTCCTTAGTCAAACTTTGAGAAAGTCACCTTATTCCATACTTGTGGTTAAGGCTTTTGATCACATATTTGGTTCCTATTGGCCTATTCCATCCATGATATTTCTGCAGAGCTATATATCTCACCTGTCCTATTTGTGAATGAATATGTCTAGCTATGGGTTTACAGGGGACATAATTTAAGTTTATATTGTGGTAGTTAATTATCTATTTTCTCACTTGGTGATTCAGTTGGTCATTTGTATACTTGTGATAGCTCATGGAACACTGGCACTTGATTACCAACACACTCTCCCCATTAGCACCATTACCACAACCTAAAATTCATTAGTTTGAAGTGTTGTCACTCTACCAATACGGGAAATGTCAATTTGTACATGCCAAGATTCCATAACATCAATGTGATAATGACAGGTAAGTTGTTTTAAGTTGTGACGTAGGTTATTTACATCCAACAGACAGGCCGGACAATGCTTCATTTAATGCCTCATTCAAGGATGACACCTTCAATCATATAACACTTCTTGCTTGTGTGCTAGATAAACACCAACATAGACTGATTAGCCCAAACAGTCTCTTTCCATGCAATGTAGTTCTATGGATATATCAATGTGGGCTTAATAAAATTTCTAGAGATGTCTTTCTCAACTTTCTGAAAATTGATGAGGGAATGACTGGGGAATTGATTCATTATGTTTGAGGCCAAAACATTAAATATTTTCAAGATGGAGTTAGATATAGTTCTTAGAGCTAAAGGGATGAAAGGATATGGAGAGAAAGCAGGAAAAGGGTACTGACTTAGATGATCAGCCATGATCATATTGTATGGCTTTATAGGCTCAAAGGGCGGAAGGCCTATTCCTGCTCCTACTTTCTACGTTTCTATTTAGGAAAGTAATAGTGCACAGATTCATAAATGGAAAAGCTGGGGAGATGGACTCTCTGCCTCTAGAGACTTTAGGCATGAAGGTTGAATATGTAGTGCCACTGAACACAGGAAGGTGGAGGCCATCTCAGTAGACAATGCTCAAGCGGCACTATCTGATGTGACATGCTGTTTGTGACAAGAGTGGAGGTCCATTCATTACTCCTGAATGCCCAGTGCCTGTCTGTCTTCTATGAGGTACAAGACAGAATTGTGATGAAATACCCCTGACTTGCCTCGATGAGTGTAGTTCCAACAGCACTCAAGAAGCCGATACTATATCCGGGACAAAGCAATTGTTTGATTGACACCCTGTCTAATACCTTCAGCGTACACTCCCTCCACCAGTGACGTACAATGGCAGCACTATGTGTCACCTACAAGAAACATACAACAACTCACCAATCCTCCTTGGACGTCATCTTCCAAACCTGCAACCTGTACCAACCAAAAAGACATAAGCAGCGAGTTTATTGGAGCACTACCACGTCCAAATTCCTCTTCAAGCCCCACATCATTCTAAGTAGAAACTATATTGCTGTTTATTCATTGAAACTGCGTGAAAATCCTGGAATTCCCTCCTTAACAGTGCTGTGAGGTTTTTTGCCACTGCCTCTGTATACTGAAACAATTCAAGAAGGCAGATCACTGGCACTTACACGAAGGTAATTAAGAATGGGCAATAAAAACACCATCTGGAGCTTTTTCATTGTGTCAGATAACAGGCTGAGATTGATTTGGGAGTTGAGCAGGGAGACAGGGCCAAAATTCTGCCTTTTTGAGATGCTGTGGGCTCTGTCACAGCCAATCTCAAGATGTGAAACATCATCACCTTTGTAGTTTTCCAATGATGAGGGGAATATCCTTCTCTTTCAATGTTTCTCCTCTGCTCCTTTCTAATAAACTCAACATTCAAGAGGGAGGAATAATTGTGATTGTATTGTGCTGAATTTAGGTGATGCATTTCCAATAGTTGAATAACTGGAGGACTATGGGTTTGGGAGGCTTAAATCACTGGAGGGTGAGGGGGAGTATCTGGGAGTTAAGGATGACTCCTGAGGGCCAGAGAGTGCAAATGGGTGAACTCTAGGGCCGGGGTAAATTGAGCAGTATGACAGGTTAATGAGCAGACTTGTTATGTAAAGATGCATTCCCCAACCTTGACCACTGAGTGAAGTGAAAATGCTTCTTGCGATCCTATCACCAGATTCATGAGGCTGGCCTCTGGAAATTGACCTCCTTGGCCTTCTGCCTGCATTTTTTTTTCTCTGCCCGCGTTACTTTCTACATGGGTGTCAGTTCTTCTTTCCACCCCATTACTGATGCCTGCTACACTGTAATTGGGAACTAGGAGCCATTCTGTTCCCTGGCACACCATTCATGCAGCACCTACATGCACCCAGTTTGAGTACAGGCAGACTGCAGCAGCTCCCTTCCACTGAGTGTCCGTCCCTTTTAAAATGGACTGACTTCACGAAGAGCAGTCTGGCTGCACCATCTGTTCTCCATTGCTGAGTGGAGTTCTCTGGCAACTCAGACCATGCTGCCATCTGGTAAGTGGGAAGATGACCTAAATCTTTTCACTGCCTGCGTCAACCTCAATGAGCTGCAGGCAGATCATGAATCACCTCTGCATTTAAAAAGCAACATTGTTTTACTCTTGGCATTAAGAAACTAGCTGGTGCTGAAGGTAGCATTAATCAATTTCTTGATGACAAAGGCTCTTGATGTAGTAGACCTTAGCAACTGTGACACTGGGAGAGATGTTCACTTTGGCTTGTTTTGCAGACCAGGTTCATTACTTAAAAAACCTTTAATTATAATTTCCAAAGTAAATGAACATCAAGGGATTTCCATAAGAGGCAGCTGCTACGTAATGCCAGCTCAACTCCCAGGAGCCAAGTCAAAAACTTACCCATTATGGCAGACATGGCAAAATTTAAATGTAAATGCTGTTGGCTGGTGCCCAGAACTGATTGTTAGGCCTCCTCTTTTCAAGCTAGAAAGCTGGTTTCTCAAATTGTGTTTGATTACCTGCAGGCCTGCTGTTAGCAATTTGTTTGGACATTATTATTATATATGGCAGATACATTTTTTTCCAACGTGGTCATGAAAATTGCTTTGAATCTGTAGAGGAACATTTAGGAGTGTATTATGTTGCTTAGCCTTAGGAACCATCATTTCTGGCTTTTCTCCACTGCAGAACTGGATAATTGCAATTGCGCGAGAATTAGGTGGGCCAAACCATGGACATTGCATATCCTAATATCTGCTGTGGCCTAGGCTCTGGCAGTACCTTGTGCAGGAGTAAGAGGTCAGAATTTGAAGTACAGCTGCAGACTGAAAGACCTGTGGTTGCAGCGTTAGTTGCTGCATTCATTCTGATATTGGAGAAAAGCACCAAAAAGGCTTCAAAGTTTGAATATTGATTGGAATAGCCCATTAAGTGATTTTAACCAACCTTTAGGTTCTTCCTTGGGTTGCTTCTAAAATTTACCATACACTGTATCAGTGGATCCTGTTGCAAGGCCTACTGCAAGCCAATTGAACTAATTTCCTTAGGGTTCCTCTGACTTCCTTCACCAATACTTCAGCAAAATAACTCTTTATCTTCAGCCGTTGGACATAACTTCTAGAATAAAACAGGAAAAGCTAATCTTGTCTGATGTACAGACCACAGAATTTTCAAGCAGATCCTTTCACATTCGTGCACTTCTTCTGCATTTAATGAAACTTTTGCGTAAAGTGCATATATTTAGTGAAGTTTTCAACTATGTTATTCCACTGTACCACTTACCATTTCATGTGTTTCTATCAACAGCCGAGATCTATGCATAAAAGAAACATTGACTTAAATGTCATATGCTTGGCTTTGGGGACTGTGCCAGGAGCTATGCCATCCAGAAAGAAAAAAACATACTTGATTATTCGTGATTATTTTTTCCACTGTTATTATGCAGTTAAGTGTACAATGAAATGTGGGAGTATTATCTGTAGACAGAGCATCATACAAGTCATATTCTGTAATCTGCATTAAGCATGTCAGAACAGAATAGTAGACTTTGTTTTCTAGTGCCCTTCTTCAGGTTAACATCAATTTGAAAGAATTTTACTTTTTTAAAATATAAACCATAGCTTTGAACGCCAGAATTTGAGACTGTTTTCTATACAGATAACAATCATCTAATGGTAGAAGTAGCAGATCTACTTCTGATATACTTTGTGCTTTTCCTCTACACCCTCAAAATTTAGTGATTGGGATCAAAAGAGAAGTAGTTGATCATTCTATCACAGATTATGGAATTTCAAAGGCCCACATTGCTTACTCATTGCTTCATATACATTCCTGGAGCTGCATCATAAGGTCAGATTGTTTTTCAACAGCTCCTGAGAACAAGGAAGAACAAATTCCATTTATGTACCACATTTAGCATAATCAAAGTCCCAAGACCTCTCACAGGAGCATAATTAAAAACATTTGATATTATACCATTTTAGGTTTAAAAACTCTGTACTGAATGTATCATGATGACCTTTAGCCAAGAATAAATACAGAAAGGAAAATATGTAATTTCTTTAATTTTTTTAGAATGTGTACATTTTTGAGAATCTTTGAAAAGGACATTTATGAATTTGATTGAATTGTAAATGTGTCAATTCTAAATTCCTTAGATAATAAATAATAAATAATAATAATCTTACCTGGATACACCTGACCAGAAAGCAGTACTAATGGGAAGGAAATCAAGACAGAAGCTTTGTGGTTGGCAGACACCAGGAGAGCTTTAGATTTAAAAGGCAAAATCCAGACACAAATGATTGCTCAAATTAGAGAGCTGGAGGGTTAAAATATTAAGCATACAGATACAGACACAATGTTAAAGGAAACAGAGCTAGAATTAGGAGCACAGAGAATTCTTGAGAGGAGAAGAAGCAAATCTCTTCCATCAAGAGACCAGATTTTTCTCTGCTTTGACTTGTCCATTGGCAAGAGACCAAATTTTTTTTTTTACAATTCTGGACAGGATGCCCACAACTGGAATTGCTCCTAGAAGAAGAAGCAGAAATGGCTCCTCTCTTTACCCAACTCTCCCTACCTTGGTCTCAACAAGGTTAATTGATAAAGGATCCTTCATGGATACATTTGCTTATGTTTTTTTTTAAGGAGCCAGTTTAACTTGGTTTTGTTAAGTTGAAGCAAGAGTGAGTTTATGAGCTATCATAAGGTGAGTGAAGGTAATACAACATGACACTCATACATAGATTAGAAATGAGAGATAAGTCCAAAAGTAAAAGAATAAACAAGTCAGTCTCTGACTTGCCTGTGATGAATAGACTGGGAAATGTTCAACCATTAATGTGAGTGATTCTGGTAGGGCTGACCTTGACAGTTGAGCTGTTGCTTGGAGATTCTTGGCTCTGCAATTAGCCAATGGATGTTTGTCCAGTTTCCATCAGCTGTAGTTTTGCTGGTGACATGTTTCCAGCAATTGGAGGGATACTTTTTATTTCTTTCTAACTGCATGCGCATGAGTATTTAATGGATGTTTTCAGCCATATCACTTCATAGCACAGTTTATTACGGTGTGTCTCATATCACAAGCTAGCACGCTAGCAAGCCAGCATTCCAGCACACGAGCACATCAGGTCAGGTGTCCCAGTTGTATTTTAACCCCCTTTCTCTGGCATGCCTGAAAAGGTAAACACAAACATGTGTTTTGCCTGGAACGATCTTTTCTCCAACTTATACTTGGGGGGGTGGGGGGGGCAGCACAGTGGCTCAGTGGTTAGCACTGCTGCCTCACAGCACCAGGGACCCAGGTTCAATTCCACCCTCAGGCAACTGTCTGTGTGGAGTTTGCACATTCTCCCCATGTCTGCATGGGTTTCATCCAGGTGCTCCAGTTTCCTCCCACAGCCCAAAGATGTGCAGGCTAGGTGGATTGGCCATGCTAAATTGCCCATAGTGTTCAGGGATGTGTAGATTTGGGGGGTTAGAGAGGAATGAGTCTGTGTGGGATGCTCTGAGGGTCAGTGTGGACTTGTTGGGCCAAAGGGCCTGTTTCCACACTGTGGGGATTCTTATACCATGTTCTTAGTCTGGGGCACAATTCATAAGAGATCACAGTTCTATTGTTTGACATTTTATTTGAAGTGTTGATGTCTGAAGTACCCTTGACACACTTCATGTATGTAATTCCATGATTCTTCTTGGGACACAGTGTAATTCACAAAGGGTTTTTGGGCAGCCACTTCCCCAGCTATTTTTCCCTTGCACATGCTTCTACTGATTTCTTGTTGAAATTACAGCAGAACATGAGGACAACATCTCTTCCACTTTATAATTCTATCTCACAACCTTCAAACATTAGATAGAGTCAGGTTTTACCCCTCCAAGTAGGAACCGCTATATGCTGCTTGTGGAAACTTTCCTGAACACGCTTAACAAATTCCACCCCATTTAAGCCCTTAACACTATGGCAGTCCCAGTCTATGTTAAGAAAATTAAAATCCCCATCTATGACAACCCTACTGCTCCTGCAAGTCTCTCCAGTTTCCCTGCATAGTTGTTCCTCTAATTCCTGTTGACTATTTGGAGGCCTATAGTACAACCCGAATAATGTCACCATCCCCTTCTTCTTTCTTAGGTCCACCCACAAAGCCTCACTGGGTGATCCCTCAGTTATTTCATCTCTGACTAATGCTATGGTACTCCCCTTAATCTAAAATGCAACTCCTCCTCACCTCTTTCCTCTACCTCTGACCCCCTAAAGCACCCTACCCTGGCACATTAAGCTGCCAGTCCTGTCTCTCCCTTAGTTATGCTTCGGTAATGGCTATAGTATCCCAGTCCCACGTACCTATCCACGCCCTGAGTTCTTGGCCTTACCTGTCAGCCCTCTTGCATTGAAATAGATGCAATTTAATCTGACAGGCATTCCTTGGTCCCTGTCCTTTCCATCCTGACCTGTTTCTTCAATGTGCTATTTCTGTTCTATTTGTGAACTTTCTATAGGCCTCTTGACCATACTGGTTATTAGAATGTTTTTATAGCCATGTCCTATGTTATGAACACATTGTCAAAAATACGGTTAAAAGTTTGCCATATTCGAAATGAAAGTACAGATTGCATAACATGTTGTTTATTGCAAGTACCAATAATGTGCCTTGCTTCAAAAAGGAACCTCCTTCTCACAAGGGAATCCAGGGCTGGACATATAATTCCCTAGTGTTATTGCAACTATATCCCATTAAATGGACAAATGGATGAACACATTTTGTATTATGTGAGCTATATGAAAATTTGCCTTCCCCAAGAATAGGAACATTACACTGCAAAAGTGATCATGCTTTTATTCTGCAACAACTTCACCTGGCAGAAGATAACCTCCTCCTTAAATTCAAAATGTCTGATCAGATTTTGTTTTATTGAAATCGTCTGATTGTACAATACTTGCAAATCCAATGTATCCAATTAGATAATCAAATTTTCACAACGTGTCACTGAATGAAACCCTTATGGCAACAGCTGAGAATTGGAATACTCAATTGGAAAACCAATTTCAATAATAAGCAATTGTGATTTGCAAAACAGTTCTAGACACTCTTGGGTAAATACAGGAAAATAAATAACCATCTGAAATTGTGTAAATCATCTTGGGACAGCCACCAGGATCAAGTATTGTGAATAAGCAGGGTTGCAATGTGGGAATAATTCCTCAGAGATAAATAGCTTTTGCGTTAAACTGCAATAGTTAAATTGAACTGATCACCAGGATTTGGATTCAATGTGCCGTCATTACAGATTATGACCATGTATTTCAATTAAACATAACAACTGGGAGCTGATTTAACAATTAGAATTTAGTGAGTCTAATTAAACCCTGTGATCTGATTAGAATTGCTAAATATTGGTTGCATGCTTATTGAGCAAGTTAGCAGCATCTGGTTTTATTTAATGAATCAAATGTATTAATTCATTCAAAAGCCAAAAATGTTTAAAGGGGTCTCAATGTACAAAAAAGAAGTTTAAAAAATTCATTATTTTTGACTTAATGAAAACAGAAGCAAGTTTGGATTAGGTTAAGAAAGGTGATTGTCAACTTGTTGAATTTTCAACTTTTGATTCCTTGATTTTAAAAAAAAACCTTAGGCTGCCCAAAAGTTGTGATTTTGTTTAGGGTACCTTAATATTAAATATGAACACAACTATCAGGGTAACTGTTACAGTCCAACAACCCCATTCACAAGCCCTGCATCACTTTATGGAAGAACAATTACAGAAACAAGGCAATTGAGTTGCTGCAAATTGTGAAAAAATAATCTGCCTTCTGGTCAGTGACTGAGCAGAGTGTCATAACACAAATCATAACACTGCTGCCACACATTTGCGCTATCTTCTTTGTCAACAGTTGGACGTCAAAATATATGTTGTATTCAAGGAAAAGTATAAGTATAGCAAGAACCAATTGATGAGCATCTTGTTAAGATTCTGTGGTCACTTGTATCACATACTTGTATTGTCCTAAAACAGTGATCTTGACCACTACACTGTGATCTTGTCTGCTAGTGCTTTACAATATTGAATCCATTGGTTTATACAGTTGGTATGAGGTCACCAATTCTAAATGGTTGTATCTCAATTTATTCTCATGCAGTCTGGCCAGAAACTCTGTGGTACCTAGCCACTGATTCCTTGTCCTCACCCCTCCTCCTCATTACATTCAAGATGATACTGACACTGGGTAACTCCTTGCAAGCTCCCTACAGCAGATCTAACTCTAATATTTTTTATCACCGTTCTACACTTTTTACCCTAAATTCTAGGTCTGTAAAGATTATTAATAATGTTCTTTTATGAATGGACTCTCTAACTTCAAATAATGTTGATCTTGTTAATGTTGATCTTGCCTCCTGCACGTCCTATGTGGTGTAACCTGTATGCCTCACTCCGTCCAAGTCTTTTTCACCCTATGATCTGTACGTCCTTGCTTACTATGATCTGCATGTATTGCTCTCAAGTAAAGCTTTTCACCATATTTAGGTACATATTGCAATAAATGAAATCAATCAATCAACATACCTTCTCCAATGGGCTAATGACCCGGGTAGTTGTCCTTCCTTGACATTATATGCAAATGAAGCAGTACTAAAATTCATTCAAAATTGTCTCCATCCCCAATTTTCCTGACATGAATTTATTCCAGTAGGCCCACATATGTCATCCAGGAAGCTTATACATCCTGGATTTCTTAATGTCCGAGGATGTGAGATTCCCCATTTTCTTTGACTGTGTAGCTTAAGGGGTGGTGGAATCACTAACCCCTACAAAGCTGACTGGAATTCCATAATAACATTGGATAAAGGTCTATCCAAAGTCCAACCTCATTGCGAATCACTTTGCTGGACACCCACTGGAGTTACAGCAGGAGTCCCTCAAAGGCCCTGTATTGAAGTTGGAAAATAGAGTTGTTCATATTACAATGTTCTTTGGATCACATTTACATCTATGAAACAGTAACCAATGCAATGCAAAATGTCTTGATAAGATAACTCAAATTTTAGTGTTATGGTAATATTGGCAGGTTTGCTACATAACTCAGAGCAGCGAAAACAATTCATGGAATTTTATGTATTTGCAAGATTTTTGTCATGTTAACAACCAGTTTTAGCAGTTTAAGAATGTTTAGTAAAGTAGATGATGAGACACATTTGTGCAATTTGTAGAGGTTTCAATATTAGAATCCCCAGTAGGTATTTTAATAAAATGCTGCACAAAACATTGCTTTCTAAACTTTTAATGTCTGGATTATTTGGGAAAAATAACTTCAAAAATACTATTTAAACATAATTGACAGTTCTATGGCAACTTTAATTTAAGAAGGCATCACTTTTTTTAAAGCTTGTAAGAAGCAAAGGAATTTTTGGTGTCCATGACATCCTCAGTCAATGAAAAGCATGCCTATATGTTACAATATCTGGACAACATCTTAGCATGGGCAGATAAATAGCCAGTAACATTCCCACCACACAAATTCCAGACAATATCTGTCTCCGACAGGAGAAAATCCAGTCACCTCCTTTGGCAATAAATGGCATTACCATTGCTGAAACCCCCCACTGACTGCATCCAGAAGATTCACCATTGACCAGAAGCATTGTTTAACCAGTTATATAAATACAGGGGCTACAATGGCAGATGAGAAGCTGGGTCTTTTTTTTAAACCCTGCAGCAATATCTGCTCCAGTGCCCAAAATCCTTTGATCCCACCATCTATTTCACCTGCTTTCTCTTTTCCACTTACTAGCTCAAGATATTATCACCGAGAGGAGGAGGATACGTAATACAAGTCAGGATATGCCACTTTTTATTATATGGACCAGACGTTTGCCAGTGGATCAAGTATTCCAGATACTGAAGAGGTACACACAACCACAGTAAGCCCTGACCAAGCAAAGCTTTGAGTCATCATCATCCCTCAAAAAGTCTACGTAGAAACATCAACACACCTCCTAAAATCAATGTTAAAACATACAGTAAGCAATAAAAATGTAATGCAGGTGGTATACACATTACTGTTGTACTTTATTTACAGCATAAATATTTGGACATCACAGTAGATCACAGTATTTGAGGTATATTTTTGTTGGTTTATCAAGAGTTCCACTGGATAAGGTGCCATTTAAAATAAAGTTTGCTGTACTAATTTAAGAAGACAGCATTAAGTAACAAGAAGGCACAACAACGCCTCTTCTTCCTCAGGCGGCTCAGGAAACTTGGCATGTCCATAAGGTCCCTCACCAACTTCTACAGATGCACCATTGAAAACATACTGGCCGGATGCATAACAGCCTGGTATGGCAACTGCTCTGCCCAGGACTGTAAGAAACTACAGAAGATCATGCGCACAGCCCAGAACATCATGGAAGCCAACCTTCCATTCACAGACTATATTTACACAGCTCGCTGCTGCAGAAAGGCAGCCAACATCATCATCAAAGACTCATCGCACCCAGATAAATCTGTTCCATCAGACATAAGATACAGAAGCCTGAACACACACACAAGCAGGTTTAGGAACAGAACTACAGAACAGGAACTACTGATGCTGGACAATCTGAGATAACAAGGTGTAGAGCTGGATGAACACAGCAAGCCAAGCAGCATCAGAGGAGCAGGAAAATTTTCTGAAGGGTCCAGACCCGAAACATGAGCCTTCCTGCTCTTCTGATGCTGTTTGGCCTGCTGTGTTCATCCAGCCCCACACCTTGTTATCTCAGGTTTAGGAACAGCTTCTTTCTGGCCATTTTCAGACTGTTGTATAGACTCTAGCCTCAAATAATGTAACCTGCAATGTTAGCTGTATGCTGCTAAGTCTTATTGATCTGTACATCCTTTGCTTGCTGTGATCTTCCTGTACTGCTTGCAAACAAAGCTTTTGACTATATTTTAGTGCATGTGACAATAAAATCAATCAAATCAAATCAACACAGAGAATAGGCAGAGGTTAAAAGAAGTGTTAACTTGGCTAACAATATTGCCTGCACACTGAATGAAACTACACATTCCTGCCCTTAGATGGAAAGGTCTGGACAGATCTTTAATTGTTCCATTTTTCCTTACATTCTTATAATAGACCACATTATCCATGTTGAATGAGGAAGGAGGGAGTATTGACTCTGAACTTGGTATTGCACAAAGCAACAGATATCTTATTCATCATGGTAATGGAGTTTTTCCTATTTATCTTAATGGGTGACTCATTCACCTGCCAAAGAAGTGGTCTCCTGAATTTTACCAAGGAATCCCTTTGGGAAATTATATCCTCCAGAAGATAATTAACTGCTGACTGTATTTCCTGGAAGTACAATTGCAAAGTTAGGTATGGCAACTAGCCTAATAGCCTGTCGGAAATCAGATTTTCCAAATGTCTAGAGCATTTCTGGTCTGCTTGTCTCATTTAATAAGTAAAGGTTGGCCCAAGAACAGAAGAAATATTGCTGGAAAATTCAATAAGAAAAGAAAAAAGTAATCAGAGATTATCATTTAATTTAACTAGGGGCAAGGAGGGTTAAAAATGATATTTCACTAATTATTACAAAGAAGTAAAAATCGACATTTTTGATCTAACTCGCTGTCCATGGAAAAGTCCAATTCTCCTGTCACTGATGGAAACAATCCAGAGCTGGTGTTGTAAGTGGTAATGAATAATCTACAACCATGGCACCTGCAGAAAAAAAGTGCAAAACTGAGAACCATTTTCCTAATTAAATTGCAATTAGAGGATTGGCCAATTTGTTATCAAAGTGAACTTTCTTCCTGACTGAAAATGTCACAGGATACTGACGTGTGTTCATTTGATTTCTGATAAACACAACATTACCAAGAAATGTTATGCTTGAATCAGGATTTTGCTTAAACCTGGATTTCTACAAACCGTGGATAAATGCGGCATTTTGACAAATCCTTGTGCTCAGCCCATTAAAACATTCATTCTGCAATTCAATCAAAAAGGAAAACAGAAAAAGACTGAACAGAGGCATATATTTTGCACAAATGTGATTAGATTTCTGAAGTGTGTTGCTGCCTTTGGTTGAAATTTGGCAGTGTGTTGACTGTATTTAATGTCCAGAACTTCAGAAAATTGGATAAGTAGGGAACATTTTATGCCTGGATCGTGACTTTTTAATGCAAGTGTTGTGCTTGTTTAAGGAACTTTATATATCAAGACTGAATGGGAAGTAATTTGGTAGACTTGAATTCTCTCAAGTAAAGAAAATATGCAAATACAGAAAATGATGCTCTTTCTACCAAACTTGATTTATGATCAAGTAGATGTAAAATGATCAATGGCATTTTCAAATGACACAGGAAGTGCCCTCTGCAGTCTGAGTTGACATTTATCCCTCAACTACCATTACCAAATCAAAATTGTCTACTCATTTGCCTCATTGCTTCTTGAGGAAAATGGCTGTGCATAAACTGACTTCTACACTTACTGACATCACAACGATGAATATACTTTAACAGGGCTATGATGTGGAATCTATGAATCGTGTTCATAAATCCAAATTTATTTTTTAAGTTTTCAAAGTCACTGTTCTCATTTTTGTTAAAATTATCTGAAAATATAGCAACCAAGAAATTTTTCAGGCCTACTGAAGCTTCAGCTAAAGTTTCTCTCCAAGCCACTCACAATATGCTGTCTTGAAAGTAAATCACCATTCTACCAGTGTCACTGGGTCAAAATCCTGGCACTCACTCCTTAATGCCATTTAAGGTACTTTACCCAAATAGACTGCAGCAGTTTGAGATGCAGCTCACATTTTCAAGGAGAATTTGGACTGGTAATAAATGCTGACCCAGCTTGTGAAGCCCTCATCCCTGAATGAATTTTAGAAAGGAGATAGTAGCACGTCCCTCCAAACTTATCAGTGTCGCAAGTTTCCTGAATATATATGTGGACCATATCTTACCACTTAACAGATTCTTACATTTCATGACTGCTTTTGTTTTTTAAATTTGTTTCTTAATTCCCCACTTAGGTATGTTAAAGCCTTTAGATCTCAATATTGAATTCCATAACTGCAAAAACTAACCACCTGATGTCTTTTCTCTGGTTTTCTTACATTCTCCACCACCTCCACCAAAACCCCACTCCCTAGCTCCTCCAATGACCTTGTCTTGTTTATGTCTTGTTTACTTTGCTCTCAGTAGACAGGACCGATTTTTCTCTTTCACAGTTTAATTTACATCCATTTTACATCTCTATGCCCCTTCCACCACTTCAACAACCCCATTGATTTTTGCATTGGCTGTCCACAACATCTACTCCCCTTGCCCCTCCTCCACTTCTGTGGGAAGTATGAAGAAGTAACATTTTCCAGCCCCTTGTAATTCTGAAGAAAAGTCAATATGAACTCAAAATATTTCCTTCTCCACAGATGTCACCAAACCTGCTGACATTCTCAACCAATCTCTGTGTTTGTTTCAGAGTTCCAGCACTCACAGTAATTTGCTTTTATATTTCTTGATGGCCTCCCCAGCACTGGACCTATTAGCTCAATGACATTTGTTCTGATGAATCATTAAACCATCTCCTTGAGAGTGCTGAGGGGATGCAGCATACTGCTCATCTGCTGGTCCTTTGAATTTCCAGCCTATCTAGAAGCCTCTTTGCTTCTTCCCAACCCAGTGGAAACATGATATCTCTCTTTTTGCCTGACCAATGGCCCCTGGCGTTGGTATTTCTGAAGTAGAGAGCCTTTTCTCTGGCAAGACACAACATTTTCCTTGAGCTTTAGTGTTCCAAGGTGATTTTCTCTCTGAACACAGTGCATTGCTGCAGCTTCCATTCGAAAGACGCTGTGCTTTTCAGAAGGGAAGTCTATCTGGAGCAGATGGTCATTTCAAAATGCTATTTGGCCCCAGTAGTATGTGGAGGCCACTAGTACCACCACTGAGAAAAACGTGGCAGAGGACCCACTGGCCACAATATGGTCAGGAAAATGAGAGCACTAACTTTACAAGCTGCCCACCACCCCATCCCATCCTATTTGAAAGTGGCAGAGGCAGTTTGCACAGGATGATCCAATTTCTGGTGTAATGATTTTCGCATTTGGCATCTAGGCTGATGTCTACGCTTAATCCTTGTTCAATCATGTAAGAGCTGCTTTTCCACATCTGCTACTGACTTTTTGTTCAAGTGCCAGATCTAACAGACAGTTGAAAGATTCGAAGTCTCTGAGCATGTTTGAGAGATGTAAATATTTTGTGTATACTAATTGCAAATATTCAGTCATGTTAACTGAATAACTGTAGCTGTGTACAAATGTTAATAAACAAACTGTTTTCCCTTTGCCGTTGTTACCCTTTTAAAAATGTGTGTGGCCCCTGCAGTGCAGTCACTTATTGAATGACTTGTATCATTTTCATCAAATTCCAGCCAGTCAAATTCATAAAAATATGAAATGGTTTACATTCTCAGCATGATTGCATCATAATTAAAAGCATGCAATAAGTTGTACATGAGAAATTTAATACCAAATTACAACGATTTTTGGACAAATAATAAACTCTTATGTAAAACAAATTAATCAGTTAACAGAAATTGACTGTAATAGCAGCAACATTTTTTTTTGCTATAGATCCAATGTCACCTACCAAACCGTGATAGCATTCCTTTTGGTTCAGAAAATAAAGGGAAGTATGCCATAATCTTGGACTTAATGGGACAAATTGAACTGTAGAAATCATGGTAAGGATAACAGCAGCATCAAATCAATTAAAAAACAGGGAATAGACGGTAAAATGTTATTTTCTGGTCTGGAGAAAAGTACACAGTATGGTTACCTAATGGTCAGAGCAAGGATTACCAATTTTATAATAAATTTAGTAACTTAGACATAGGCCTACAGGGCACAATACCCAAATTTGATACAAAACCTAGAGGTGTGGTGAATTGTGGGGAGGATGGTGATAGACAACAAGTGATCATAGGTAGGTTGGAGTGGGCAGACATATGGCAGTTGAAACTGAACACAGATAAATGCAAAATGATATATTATGACAGATGGAAAAAAGAGATGATCTAAAGAGCATAATTACAAAAGGCGTGCATGACCAAGAGAACTATGTGCACAGATAACAAGCATGGGGCTGGATGAACACAGCAGGTCAAGCAGCATCATAGGAGCAGGAAAACTTGACGTTTCGGGCCTGAACCCTTCATCAGAAATGGGGGAGGGGAAGAGGGTTCTGAAATAAATAGGGAGAGAGGGGGAGGCGGATAGAGGATGGATAGAGGAGAGGATAGGTGGAGAGGAGGCAGACAAGTCGAAGAGGCGGGGATGGAGCCAGTAAAGGTGAGTGTAGGTAGGGGGGTAGGGAGGAGATAGGTCAGTCCAGGGAGGACGGACAGGTCAAGGGGGCGGGATGATGTTAGTAGATAGGAGATGGGGGTGTGGCTTGAGGTGAGAGGAAAAACAGGTTAGGGAGGTGGAGATGAGCTGGGCTGGTTTTGGGATGCGGTTGGGGGAGGGGAGATTTTGAAGCTTGTGAAATCCACATTGATGCCATTGGGCTGCAGGGTTCCCAGGCTGAATATGATTTGCTGTTCCTGCAGCCTTCGGGTGGCATCACTGTGGCATTGTAGGAGGCCAAGGATGGACATGTCATCTGAGGAATGGGAGGGGGAGTTGAAATGGTTCGCGACTGGGAGGTGCAGTTGTTTGTTGCGAACTGAGCGCAGGTGTTCTGCAAAGCGGTCCCCAAGCCTCCGCTTGGTTTCCCCGATGTAGAGGAGGCAACCACCTAGAGACAGATGTCCATTTCAAGCCCACTGACTCCCACAGCTACCTGGAATACACCTCCTCCCACCCACCCTCCTGCAAAAATGCCATCCCCTATTCCCAATTCCTTCGCCTCCGCCGCATCTGTTCCCAGGATGAGACATTCCAATCCCGCACATCTCAAATGTCCTCATTCTTCATGGACCGCAACTTCCCCCCCACAGTGGTCGAGAACGCCCTCGACCGTGTCTCCCGCATTTCCCGGAACACATCCCTCACGCCCCGTCCCCGCAACAATAATCAAAAAAGAATCCCCCTCGTCCTCACATACCACCCCACCAACCTCCGGATCCAACGCATCATCCTCCGACACTTCCGCCATCTACAGTCAGACCCCACCACCAAAGACATCTTTCCCTCCCCACCCGTATCTGCATTCCGGAGGGACCACTCCCTCCGCGACTCCCTTGTCCGCGCCACACTCCCCTCCAGCCCCACCACACCCGGCACTTTTCCTTGTAACCGCAGGAAGTGCTACACCTGCCCCCACACCTCCTCCCTCACCCCAATCCCAGGCCCCAAGAAGACATTCCACATCAGGCAGAGGTTCACCTGCACATCTGCCAATGTGGTATACTGCATCCGCTGTACCCGTTGTGGCTTCCTCTACATCGGGGAAACCAAGCGGAGGCTTGGGGACCGCTTTGCAGAACACCTGCGCTCAGTTCGCAACAAACAACTGCACCTCCCAGT
>JAHRHZ010000223.1:15632615-15667966 GCA_024137785.1 Ginglymostoma cirratum
CACCCCCATCTCCTATCTACTAACATCATCCCGCCCCCTTGACCTGTCCGTCCTCCCTGGACTGACCTATCTCCTCCCTACCCCCCTACCTACACTCACCTTTACTGGCTCCATCCCCGCCTCTTCGACCTGTCTGCCTCCTCTCCACCTATCCTCTCCTCTATCCATCCTCGATCCGCCTCCCCCTCTCTCCCTATTTACTTCAGAACCCTCTTCCCCTCCCCCATTTCTGATGAAGGGTTCAGGCCCGAAACGTCAAGTTTTCCTGCTCCTATGATGCTGCTTGACCTGCTGTGTTCATCCAGCCCCATGCTTGTTATCTCGGATTCTCCAGCATCTGCAGTACCTTTTATCTCAGAACTATGTGCACAAATTGTTGGGGACTGCAAGTCAGGTTGAGAAAGTTTTTGCTCGAGATTTATGGAGATAGGTATGGAGTGCAAAATCAAAAACTTATGGTGAACTTTTGTAAACACCAGTTCGGCTATAACTGGGTGCAGTGTGACCAATTCTGAGTACTACACGTTAGGAAGCATAATCTCAGAGGGTGCAGAAAATATTCCGTAGGCATAGAACAAAGAACAGTACAGCACAATACAGGCACTTCGGCCCACGATGTTGTGTCAAACTTTTACCCTAAACCTAAGGTCTATCTAACCTCCACCCCTATCTTATACAATCATCCAAATGCCTATTTAATAGCCACTTAAATGCCCCTAATGAGGCTGACTCTACTACCCTCTCCAGCAATGCATTCCATGCCCCTACCACTCTCTGAGTAAAGAACCTACCTCTGACGTCTTCCCTATATCTACTTCCACTCACTTTAAAACTATGCCCCCTCATGATATCTACCTCCACCCTAGGTAAAAGTGGATGGAGGTTGTCAGTTCTGTGGTCAGATTGCAGAAGTACTGGCTTTATCCTTAGCAAACAAAAGTTATGAGAAGATTTCATAGAATCTCTACAGTGTGGAAACAGACCCTTCAGCCCAACAAGTCCACACTGACCCTTAGAACATCCCACCAAGAACCATCCCCTATAACCCACCTAATCTACACATCCTCAACACAGTGAGCAATTTCCCATGGCAAATCCACCTAGCTTGCACATCTTTGGACTGTGGGAGAAAAAGCAGAGCACCTGGAGGAAACCCACACAGACCTGGGGAGAATATGCAAACTCCACACAGATAGTCAAAGGTAGAATTGAACCCAGGTCCCTGGCACTATAAGGCAACAGTGCTAACCACTGAGCCACCATGTCAATTTGATTTAGATGCTCAAAGTCACAAAAGTCCTGGATAGAATGGGTAGAAAAACAGTTCCAATACGCAGAAGGGTTAAGAACTTAACTACATGGATAAAGACGATAGGCAAAAGAATCATAGGTAACAGGAGGAAAAGCTTTTTTATTTGAGTGAGTAAAGTTATGAGGTGGCTCAGTGCTTAGCACTGCTGCCTCACAGCACCAGGGACTTGGGTTCAATTCCAGCCTTGCAAAACTGTCTGTTTGGAGTTTGCACATTCACCCAGTGTCCATGGGGGTTTTCTACAAGTGCTCCAGTTTCCTCCCACAGTCCAAAGATATGCAGGTTAAGTGGATTGGCTGTGTTAAATTGCCCATAATGTCCAAAGATGTGCAGGCCAGCTGGATTAACCATGGGAAATGTGGGTTATAGGGATAGGAGGATAGGATTAAGGGGGTGGGATGCTCTTTGGAGAGTAGATAGGGACATAATGGCCTGCTTCCACACTGTAGGGATTCTATGATTGATTAAAGTGATGTGCAAATGAAGCAAGGGTGATGTGAGAAAAATATTTTTCACACATTGAATAGTTAGGGTATGGAATACACTGCTTGGAAATGTGGTGGATGCTGGTTCAATTAAGGCATTGGATGATTATTTGGTTAGAAAATGTGTGCAGGAATATGGGAAAAATGCAGAGACTGGAACGAGGGTGGTAGAACTGGAGCAGGCTTAAAGGGGCTAAATCACCTCCTCCTGCACTGCAACAAATCTGTGCCACTATAATTCTGAGTGAGGACTATCTGGAATACATTGTTAATAGGGTGTTCAAGCTAGCTTCAATTGTCATTTTCAAAAGGAAACTTATTTGAAGCGAAGACATTTTGCAGCTTGAAGGGGAAATATAGTGGAGTAGTGGTAACTCTATTGCTCTTGCAGAGAGCTAACATAGTCTTAATGGGCTGAATGGTCTCCTTCATGTTTTAATTTATCTTCTGGTCCTATGGTTCTCCCAGCGTTCACCATTATTTACGTGGTAATGCACAATACCAGTGACTATACATGTCTAGTCAAATGTTGAGGATCAGTTAGCTTGGATGGTTGGTTTGTGATGCAGAGTGACGCCAATAGCGTGAGTTCAATTCCCATGCTGGCTGAGGTTATTATGAGGAGTGTCCTTCTTAATCTTTCCCCTCACCTGAGGTGTGGTGACCCTCAGGTTAAAACATCACCATTGTCTCTCTTTCTTTAATGGGAGAGTAGCTCAATGATCTGCTGGCCATGGTGACTTTACCTTCTAGTCAGACATGGACATCTAGACATTGATGTCTGCGTTACCAGACTCCAAAAGTGCACAGTAGCTGACCAGAAGATTTGTCATTGAAACACATTGAATAGCGTGCAGTTGCAATGCCTAAACTTTTCGGATAAGTTTAGAGTTTGTCCATTCAGTGTAAGTAACCTTTTAATACTGTGGTGAGTTTTAATTATTGCTAAATAATCTACCTGCTGCTGAAAATGAACTAAGTGTGGAGTCTCAGTCATTCAGATTTTAGTTGTAGCTTGAAAGTGTGTTAATGAACAAATGCTGTCAATATTTTGACTGACAGATCCAAGTTCAGACTCTGCATTGCTCATTAATTTGTTTGATTAAGAACATGCACAGTTCCCTACCCTGTAAGCAGAATAGTTGCTTCATAAAAAGTTGCAATGCAACGTCCCAGAAAAGACTTGTGGCTAAGTGAAAGTTTAGTGATGGCAACATCCCACTCATTACTTAAAGATGTCATTTTCACAAGAATTTCTAGTTTGCACGATCTACTCTATTCCTGTTTAGATTATGATTGAATTTTTCCACTTTTCAGGTTTCAGGGAATAGGTTGCGTAGTTGTTATTTTTTTGAGTTCATGAACTGTCTTTTTTAATTCTGCAACCAAGGTTTATATCCCAATTAGACAACTGTATTAGAAGACTCATCTTTTTACCAGGTGTAATGGGACTAACTGAAATGTTGTTTGTCACTTTCCCTCAAGTTCCTTGATCACATCACTAGTCTGATTAAAACTTGGAGTAGTTCTGAAGAAGGATCACTGGACTCGAAACATTAACTCTGCTTTCTCCCCACAGATGCCACCAGGCCTGCTGAGTTCTTCCAGCAATTTCTATTTGTATTTTAGATTTTCAGCACAATCAGTTCTTTGCTTTATCATAAATTGGTACTAATTGGAGCTACATTGTCAGTCTAACTGAGGGATGCAGTAGATGATAAATGGAAGTGCTACACTAAGTGCAAAAGGGATACATGGTTCTGAGCTTTAAATTGAAGTATGTGGGAGAGGTAAAGCATTGAGTTTCTAGTTCACAGTAAACCCAATCTAGACCCTGGGTAATTAAAGCAGAAAATAATTTTATTTCTCAAGATTAACATCTATCACTGTGAAAAGGGTAATATTTAACCCTGTTCCTCCAAAAAGAATCCGGATGTTGGTTCTGTGGGATGTAATGAGTTGACTTTTTTTAATTTCGGTGTCACTCACAATCCAGGCAGCCAGTCAGACAACACAGCACACTGGGGCAACAGGGCAATGTTGTTCTTTCGTAAAAACTCTACAAGCCACTCTTTCTCAATGGTTTTTCCTGTGATCTTTACAGCTGGGTCTAGATAGCCATTGAAGGAAATTTATCAAAAGTCTACTTCTAGAAAATAAGATGTCATTAACTGCTGTGCTTCATTTAAAACAGTTTTGCCCACCAGTTGCATAAGACAAACGTGGGGTAAAAGGAAACTTTGTAATTAGTAACACCATATAATTTATTGATTATTTACCATGCAAAGCAAATATTTCATAAAAAAAGGGTGAATATGACAGAGAATAATAATCATGGCATCAAGATATTCCATATCTTGTATGGTTGTCTTGTGATGGTTAGGATGCTCCCTCAAGACAAGGCAACACTGTAAGTACAGTGTAACAATTTCACATCACTTTAGTTTAGGAGACCACTTAATAATGAGGCCACCCAGAGGAGGTATTCTCACGATGGCTATAGCCAGTGGAAAAACTGAATTTTGAAACTTCTCAAGCAATCTTCCAAGCCATCAGCAACACTAATGCTAAAGTTTGAAGAGGTAGTAGGATAGCAAGCTTTATTTTTACTAACGTGTAAGAATTTCATCAGTGTTTGGAGGCTGGTTACTTGAACAGAATTGGTTTGACAATGATTCACGTGAGCAGCCGTAAATGCAAACTGCTCACTCACACTGCTCCCATTTGAGAAATGGTATTGTACTAATAAGTTAACGATACGACAGTAGGTTTCACTTACTGAGCCTAAACTATGGAATTCCATTTATTTTGACATGGTTAAATTCTCTTACAAAACCCTGAAAATTTACTGCATTGAAACCCATGGTTTGCATTTTAGGATCAGGCCATTCTAATGATGTTTTCCCTTGATCCAGAATTAGCTGACATGAATAGAGCTTTTTGTAGTTGAAGTAAGAAACAAGCAGAAATCATAATTTCCTTTTGTCAACAATTGAGAACCATGTGGACAGTCATTGCGATTTGTTGCAGTGCGTGAGAAGGAAAATGGTAATTTCATAGTGGTTTTCTGGTAATTTCAAGCTGGAGAGACCAAGACTAGGCTCACATCTCCTTCTATATTCCTGTCCGCTGCTCCTGACTCCAAGAGAAGTGATCCAAAGAACTGTGGCACATATGAAGGGGAACTACCAAACAAAGGAGCTTTTATAATCGCCTCCAGAATATTACATTTTTAATTAACCTGTACAATACAGTAAGTTGAATTTTGCAAGAAATTTACGTATATACCTTAAGACTTAAATGGGATGGATGCAACAGAGTGGAATAGGCACAAAGAATATATGCAATAAGCTTTCAGCGAGACAGAACAGTCTTACTATTAATTATACAAGGAATAAAAAGTAGAAATTAATAAACTATATGTCACAATTTACAGGAAGTTGTTCTGGCAAGTGCCACAATAATAGAAAAGAAGCATATTTTGTATCTTCTCATGCTGTTTTTTAATTAAAGGGTCAATAATTATATATTGTTGAAGAGGAATTCTGATTACTACTAGGGATTGCTATCTTCGAACACTAACAGAACATTGCTCACCCCACAATGCCCAGGGCTTTGAGTTCGCAGCTGCAATTTGTGATGTGGCAGGGGAGATGAACTTAGAAAGAAGAAGTAGAGAACAATTCTATATAGAAAACATTTTCTCATTCGTCACCAATTTTGTCTGTTATAGGTATTAGAAGCCCTACAGTGTGGAAACAGGCCCTTCAGCCCAGCAAGTCTACACCAACCCTCACAGCATCCCAATCAGAACCATCTTCCTGGTACCCACCTAATCTACATAACCCTGCACACTACAGGCAAGTTAGCACGGCCAATCCACCTGGCCTGCACATCTTTGGACTGTGGGAGGAAACCCATGCAGACACAGGGAGAATGTGTAAATTCCACACAAACACTCACCCGAGGGTGGAATTAACTCGGGTCCCTGGCGCAGTGAGGCAGCAGTGCTGACCCCTGAGCCACTGTGCCGACATACTCTTACTAGGAGACAGTTTCATAGGCGACACTTATCTTCAAACTCTTCTCCAGGTGAATGTTGGTCACATATGATCTTGAACAATGAGGGATACCTGACAGTGAATCCAATTACAGCCTAGCCAAATCATGGCTCAATCAATCAGTAAGGATGCTCCCATGCATATTTGCTGCCAAAGCTGCATGAGGTCATCTCTTCCTACATGGTATCTGCAGCCTAGACTAATACCAGCAAGAAGGATTTTTGGCAGTGAGCCAACCTAAGGCATTCCAGATGGCTCATCAGAAACCAATATAGACAATATACTGGCAGCACTGGCACACAACATCTTCAATGTAGCAATCCATGGTCATGTTCTTCCAGCCTTTCTATTCATAGAATCCCTACAGTGTGGAAGCAGGCCATTCAGCCCATCAAATCCACTGATCCTCCAAACAGCACCCCACCCAGACCCAAACCCCTACCCTATCCCAGCAACCCTGCATTTCCCATGGCTAATCTACCTAGCTTTCACATCCCTGAACACTATGGGCAATTTAACATGGCCGATCCACTTAACCTGCCCCTCCTTGGGGTGCGGGGGGAAACCGGAGCACGCAGAGGAAACCTATGCAAGCACCAAGAGAATGTGTAAACTGTACATGGACAGTCACTCAAGGGTCGAATTGAACCCAGGTCCTTGGTGCTGTGAGGCAGCAGTGCTAACCACTGGGACACCGTGTTGCCCGTTTTTCAATTATTCAATTAATATAAAACATTTCAGAAAGATTTTATCACTCTCTATATGTCAGGCTTTTTATGTTGTGTTTCATAGAAACAGCAACTGAACAATTATGAAGAAAACGTGTTGTAGAAATCCAATCATTTCTTTTGGCTTTTGGGCTTACTCTTTAGAAGAGGTGTCACTGACAAAGTCACTCATTGCCTAAGCTAAAAATAACAGCCAACAACACCAATAGTTCCTTTCTAATTGACCTCAGGACCTATTTAGGTCTCTTCCTGACAGCGACTAATTGGAAGTAGCTGTAATAAGATATGTCAGATTAGCAGCTAAACAGTACAAATGTACTGCAGATACAATATTACTATGAGCGATGGTGCAGGAAATCACCTGGGTCAGTTTGAACTATTAAAAACAGATGACCACAGGACAGCTATAATTCTATTGCAAACTATTTGATGCTCTCTCTGTGTGAGTCCGTGTCATGGAAGTGCTGGTGCAACATATCCTGAAAATCTTATCACCCACAGAGGTATATAGTCCAGCCACGTAAATGTCAAAATACTTCTGGCTTCTTATTGTCAAGTGTTTAAAAAGTAAGAGGGAGTGTATGAAGAAAGAAGAATAAAGGTTCAAATAATAAAAATATGAGAAAATGTGAGAGTAGAAAACAAGAGATTGTGATAACAATAATTTAATTTCAATGTCATTAAATTACCCTCTTTAGCATGTACAAGGTCGGCACCTGCATCAAATTTACATCCCAAGCCAAACATTGTGAGATTATAGATCACAGGCTCATATATGCATTGACAGTGTCATTCCTGTCTGCACCTAGCAGAAGTCAAAGATGCAAGGACGAATTTAGTCATCAGTAAGACACCATTAGGAATAAAGGGAATGGGACTGAAGCAAATAAGTCTCAGAGAAGGAATTCTTGATCAGGGCAGATAGGAAGCCTGTGAAATGCGAGACCCATGAAATCCTTATGGGGCTCAGTCGACCACTATTGCTTTCCCTGGCCCACAAGGAAACCGACCAAGTTAAGTCTTACCCACCTGGGCACCTTCTTGTTTTGGATATTGTCCCTAAGGGCATTTCATGTTGATGAGGCTGCTCCTTCTCTCACAGTTGGCTACAATTGCAGGTTGGCCATCATCGTCAAAACTGAATTTGGCATTGACCACCACTGATGTTCTTGCCACTTGCAACTTAAAATTGCAGTTGAAAGATTGGGGAGAGAAAGGAAATGTTAACTGCATCATTTCAATTCAATTGTCCTCCCCGACCTTCTCAATTCCTTCTGCCAAGAATTAAAATTGAATCTTATTTCCCTTAATTATAAAGTAATAAGAGGTATAATCAATTTGACATCAAGACTAAGGAAGTGCAAAGGGAAGTTAAATATTTTTATAGACTCCAAGGACAGGTTAGTCCCTCAGGACTACTGGACTCTACTACTAGGCTCAAGTGGGGTCAGAGGCCCAAACTGTGTTGGAAACAGAAATGTATTGTGATTCTCTCTGGAACAGCTAATAACTGGCCAAAGGCCAGGCTCAATGTCCGTTTAAGGGTGTCCTCCCAAATTTGGAGGGACAGTTGGAGGCCTTGGATTTCGAAAGCAGGAGAAGGGTGCAATTCAAAGGCATGTAAGAATGGCTCTTCTAAATGGAAGAGTCCTTGCCCCGATAATTTAAAACGTACAATAAAAGAATGGCATTTGTAGCCAGGTTAGTATTTTGGTACATGGGAGAGGGTTCCTCCATTGTCTTAGGGAACCTGGAGTTTGATGGGCAAATGCCAGTCAATTTCTATTTGCAAGAAGTTTTGGAATTGCCTCTATAAACTGTTCTATCTCTCTCTCTCTGTCCAGTAAGATGCTCCCAAAAAATATTAACCAAACTTTTGCTTACCTGTCCTAATGACTCCTTCTTTGGTTCAGTGCCAATCTTTGCCTGGTCAAATTCCTGTGAAGTGCCACAGAATATTTTATAGATAAAACCTGTATAAAATGCAAGTTGTTAGATTTGATGCTGATAATTCTCCTGCTATCCACACAATACTCAATCATAACCATCATTATGGTCCAACACAAACCTCCACACACACATACTTTTATCAAGAGTTAATGAATACGAATGAGAATTGAAATGCAGCTACAGATGCCACTTGTGGAGTGTGGCTGAAGTCAACTAACAGCATGAGCATTGAATCTTGGATCTTCTTGAGCTGAGTGAGTGATCTACTCAATGCATAACCTTGTTGAACCTTCTAGGGACACTCACTCCCCACTTTTATAAGATATATCCTTGAATCCAAGTAATTTTGAACTCCAAACCTTTAATCTTGTAATGTACTAATTCCCTGATAGTTTTCCTCCCTTAATGATAAATAAACTGTCAGTCTTTATTTCATGTTCTAGTGAAATGATGACAGTGCTCTCCAGGTGTTTTGTTTTATATTTTTTAAAGCTTCACATTTAACACAGTGATGTTTTCTACATGAATGCTGTTTTTAGTGCAAAAAAAGAGTTAAGATACTTTATTACCTCAAACCTAGAGTAGGTGTAAACAAATCATTTTCATTTATGATACTTGAAAATATGAAGACAAAATGATCACTAGTAAATCTAATAAAGAATTCAGGGACAACGTCTTCACTTAGAGAGTGGTTAGAATTTATATCTTGCTACTATTCAGTGTAAATGTGATAATAATCATTGATCATTAAAGGAGAAGTTAGAAATGTACATGAGGGAGAAAGGAATAGAAGGATTGTTGACAGAAGGAGATGCGTAAGTAGGTGGTGTCTTATGTGAAACATCAACATAGACATAGACTATGAGTTGATAAGTTAAATGACCTGTTTCTACTCTGTAGATTCTGAGTAACTCAGTGCAAACTCAGCCCATGTAACAAGAAGTTGCACTGTGGCCTGTGATTGACGAAATGAAATTCAATGTTTTAATCCAATTTGTAGGATATCACCTGACAAATTTTCAAATCTAAGTACAGCAAAGCCTGTATTTTGGCTGCGCTAACTTCCTACTAAAGTCCTAGTAAGAATAACTTTGTATAGATATTTAATCTTTCCCCTTATTTTACAGCTTAGTATCTGTCAACATGATGCTGACAGGTCTCCCCAAGATGTTTAGAACCAATGGATTATTATTGAAATACCGTCAACTATCTTATGTAGGTAAATGTGGTAGCTAATTTCCACACAGACAGGTGCCAAAACATTGCAAATGAATAATTGCACAAATAATCTAGTACCAGGTGTTATTTTTGGAGGGAGGAATATCAGTGAGGATACAAATAGGACAACCTGGTTTTCTTCAAATAATGCATGGCATCTTTTAAATGATCTGAGCAAAATTTTAATTCCTCGACTGCAAACAATATAAATTCAAAAGCATGTGTGCCCTTCATTTAATGGATTTTGATAGCATTTCATTTGAAATTAAGAATTCACAGACAGTGGGCGACAACTCAATGCTTAACCACGTTGCAGACCCTTTGTGTATGGCTCTTGTTTATAATGCTTCACCTCCTGAAACTAACTTTTCAAAGTTTTGACCAGCGATTCATTTTGAGATATTTTATGCTAACTCAAAATGTGAAAGGCCATTTCTCTTTTCTTTGATAAATCCAGTCCATTTTATCAATATATTACTCGTCCACAGATAAATGATCCCTGGACTTACATAGGATCAAGTGTCTGACTGATCATGATCAACCCCTGGAGTGCAATTGGACCAGCCCCTTGACTGAACCATGTTGCAGCCCAGAAAAGATCCGGCTTTGATTTTGATCTGTCCTGAGTTAATTAATTTTAGGGTGATAGTCGTAGCTGCTGACAATAGGGTTGAATTTTAATTTGCTGACCGAGCATGGCAGATTAACCATCGACAGAAACCAATGGAAATGAAAATTGTTGACATCTATGGTGGATACTTAACCACAAAGACTGTTTTACGTCTGAGCAGCCATCATAATGTCTATCTGCAATAATATCTGTCAACAGTATCACCCATTCAGAGTAGGATAACAAATATTCGTTCCAGTTCTGACGAAGAGTCAGAACAGACTTGAAAAGTTAACTCTGTTTCTTTCTCCACATATGCTGCCAGAACTGTTGAATTGCTCTAGCTGTTTCTAAGTGTGTAACAAGTATTCTTTATTGCTATCTGGAAAATGCATACATGTAGATACTGAGTTAAAACAATGACTGGACTTGGCTTTGTTTGCTACAAATCATTGAATAACCTGCTGACATGTATGAAATGTATGTCAAAGCTGACTTCCAGCTGGCTGACACTGTTTTCAATATAACAACAAGTCCACTCCATTAGTTGCCTAAAATGTATTTAGGAGAGAAGGGGAAAAAAGTAGAGAAAATCACAGTCAAAAATAACAAGAACATAATTATGACACTTGAGACCAAATACCTCAATATTTTGGGTATCTTAGATTTTTTGCTGGGGTATATTTTGCACAACAAGTGAGGTGCTTGCATATTTTATGTAGTGTTTTTCTGTTCGCATTGTGCCAAAGCTTAATGATTTATTCAGCTATCCATTGTTTTCTTGGTCTCTTTCATACCATTGTATAAATGGAACAGCCAACAAATAAATAGCAACCTGTGTCATTATTTTCAAGCGTATAGAATCGTTATGCTCATTGATGTGGAGAACATTTGGATGAAAAATTAATAGCCTGTAGATAGCGAGTAGTTCACTTTATCCAATTAAACAATTGTTTCATGGTGTAGAATTGATGTTAGACAAAATCAAATGTATTAAGTAGTACCTCCATGACTGATCATATTTCATATAAAATAAGGGAATTCCTCATAGATTTTTTTAACAAAAACAGTGAACTAAAATATAACTTATATGTAGCCATATGTGGCAAATTGCACTCAAAGTTGTATTAGTTTTAAGCTTCTGCTCAACGTATTTGCAAATTATCTTGTATGGAGTCTGTGACAGTTTCAAACATAATTGTTTATTATTTTCCCCAAGTTGAAATTTTTTCTTCAAGTATGTAAGAGTGAGAACCAGATAAAGTTTTAATATTACAACTAAAAATGGGTTTAGCATGGAAAATAAGCATTTACTGAAGGGTTTGCATCTGAACGCTTGTAAATAACTTCATTTTAAATGATTAAAAACAACTTTAACAAATTGTACAAAATTATTTACTACTTTCATTGGTACAGTGATCATTTTCATAACAAACAAAATAGTTTCAATGCTTAAAATATTTTGAACAGTGGGCAGAAATTTCATTTCTCTGAATTAGCAAGAATAATGGTGAGCAACGATTTAATTGAGCAAGAGTCTCAAAACGAGATTCTTGATGTCAAGTAATAATTCCCAATTCATTCCCCATGCCTTAGATGGTGAGTTCAGAATCTCACCTTCAGGTGGCAAGAAGGTTACTTTCACACATTTGCATCTTATTATTAGCCGAATTCACTGTATTAACATCGCATTTCAATTTTCTTTCTGCAATCGAGAAACACAATGGCACAAAGACTCAACTGGTAAAACAAGGCAGCTACCTGGCAACTCGCCTTGTCAATACATATTGCTGATCACAGCATGGCTAGGTTGGCCACCTAGGTTTGTTTTCAATAAACTGCTTCTCCTGCACAAGGTGTGTTATGGTCAATGGTTACTCTTCACGGACCCTTCATCCGTGTAAGTTGGAGACAGTAAAACACCAGCCTCACAACAGCATCATGCTTGGTTTTGGCCTAATTCAACCGTGACATCAGGGCTTGAAGTACGTACTTTGGAGCTGAGGGACAGCTGAAACTTGTATGCTTGTGCAAATCAGTTTGCGCTGAAGACAGCTAGGCAATATATGCGGGGTTATTATCACTGACATGGAGCTAAGAGTCATCTGAGTCTTGATCTGCTTTTTAGTGCACAAGGTCTTTAGCATTGAGTTAGCTACTGGCTGTGATTTTTCAATGAAAAGGGAAACAGGTAGCATGTGATGGTGGGGAGCGGGAAGAGTAAATATATCAATATGGGGGAAGGGACAGACACGTCACTGTAGAACAAGATGCTACATCAGTGTTAGAGCTGCACCTTACTGCCGTATACACACTGCATATGCTTGAGGAAAATGATCATGTGTGAGAATGTCAAAGTGGTGACAAGTGTTTAGTGGTGAAAGTGGGCTTCAGTCAGTCAGGGACTTCTGTCACAATCAGTCAAGGGGCTGGTCCAATTCCACTCCAGGAGTTCACCATGGTCAGTCAGACACTTGGTCCTATGTGAGTTTGGAGACCTGTACCCTTGCAATCCAAGGACTAAATCATGGTCAGTCCTCTCGGACAAGTGCAAGCACTCTGGGAATTACACATAAGTCAGTTAGGATGCTATCGAGAGGTCAGTCTGAGGAGGCCAGACACATTGAGTTGGGACTGTCCTACTAAGTCAGTCTGCCAGACAGACATGAGGGTTTGATTGTTAATAGTCAGAGAGCTTAACGGGAGCAGTCCATAGTTTCCTGGAGAAAGCAGACAAAGCAAGTTGGGGATGAGCTTCGGTATACAGAGTTGCTAAGGGATTGATGGCAATTATCTGGAGTAAGTGCAGATAGTAGGGTGGGATCTCACAAGTGCATGGGAGGGAGTGGGGAACTCTGAAAGGGGGAAAAGGTCTTCAAGAAGGTCGTGGTTACTCTGGCCTCCAAATGAGGATACTATAAGACCAGCAAGAGCATAGCAACTCCAGAAATTAAAGGGCTCTGAGGGTAGAGTTGGCATATTGATGTAAGGAAGCTGAACTAAAATAGGACAGGCTGAAGTGTCATTGAAGCAGCAAAGACAGAAAAAATGAACATGAAGAAATTGTGGGAGTGGGAGGGTGTGAGGAAGAGATTGGTAGGTTACAGTGGAACCCTAGACACTCACAGGAACACATACATTCATACAAACATCAAGTTGAAAACCTGCCATATTGGATATAAAGTCAACTGTGCAATAAATTTGCAAAACGGCTGGGACTACGTGCAAATTGACAGGACTATGTAACTGTTTTCTTTGCTGGGGCAGAGATTGCAACATTCACTTTGGGACCCTGCAAGGGGCAAGTGCAATACTCATGCCTTCATTGATTAAGCAATGATATCTATCAGTCTTCAAATCTCGCTCGTTATGGTTGTCAGTAATTGTTAAAGGGATACAAACAACAAATTCTTGTCTTCGGCAATTATGAGGATCACGTTGTGCTCACTGATTGCTCCCTTAGAATCATAGAGTCTTGAAGCATGAAAACAAACACTTCAGTCCAACTAGTCCGCGCCAAACATGTTCCCAAACCAAACTTGTCCCATTTGCCTGCATTTCCCTCCAAGCTTTTCCTATTCATGTAGTTATGCAAATGTCTTTTAAATGTTGTAACTGTACTTGCATCCATTACTTCCTCTGACAGTTCATGCCATTTTCGAGCGACTCTGTATAAAAATGTTTCTTCTCACGGTCTTTTCAAATCTTTCTCCTTTCACCTTAATAACATGCTTCCTAGTTTTGAATTCCCCCACCCTATGGAAAACACCCTTGCAATTCACCTTGTCTATACCCCTCAGGATTTTATAAACTTCTCTAAGGTCACCCCTCAACCTCCTACCCTCCAGTGAAAAAAGTCCCAGCCTATTCAACCTATTTTTATAACTCAAACATTCTATTCTCAGCAATATCCTAGTAAATCTTTTCTGAAGCCTCTACATTTTAATAATATCCTTCCTATAACAGAGAGACCAGGACTGTACACGGTATTCCAGAAGAGGCCTCATCACCGTCCTGTATAACCTCAACATAACGTCCTAACTCCGAAGCTCAAAGGTCTGAGCAATGAAGGCAAGAGTGCTAAATGCCTTCTTAACATCCCTGTCCACTTGTGATGACAATTTCAAAGAATTATGTTCCTGAAACCTAGGTCCTCTGTTCTACAATGCTAACCAGGGCCCTACCATTAATTGTATAAGTCCTGCTCTTGTTTGTTTTACCAAAATGCAAAACCTCACATTTATCTAATTTAAACTCCATCTGTCACTCCTTAGCCCATTGACCCAATTGGTCAAGATTTCTTTGTTGTCTTAGAAAAGCTTATCATAATAAGGAATTTAAAAGCTAAATTGGATAGTCATAAAAATCTATAGCAAGTACTAGAAAACAATGCAGAGCCACTACCACATCCTCAAAAAGAAAAGTATGTCTGCAAGGATAGGGGCTGTGATGTGGAAGGGATATTTGGGGGAGGATGGGTGTTTCATGGTGGCTTGTGGACTGACACCTTCTCCCAATGGGGCACATTGGTATCATAGTGTTCCTTACCAAGAGATGATGATAATCTCCTTGGACAGCTCTGCCACATTTTGTGAGAGAATAACATTCATCTTTGTTGTTAAGGTTGTGAGGGATTAGACATGTCATAGAATAATAGAATCATAGAGTTGTAGAGATGCGCAGCACGGAAACAGGCTCTTCCGACCAACTCGTCAATGCCAACCAGATATCCTAGATAAATCTCTTCCCATTTGTCAGCATTTGCCCCATATCCCTCTAAACCCTTCCTATTCATATACCCATCCAGATACCTTTTAAATGTTGCAATTGTACCAGCCTCCACCACTTCTTTTGGCAACTCATTCCATGCATGCACCAACCTATGTGTGAAAAAGTTGCCCTTTAGGTCCCTTTAAATCTTTCCCCTGTCACCTTAAACCTATGCCTTCTAGTTTTGGACTCCTCCACCCCAGGGAAAGACCTTGTCTATTTACCCTATCCATGCCCCTCATGATTTTATAAACGTCTATTGGGTCACCCTTCAACCTCCAATGCTCTAAGGTAAGTAGCTCCAGTCTATTTAGCCTCACCCTATAGTTCAAAACATCCAACCGTGGCAACATTCTTGCAAATATTTTCTGAGCCCTTTGAAGCTTTACATCCTTCCTATAGCAAGGAGAGCAGAATTGCACACAGTATTCCAGTAGTGGCCTAACGAAAGTCCTGTACAGCTGTGACACGATCTCCCAACTCCTATATGCAATGCGCTGACCAATAAATGCAAGCATACCAAACACCTTCTTCACTATCCTACCTATCTACCTGTGACTCCACTTTCAAAGAACTATGAACCAGCACTCCAAGGTCTCTTTGTTCTGTCTTCAATAACACTGTATAATCTCTCTGACTTCCCCACAGATTACCTTCTAACAGAGCTGAAATGTCAGAAACCATGACTACGATGAATGTGGCCCTGCTCCTACTGAGAATGGACAGAAGAAAGAGACCACAGAGATAAGAACTTCAGTGGGTCCAGCTGCTACCCAGCCTCCAGAGAAGCAGCAGGACAAGACCAACCAAGTAGAGACAAAGGGATGGTGAGAGATACTGCTGTTATGTGAAAATGTTTGAAAAGCATGCACAGAAGATTAAGGATGACCTGATTGATCAGCTCAGAGTTACACCAGAACAGGACGATGACTTTTGCTCACAAGGAATGGATATCAATCCCATCCCAGTGGCCACCATTTTTTATGTCTCCAGGCGGCTGCTACCCTTTCCATAGAGACAGCCAGGCTATCACTTGCTGCAGCCACTACAGTTGTGAAATCATTGAAGTAATCTTCCATCTTTCATTGTAGCCTCTCAAGTACCTCTGGCACACTAGCCTTATATTTCTGTACCTGATTCTGCAGGCTAAGTATGTCACTCATAGATGAGAATAGGGGCACATCTTTTGCATGTGCCTGAGCAGGGCCCTGGACTCTATCAGTCCTCTGACTGTCAGATAGCTCAGATATTTTTTCTTTCATGGGCTACAGAGAATTGTCAGTGATGTGTTCACCAGATTGTACTCATAATAATCATTATAAGATTATACTATCTTATAACCAAGATAGAGAACCTACTGAGGTAAATATTATTCCAAGTCGGTGCAGATGAATGCATTGCCAATGAATCCTTTGATTGTTCATGGGCTTCTTCCTCAGAGGTGGACCTGTTGCTGAGTGATTGCCTCTTCCTTGCATGCCACTATTACAGTCATAATAGAGGCAATTACTTTGAGAAGATGACTAAAGCTTTTACAGGACAAGTATGAGTTAGTGCTGGTAGTAATCAAAGAAGACCTTGGCACATTGGAGCTTCTGGACTGGTTGCTTACTTCAGTCCCCTTGAGTGGTCCTGGTCTTCCTCATTAAGCTCCATGTATCACCTGCACTTAGGGAGTGAAGGGCCTGATGTCCACCACCACCTACCAAGTCCTGCCTATCATGGCTCTCTTAGCCATGTTGTGGGCTAGTTTTTCTCCGCAATGGGATAAAGAGATTGAATTTAATGAAAGTGGATGCACAAGTAAGAAAACATGAGTAGGAGAGACGGTGAGGTGCCCCCAGTGAGTGAGCAGAAAGCATAAAGGACTTAATAAGATGAGTTGGGTGTGAATCCTGATGTGATGTAATGCATGTGATGCAGATGTTTGTTGATGAGATATGTGTGTGTTGTGGTAGAAGTACTACAGTGATGGGCCTTTGAGTATATGGTATCACAGAGAAGATGGTGTCATTTACTCTTGCAGGGGGCAAGAGATCATTGAACTTCTTACAGCACGGTGGGCCATCCCTTTTGACAGGTGCAATCACAGCCCAGGCTGACTATGAAAGGGGTGGACTCTTATTGCATTCAGCTGGGAAGCGGACTGATCTTCTCTCCATCACCTCATTTACCAGCACCTCAAGCTCTTTCTCCATGAATTGGTGACCTAGTTTCCAATTTGTTGGGTACAATGTTTTTGAGGCTTTAAGCAGTTGCTGTAGTGTGCTTGATAAAGTAGAAGCTACCTTTTCCCTCTTTTGGTTACAGCTAGAAGCTAGGGTTTCTCTCTGCTGCTAGCTTACCTGTGAGACAAATCTATTTTTCTCAATTTTCTTTTTTACCAAAGAAAGTTACTATATTGAAACAGTTAAGCAGTAATAGTTAATGTATCTATTATTCAGTTAAGTTTTCCAATAGTAAGTTATTCTAAATTCCTATGGTGTTTAAAGAAAATGTATTTTGCTTAATGTTGAGCAGTTTGAGCAACCACATTGCATCTGGACCACAGCTCTTCACATTTGCCTTTAAAATAAGAAAACCTTCGGGTCTAGGCAACCTTCTTAAAATATTTTGAGGCAGTCTGGTCTGGTTCATAACACAGCGATGTTATGCCAAAGTGAAAAGGAAAACAGATATAGAATGGACGGATGGCTAGGCTATGTCCAGGAAGATTATGCATGTCATGAGGGGAATTGTAAGGAATTCATCAAGGGAAAAGTTGAAAGGAGAGGAAAGAGTGATCAGTGCACTGAGTATAGGAGTTGGAATGTCATGTTGCAATTTACAGGACATTGGTTAGTCACTTTTGGAATACTGCATTAAATTCTGATCTCCCTGCTATAGGAAAGATGTTAAATTTGAAAGAGTTCAGAAAAGACTTGCAAGAATATTGTCAGGGTAAAAGGTTTGAACTATAGGGAGCGGCTGAATAGGCTGGGGCTATGTTCCCTGGATCATTGGAGGCTGAGGGGGTGGCCTTATAGAGGTTTATAAAATCATGATGAGCACTTGGAGCTTATTCTGTTTGGCATTCAAGTTTTCCGGTTTGGTAGCTTCACCAGGTTGACACCTGGTGCTGGTCCTGGCATGCCCTCCCACACTTTCTTTGAACCAGGTTGAACCCCTGATTTGCTGGTAATGGTTGAGTGGAGATAATGCCAGGCCATGATGTTATAAATTTTGTTGGAGTACAATTCAGCTGCTGCTGACTGTTGAATGAGGTCAAGTATGATTTTCCCTCTTGTTTATTCCCTCACCACATGCTGTAGATCCAGTCTAGCAGCTATGTCTTTTAGGACCCAATCAGCTCAATCAGTAGTACTACCCCTGGGCCACTGTTGGTAGTTACCATTGAAATCCCCCACCCAGACTGCATTTTGTGCTGTTGCCACCCTCAGTAATTCCTCCAAATATTGTTCAACATGGAGCAGTACTGATTCATCAAAGAAGGGAGGTGGTTGATGGCCCACAATGCAGAATGGATGCCCAGGCTTGAGTTGCTAGCCCTGTTCGAAGTCTGTCCCATTTAGCACTGTGATAGTGACACGCAACACAATGGAGGGTATTGTCAATAAGACAATAAGTCAATGTCAGGCTTTAGCTGCACAAGGACTGTGCGGTTGTCACTCTTAGCAATACAGTCATGAACAAATGTATCTGCAGTTGGCAGATTTTGAGAATGAGGTCAAGTATGATTTTCCCTCTTGTTTATTCACTCACCACATGCTGTAGATCAAAGAAGGGAGGATGGTACGTGGTAATCAGCAGGAGGTTTCCTTGCCTATGTTTAACCTGATACTATGAGACTTCATGGGATTTCGACTCAATCTTGAGCAGTCCAAGGGCAATTCCTTCCCAACTGTATATCATGTCTGCTGGATCTGGCCTGTCAGTGGGACAGGCCATTCCCAAGGATGGTGATGATATAGATATTGTCTATAAGGTATGATTCCATGAGTATGACTATGTCAGGCTTTTGCTTGACCAATCTGAAACAGCTCTCCCAATTTTGGCACTAGCCCCCAGATGGTAATAAGTAGGACTTTGAAGGGTCAGCAAGGCTAATTTTGTCATTGTCATTTCCAGTGCTTAGGTTTATACCAGGTGTTCCTTCTGGATTCATTTTTTTGTTGAGATTTTGTAGCGGTTGAGACAACTGAATGGTTTGCTGGGAGGCCATTTCAGAGAACAGTTCAGAGTCAGCCGTTTGGCTGTGGGTCTGGAGTCACGTGTAGGCCAGACCAGGTGAGGGTGGCAGATTTCCTTCCCTGAAGGACATTAGTGAGCCAGGTGGTTTAAATTTTTCCTGAATAATTATTTCATCATCATCAGTGGATTCTTAATTCCAGATATTTTTACTGAATTCAAATTCTACTATTTACTATGTTGGGATTCGAACTTGGGTACCCATAACATTATCTGAATTTCTGTATTGATAGCTTAGCAATAATACCACCAGGCTATCGCCTCCCCCATCACCTCCTCCTTCGGCCTGTAACAATTCTGTGATTTAGCAATATGACTGCCGTTGTTGTAAAATAACATAATAAGACTCCCCGGTATTTCTTTTTCATATTAGTGGAAGCACACTTAGCCTGCATCATCCAAACCAGCTTTGAAATGGTATTAGTGTCAAACACATATTACTTGCATGGCAACACACTTTCAAATAAATGTGCCCTTGCGTGACTATATGCATATTTTGTTCCTGGATAAATCATGCGAGTTTATTTCTCTCTATGCTTAGATTGCTCTTAAAACATTTTTTCAGTGCAGAATGCGTTGGCGTATTTATGGAACCCAATGCTTGATACTCGTTACTCATTACTCATTACTCATGCGTTCTTGAGGTCTGCATGATCTTTCATTGTGTGCTCTTGTATAATCAGTTTCAAATTAGTAAACCACTCTTCTGCCTTCATTCGTTTCAGTAGTGTCCTTGTCATCGAGTAACTAAACTATAAATGTGCAAATCCTTACCTACAAATGCACTGAAGTATTCACAAGAGAATCCTAAATGAGTAACTATTTCTGCTTCTTGCTAGGAAACAATTTGAAACTGCAGAACAGAGATTTATTTTTCAGAAGTATTGAGATTTCCACACAATAATCAAATATTGCAATCTTTTCAAAAAAAACCTAAAAAAAGTTAGGCACCTTTTCTTTTGTTTCAACTATGTTAATTCATATTTTAAAAGAAATCATTGTGTTGCCTTTGTATTAATATTCATAAGGGTTTGGATTCATCGAAACAAAATTGCAGTAATGCTTTTTACAATAATCCAACACGCTGAATCACTAGTCAGCTAAGAACTGTAAAGCACTCCTACTTTCTGTGGTCATGAAAGGTGTTATATAAATACTGCAGATGTCCTTTTTATACTGTTTCAAGCATTTTCCAGACTTTAAAATGACATCACCTACAAATGTATGTACTCGGAGCTGTCTCATTTGAGGATGTGTGAAAGATCTTTAAGCTACTTCAGTGTACATTCTGTAAAATTGCCCTGGTCACATTAGGTCAATGTAAGTTCCAGACTTGTTAACTATGTAAATACTCATCTAGATTGGACAATCATTTCTACATTTAAAAAGAAATTTTGCAAATTGTTTTCATTTAATTACATTGACAATATCACTTTGCCAGTGAGAGGATATGGGAATGAAATTAATAGCAGGCTCCTCTGGTTCCCATTAGCAGCTAATGATTCTCCCAGGCTGACCTTTACTTTGTCTGGCCAAATGCTGTTCTCTCTCTCTGGGCTCCAACTCCACCTATTATTATACCTCCCCCCAATGCATCTTCCGCATGTATACCAACCATTTCCTAGCTACAATCAGTTCTAGTCACAGGACCTGAAACAGTAATTCTGCTTTCTTTCTGCAGATGTTGCCGGACCTGCTGAGTTTCTCCAGCAATTTCTGTTTTTGTTTCAGATTTGCAACATCGGCAGTTCTTTGGGTTTTCTTTCTTCTGATTCTTTATCTTCCTCATAATATGTTCTCTTTTATGTAAATAGAGTGGTTTATTGAAGTGCATACACCTCACTTTTACCTAAAATTACTACTAGAAGATTTTTTTCCTTTTTATGTTTTAAAAATTCCTTTAAATGCACAACCATATCATTAAAAGATAAAAACACAGCTGGAAGTCACATTATGAATGTATGCATACTGCCCAAGGGTTGTCTCAGACATTCAATCCATCGCAAGTATATCGCGCTTATTTTGTGGGGTGATTGAGTGTAACTCTTATCATTCAGTATTTTTCTTCATGGAAATGTCGCCTATTGAAAAAATTCAATAAATAAAAGTACTCAAAATTTGACCTGCTTGATAGGAAAATAATTGATCCTCATCTACTAACGTAAGCTTTTTAAATTATGTGTTCTTCAATTACTTTTTCAGGTGTTGGGATACTCAAAAAATATTTTTGTAGATTTTGGTAACATGACCTGAAAATAGTGAGATGTATTTGTGAAATACATTTCGCAGAGGCATAATAGTCAAGATTTTTATCAACCGAATAGTGGCAGACTAGATGGTCAATAAAATTATTCCAGACTAACTATTATTGCATACTAAAAACATCCAAATTTACATCTGCAGTACCTTTTATCTCTGATACAAATTTATTTTAATTTGTGTTGGGGACAGAGATGTTCATTTCCCCCGGTACTCATGAAGGACAAAAATATGTCATCTCCAAACATCCCTCAGGAAAATCAAACAAAACAAGTAAATCTTCAAGAATTAATGGTTTTTATCTTGTAGTGCTGAGAGAGGTCCTGGAGATTTATGAAGCACTGACAATTATTGTAAGTGAGTTACTGGACACTGGTAAAGTGCAGTCAGATTGGAAACAGGATAATGTGGTATCCATGGTCTAAAAGGATAACAAAATAGAGACAGACAATGACAGAATGTTAAATATATCATGTAAAATAAAGGAATTGATATCAGGGTTAAAATTAAAGGGTGTCTGTACAGGGATACCTTATAAACAGTAATAACATTAATTTAGTGGGATTATACATCGCTTGATCAACCTTCTTGAGACTGTAGAACACCATAACAAATGGTGTGCCTAGATACACAAAGGTGTTTAACAATGTTCTTTACAAAAGTTATTTGATAAACTCAACGCCATGGTAAATCTATGACCATGTTACAAATCACACAAGCAACTTGGATTCAGCAGCTCAATCCATACTGATCAGACTTGCAGATAATAGACTGGAAACAGAAATGGAATCAGACAAAATTACAGAACAAGCTGACTAAAACATACTAGTGAACACTGAATCCAGCTAATAAGTTGAAAATTAACACAGATAAAGTTATATTCAACAAATAAGAAGAAAATAGTAAGTAGAACCTTTACTCCATAAATGGTGATGCCAAAATCAAGGGAAAATTCAAAAGGAATCTTGGCATTATCATAGATTTAACAAAGGGTGGGCAATAAATTCTGACCAATCAGCAAAGTCCACATCCCCTGAATGAATTGAAAAAAACTCAACATATACAACATATACATAGTAGTAATAAACAAAGCCAGTAAAATGGTGAATTATATGGATGAAGCAATGGAATAAAACCAACGGCAATTATGCTTTGTTCAGACTGCACCTAGTTCTGGTCAGTTTTACACTGGAGACTCTCAAGTAGAGGAGTCACAAGACTCATTGCTTTGGGCCAAATTTACCAGGGCCTGTAGAAGTAAACACAAACCGTGGGCAGCGTGCAAAAATGACCTACATACTCTCAGCTCTTTGAAACATATCTATTAGGTAATCAGGGAGATTACACAAGTGGGGCCATTCTTGTCGATTATAATAATCACCTGGTAAAAACTTTTTTAAATTCATTAACAGGATGACGGCATTGCTGGCTGGGCCAGCATTTATTGCCATCCCTAATTGCCCAGAGGGCAGCTCACAGCCAACCACATTGCTTTGGGTCTTGAGTCACATGTAGGCCCGAGCAGGTAAGAATGGCAGTTTCCTTTCTGAAAGGACATTAGTGAACCAGATGGGTTTTTCCCCAACAATCAGCAACAGATTCATGCTCATCATTAGATTCTTAATTCCAGATATTTTACTGAATTCAAATTTGACTATCTGCCATGGTGGGATTTGAACCTGGGCCCCCAGAACATTATCTGGGTCTCTGGATTAACAGTCCAGTAATAATACAACTAGGCCATCGCCTCCCCAAGCTGTTGGGGATTGGGGTCCTCTTTAGAACTGAAATTCCAGCAATATTTCATGTTTGTATTTTCTAGTTAATGACTGTGACAGCAGTGACTTGCCTTCTGCAAATATAAACAGATCACTGGTAAATGAAAACAAAGGAAAGGTTATAAGATTCAGCGAGGTCCTAACTCATGTCAAAGATTTACCAGCAGCATTTTGGAAAACAAGAAGTTTTTGTTCTTTCAAGAAGTGAAAGTTAACCTTCACATGGAAGTGGGAAAGGCTTTTTACATTTTGTAGCCTCACATCATGAGTAACTGCCCGTGGTTGTTGGCTGAGAGGATTCAGACAGATGAATGATGCAGCATAGACACACAGCCTCAAAATGGGACATATCAATATGGATGGATGGTTAGACAAGAAGAACAAAGAGGATCCAAGGAAATGAGTCACCATTGTTTTGCAAGATGACCAGCAGTTCCCCTATATCAGCTGGAGGGAAGAACAAATTCTGCTGCTACCAAATAATACCAGGATGTGGAGGTGCCGGTGTTGGACTGTGGTGGACAAGGTCAGAAATCAAACAACACCAGGTTATAGTCCAACAGGTTTATTTGAAAACACAAAGCTTTCAGAGCATATCCCCTTAATCAGGTGAAGCGAGAAAGGGGCACACAGAACACAGAATTTATTAGCAAAAGATCAAAGGGTCACACAACTGATGAGGATGTATTAAACAAACCTAAGATGTTGTTAAATCTTTAATTAGTGAGAAGGTTTTAATTGATTAATGTGTATATGTAAATCCCCAAATTTCTTTCAAATCACTGCCCTGAGAGAACTAAAGATTTTACCAATGTAAAAAAGAGGTGACATTTTAGGTCAGGCAATGCATGTTAGGTGTGAGGCCTTGTTTAGAATCTGTTTGTGTTTTGGTTTGTAGCAGAGTGGTTTTATTTCTAAAGTAGAAATTTATAAAATGCTATATTGGCTGACTGTCTATAAATTGTGTGCTCTATGAACAAAGAATACCAGCAAAGCTGACAAGATGTCTTACAACCATAGGGGTTCACTGTCCCTGGTTCTCCATTCTACTGAGTAGCTTCAGGATCAGTAAAATATTCTCATCTGACTTGAGTCATATATTTCCCTTCTTTGCCTGACCAATAATATATCATATCTAGACAGCTGCTTCTCGATAAACTATGAGAAAATTACTACAAGCTGTCGACTGTGCATATTAAGTAACTCTGATTACAAATGCCTCTCCCCAACCACTTTTGCATATGGAGCCAAGGAGATCTCACCTTGAATAAACAGTGGTTCCTTAGAAATAGAAGCAGAAGAAGCTGTCATTGGGAATGAGGAAATGGCAGATATGTTAAGCAAATATTTTGTGTCTATCCTCACCATCAAAGATACAAGAAATAGTGGGTAACCTAGGAACAAATAAGACTGAGGAAATTAAGGTAATTAATATCAAACTATAGAAAATACTGGAGAAACATGGGGAACTAAAATCAGATAAATCCCCTACCTCTTAAGGTTATAAAATCTGAAGAGAAAGTGATCATACTGGTTATGAATTTCCAAAATTTCCCAACATTTTTATTTCTACATATAATGTGGCCATTGTAGATAGGCTCGCATTTATTGTCAATTTCTAATTGCCCTTGCTGAGATGGTGTTACCTTCTTCAACTGCTGAAGTGCTTCGCCCAAGATACTGTTAGGAAGGCAATTCCATGATTTTCACCTAGCAACAACAGAGGAAGGGCAATACAGTTCTAGGACAGGATGGTGTGTAAGTTGGAGCGAACTTTACAGCTGGTGGTGTTCCTATGTATCTGCTGCCTTTGATCTTCTAGGCAGTCAAGATCATGGAAGGAACTTTGGTATGTTGCTGCAGGGCATCTTGTAGTTGGTACATACTGAGCATTGGTGGTAAAGGGAATAAATGTTGAAGGTGGTGGATAGGGTGCTAATCAAAAGACTGCTTTGCCCTGCATGGTATTGAGTTTCTTGAGTGTTATTTGAGCTGCACTCATCCAGGTACATTGGAAGTATTCCATTATACTCCTGATTTGTATTTTGTCTATGGTAAACAGGTATTGAGAATACAGGAATTGACTTACTTGTTGCAGAATACTTTACCTCTGAAGTGCTCTACTAAGCGCAATATTATTTTGTTTTAAAACAGAAACAGAAATTGATGGAAAAACTCAGCAGGTCAGACAGTACCTGTGGACAGAGAAACAGGGTTAACATTTTAGATCCAGTGACTCTTCTTCAAAAGGGGTTTGTTTCTTTCTGTTTTTCTCTCAACAGATGCAGCCAGACCTGCTGAATTTTCCAGAAATTTCTGGGTTTTTTTCGGATGTCCTGCATCCATAACTCTTTAAGTTTTTTTGTTTAGTTTTATTTAGCTTGTCTAATCCAGTTTCTGGTTAGTGGTAAATCCTCATTTAATAAAGGAAGGAGGGAAAAAACAAGGAATGATTGGTCTTACATGAGTTATTGGGAGTGTGCTGGAATCTATCATTAAGGAAATCTGAACAATGATCCAACAAAGAAACATGTTTTGTTTGAAATGAAAATCAGTTTTGATAAATCTACTGCAGTTTTGTGAAGATAAAATAGGGTAGATAAAGGAGAAATAGTAGATGTGTATATCTGGATTACATAAAGAATTCAATGAAATGCTACACAAAATGTTAGCACACATGATAAGAGCTGATGAAATTATGTGAAATATAGCAGGGTTAGTAGATTGGTTAAGAGGGAGTGAAGCGTAGGAATGAATAGAGCTTTTGGAAGTTTATAGTCTCTATATAATGAAGAGCAGTACTGATCATTGCTGAAGCATCAGTCTTTATAAGTTCTGTTAATGACATAGACAAAGAATCAGGGAGTAACGTGTGTAAGTTTACTGGTGGTATAAAACTAGGTGGAAAAGTAAACTGTAAGGACACAAATAGGCTACAAAAAATCATTGTCAGACTAAACAGATGGAGAGCAAGGTGGCAGATAGAAAATCATGCAGTGTAATACTAGGTTATACTCATTGGAAATAAGAGAAGAAAATTGGAATATTTTTTCAAAGGCATGAAATTTATAAATGCTAATGTTGTAGAGACTGCAGATCTACTCATATGAGAGAAACAGAATGTTAACATACAAGTACAGCATGCAATTAAAAAGGCCAATTGCATTTTTCTAAAAAAAATTCTTTGCAGATGTGAGTGTCACTGGGTAGGGAGTATTAATTGCCTATGCCTGATTTCCTTTAAGAAGGTGCTAGTGAGCATCCTCTTTTAACTGTAGTCCATGTGACGTAGTTGTACCCACAGCTTGGAAGATAGTTCAGGATTTTGACCGATGATAATAAAGGAATGACTACATCATTCCAAGTCAAGTTGATGTGTAGATTAGAGGCAAGGTTACAGATGATGGTGTTCTCATGCATCTGCTGCTGGAGGTCAGTATTTGAAAAGCGTCCAAGCAACCTTGGTGGGTTGCTGCTGTCTAACTGTAGATGGTATACACGATAGTGCCCTGTGCACCAGTGGTCGAGTGACTGAATCTTTACGGTGGTTGATGAGGTGTCAACCAAGTGGACTGCTCTGCTTTGGATGGTGTCAAGCTTCTTAAATGCACTCATCCAAGTAAATGGAGAATATTCCATCATACTCTTGACTTGTGCTTTGTAGATAGCAGATAGCCTTTAGGTAGTCAGGAGATCAATTAAATACTAGGCTCCCAGCTTCGGACACTTTTAAATGGCTGATGGAGGATGCTGTCTCCTCCAACAAAAGCAGTCTCTTTCTATTGCTACTCCTATACAGTTTATTTGAAAGGACTTAAAATACAAAATCCATCCGCTCTGTTACAAGTGATTCCAATGTATTCTGCATATGGAATGACACTGAGACAAGCATTCCATCTGGCTGTTTTGATACTCCAAATTAAAGGTGAAGGGCTGTTTTACTGAAACAGCACAAAACAAGCAGAATATGAAAGAAGAGATAAAAGGTACTGCAGATGCTGGAGAATCCGAGATAACAAGGCGTGGGGCTGGATGAACACAGCAGGCCAAGCAGCATCATAGGAGCAGGAAAAGACAAGTCTAGAGATAGTGACTGGGAACAACATTGAGATTGAAATTTAAAAATACATTGTATTTAGAAGGGAAAGGTGAAAAATATAACATGTCCAGATTTGGCAACTTTGGAACTATTACGTATAGTAAAAGACAATACAAGACTTCTTGGTTTCAATACTGTGAAGGTACAGGACTGAAAAATGCATATTGGACAACACGAAATGTATGTATAGGGAATAAAAGCAAGTGGATCAGAACACTGGATAAGGCTGATTTTGGGAACTATATCTATGATTGAGTTGAAATCCAGTTATGCAATGTTTATTGTCGTTTAATACTTGATTATATCTGAGTCAAGATATGAAAGTGATGCATGTAATTTCATGAAGGGACATCATATCCTGCAGGGCAGTCAGAAATAAACATGTGTGTTTTCCTTTTTAATACTGCATGTTGCACCACTGACAACCTTACTAGTTACATATATATTTGCAGTTCCTGACCCAAGCATGACTTCCCTCTGGGACATGCAGATCTAGGATCAAGGCACCTCTAGAAATAGCTTGAACTGCTGCACTAATAGCCGCAGCTGACTGATGGGATACTCACCATCAAATTATATCAGTAGACTGATTACAGGATCCACATGTGACACAAGTATAAAGCACCTGTTGCAGACTCCTTCAGAGTAAGCGTAGTGCTGACAGATTGGCTAAAAAGATTAATGTTGATTAACAGGGATATTTTAGGTCGTTAATTTTCAGCCCTTAGAACAGGTTCTAATAAGAACGGCTTTGCTTTAAAAAGAATGCAAGTACCTAATTCTACAAGCATGGATATTGATAACTTCCACAGCATATCCATTTGGAACTATCATATCAAACTCCTGTTCATCCACAAGTTTTGATATGTAAAGTTGCTACTTGCATAGGTCCAATTAACTTTGCACAGCAACATTTTTCTGCTGTCCTGTACCTTTTTTATTCATAAAATCCTCAGATTTCTTTAGTGCAATGTCGTTCACCAAATTTTTCACAAGATAAGAAAATCCTCATGGGATAATGTGATCTCTGGTATTATAACTTTATATGCTGAGCTAAAACTAAAAATTCTGAATGTTGCATGTCTGAAGGGGCTTTTGCTTAATAACTCATCTTGCTTTTTCAACCAGATGGTAGGCATTCACAAACATTCTATATTGAAAATACTATAAAATTCAAAACATGAGCATGCTATGTAAATAGAAAAACTTCTAAAATATTTTTCAAACAACTTAAGGCCTTTGAGGATTATGAAGGATCTTCAAATAATCTTTGCAAATTATGTGTACCAGTGAAAAATCTGGAGAGCCACTTAGCATACATTGTTATCTTAAAACTTTATTAGTGAATCTCTTACTATTCATTAATCCAGATTATTTAATTGCAACTGTTGTTCCTAAGCAGTGAAGTGAATTAATGCATAGCATTTGTATATATGGCAACCTTTAAGTCAATTCTTTAGCTTTATTTCAGCATTATGATATTTTTGCCATTTAGTAACTTGTAGTTTGTATGTCTGACACATCAGCCAGAATGGTTAGCAATCCTTCTTTGTCACTGGCTCAAAGTCTTAAAACCTCCCTTTCAAAAAGCACTGTGTGTGTCGTTATGCCCCAAAGACTGTAGCAGTCAAGAAGATGGCTCATCACCAGCTTCTCCAGGAGAACTAGGAATGGGCAATAAACACTGACTGAGCCAGTGATGTCTGCCTTCCATGAATGAATAAAAGAAAAATAAATTTTGTGAAACAGAATTGTATTGGAACATTTTCAAAACTAATGCAGATGCATTGGAAATCGGTCATGATGACTACATTTTCGGGGACAGATAATTAGACCTTTAGCCTTTAATGCAGCAAATCCCAAATTACCTTTCAATGTGGCTCTATTTTGACAGCTGAAAATTAATTCAACCCCAGACAGCAAAAAAAAACCCAAACAGCAATAAAGCAGCACGGTAACATGAAGTGGAAAATAATTGAAGTTTTGTATTATACATCAACATCAACGATGAAAACCATTGATCAAAATCACAGATCCTTGGTAAAGAATCTTCTGATAGTGTTGAAATCTGTACCTACCTTCATCACTGTGTTCCAAGAAACTGCTCAGGAGTATTTCGATGTATTTACATCGATGCATTCGCACTGGCACCTAATCAGAGCTGCCACAGTCAGTCTACTGAAATGCTGGGAGTTCATATTGTATTCCCACTGCTGAAATACTGCATACGGTCTGGAAATTAATGCGATTGTATTACTCCTGAGTTCAATTCCTGTTTCTGTGATCCCAATTGAGATTGCGAGCCACCATTTAGGGACCACAGCCTTAGCCTTTGAACATAAAATTAATGCAAATTGAGGCATGCTGACCTGAATTGGTTCTCACAATACCTCCTTCCGTGTCCCGTTCTGGCATGTGTATGATTATTTGTATGGAGAAACGCTTTCACTTCTGCTATTTTATTTCAGCATATTTTTTTCAACAATTTCTTCCCATCACATCCATAAATGTTTGAAATATGCTTTGTGCCATTCTTCAATCATTCAGTTTCTACCGAACAAAAAGAGAGTTGCTGGAAAAGCTCAGCAGGTCTGGCAGCATCCGTGAAGGAAAAAACAGAGTTAACGTTTCAGGTCCGGTGACCCTTCCTCAGAACTCAGTTTCTACTGAAACCAAGATAACAAGGTGTGGGGCTGGATGAACACAGCAGGCCAAGCAGCATCATAGGAGCAGGAAAGCTTGACGTTTCGGACCTAGACCCTTCATCAGAAATGGGGGAGGGGAAGGGGGTTCTAAAATAAATAGGGAGAGAGGGGGAGGCAGATAGAAGATGGATAGAGGAGAGGATAGGCGGAGAGGAGGCAGACAAGTCAAAGAGGCGGGGATGGAGCCAGTAAAGGTGAGTGTAGGTGGGGGGGCTAGGGAGGAGATAGGTCAGTCCAGGGAGGATGGACAGGTTAAGGGGGCGGGATGAGGCTAGTAGATAGGAGATGGGGGTGCGGCTTGAGGTGGGAGGAGGGGATAGGTGAGAGGAAGAACAGGTTAGGGAGGTGGGGATGAGCTGGGCTGGTTTTGGGATGCAGTTGGGGGAGGGGAGATTTTGAAGCTTGTGGAGTCCACATTGATACCATTGGGCTGCAGGGTTCCCAGGCTGAATATGATTTGCTGTTCCTGCAGCCTTCGGGTGGCGTCATTGTGGCACTGCAGGAGGCCCAGGATGGACAGGTCATCTGAGAAATGGGAGGGGGAGTTGAAATGGTCTGCGACTGGGAGGTGCAGTTGTTTATTGTGAACTGAGCGCAGGTGTTCTGCAAAGCGGTCCCCAAGCCTCCGCTTGGTCTCCCCGACGCAGAGGAGGCCACAATGGGCACAGCGGACGCAGCACACCACACTGGCAGATGTGCAGGTGAACATCTGCCTGATGTGGAAAGTCTTCTTGGGGCCTGGGGTTTGGGTGAGGGTCTTCTTGGGTCTTCTTGTTCACCTGCACATCTGCCAATGTGGCACACTGCATCCGCTGCACCCGCTGCGGCCTCCCCCACATCAGGGAAATCAAGCGGAGGCCTGGGGATAACAAGGTGTGGGGCTGGATGAACACAGCAGGCCAAGCAGCATCATAGGAGCAGGAAAGCTTGACGTTTCGGGCCTAGACCCTGGGCCTCGTGCAGTGCCACAATGATGCCACCCGAAGGCTGCAGGAACAGCAAATCATATTCAGCCTGGGAACCCTGCAGCCCAATGGTATCAATGTGGACTCCACAAGCTTCAAAATCTCCCCTCCCCCAACCGCATCCCAAAACCAGCCCAGCTCATCCCCACCTCCCTCACCTGTTCTTCCTCTCACCTATCCCCTCCTCCCACCTCAAGCCGCACCCCTACCTCCTATCTACTAGCCTCATCCCGCCCCCTTGACCTGTCCATCCTCCCTGGACTGACCTATCTCCTCCTTAGCCCCCCACCTACACTCACCTTTACTGGCTCCATCCCCGCCTCTTTGACTTGTCTGCCTCCTCTCCACCTATCCTCTCCTCTGTCCATCTTCTATCCGCCTCCCCCCTCTACCTATTTATTTCAGAACCCCCTTCCACTCCCCCATTTCTGATGAAGGGTCTAGGCCCGAAACGTCAAGCTTTCCTGCTCCTATGATGCTGCTTGGCCTGCTGTGCTCATCCAGCCCCACACCTTGTTATCTCAGATTCTCCAGCATCTGCAGTACCTTTTATCTCTTCTACTGAAACTCTCAGTTACTTGGTCATTTCAGTTACATATTGCTTTGCTTATTAATTTTTTCATATACTCTGGTAGTCAGGCAAGCCATCTTCTCCAATGAAAATATGTCTGTTTTCCCATGTTTCTTCATTGGATTGATTTGAAATATAATCCATGTTAACCATACATGTCAATGGATGACTAACTACTTAGCAAATATCAAAGAATCAAATTAATCAAATCGCAAGAATTGTAGGTTTCAAAGCTGTACAGTTCTACCATGTTGTTGCTTTGTTGTAAATTAGGAACAGAAATGGAGTAATTTATATTTTATTGAACTACAAAGGAAAGGAGTGAGAATTTTTTTCTTACATGAGTAAATATGTGTAATCAATTTAGTAAAAACAATAAGAATCCAAAAACAATGGCTGGATGGACATTCAGTTACTAACCAGAATCAAATTGAAAGACATGAAAGAATGATTTGAAATGATTGCATTTTATAGGTAATGCAAATCCCATTCTCGAGGCCATCTTGATATTACCAATGGAATGCAAGCATTTAGTCTTGCTGCGCTGGAGGCTATATTCGGAAATAATTTCAGATTAATGTTCTAGAGCTTTGTTAAATCACAAGAGAAAATTATACCCTTGAAAGATTGACCTGCAATCCCAAGGAAATTCAATTAAGTAAAATTTATTTAAATTAATAGGCCTACTTGAAGGAATAGGCCTAATGGACCAAATAGTCCTTCTTCATTTTGTTCTTTCTCAGGGAATGAGAGCTTCACATTTGCATGTGGGAGTCTTCGGCCAACCATTAAGTATTATATGTCCCAAAACAATTTTAAATCCATTAGTTTTATGTAGGAGTAAAATAGACAAATTAGGATTTTGACTTCAGTTGGCTGAAATCACACCAAAAAATATTCTCAATTTGGTATTTTGACAAGATGTAAAGTTAAATATTAGATGCAACACCTGCCTTTCCCTCCTTACCCTAACCTACCTTCATCATTCAGATCGTAAACATTTTGTCCAAGTGAAATAACAATTTATTTGCACTTCCTTCAATTTAGTATAGTGCAGTCGCTGTTCATGATGTTGCTTCCTCTAATTTGAAATTAAAATGAAATTTTGGGATTGATTGATGGAACACCTCCATCCAGTCAACAAGCATGACCCTGAACTTTGGTTGGCTTCCATTTTTAATTGCCTGTCTTACTTCACTTTGACATAGAGCCTAGATTCTATGATTCTATGATAGAGCCATAGAGTCATACAGCACGGAGACAGAGCTTTCGGCTCAACCAGTCCATGCTGAACATAATCCCAAAATAAACTAGTCCCACCTGCCTACTCCTGGCCCATACCCCTGCAAACCTTCCCTATATACTTATCTAAATGTCTTTTAAATGTTGCAATTGTACCCACATCCATCATTTACACCTTCTGTGTAAAAAAATTGCCTCCCATGTCATTTTTAAAATCTATTCTCTCGCCTTAAAAATGTGCCCCCTAGTCTTACAATTCCCCATCCTAGGGAAAAGGCAACTACCATTAACACTATCTGTATCCCTCATTATTTTATAAACTTCTTTCAGGTCGCCTCTTAACCTCCTACACTCCAATGAAAAAAGTTCCAGCCTATCCAACCATTCTTTATAACTCAAAACTTCCATATGTGGCAACATCCTGGTACATCACTTCTGAGCCCTCTCCAGCTTAATAATACCTTTCCTATAACTGGGCAACCAGAAGTGGACACAGTATTCAAAAAGAAGCCTCACCAATGTTCTGTACAACCTCAACATGACTGCCCATCTGCCATACTTAAAGGACTGAGCAATGAAGGTAAGCATGCCAAATGCCTATTTAACCATCCTGTCTATATGTGATGCAAACTTTTAAAAATTACGTACCTGCATTCTTAGGTCCTTCTGTCTTTATGTTTGACTTTGCAATGAAACTCAACATAAACTTAATGATATATCTATACCCTGTACAGTCTTTCAGACTTAACCAGGATTTCAACAATTTTGAATCGTAATCACTTTCCATTTCTTTATTCTTTTTCATGCCTCTGTGCTCACTTACAGCTTGATACAGTCCATAACATTTCTAGTTCTGATGGAAGGTCACTGATCTTAAATGTTAACTCAGTTACTTTTACCTCTGATGCTGCCCGAACTGCTGAGTATTTTATGTTTTTAATTCAACCACAGTGTTTTACATTTGCGTTTTGTAACTGCCTTTTGTTAAAATAATAGACAAAGTAATTTCATATAGACATATTAGTGTGGTACCAGCATGTATCATTAATTTAACACAGAGTTGATCCATAATACTGAGTATGTGAACTTGATGGGAATGGGCTGTACTAAAGTACAAGTGGTAGAGGAGACTAAACATTGATCCCAACAGATTCAATATTCTTTCTCTTACATCATATTTGACTAAACCTCACAGTTATGCTGATGCCCAGTATTTAATAGGGAAAAAAATTTCATGTGTTTTAGAAATTTCCTCAGATTATACTTGTGTGGTGAATAAAATGTGTAATGCAATATGAGGTTTCAGATGACATTTACATACTGCTCGTGCTGTGTTTTCATTGTTTATGATATCATTTGAACTCCTCGAGTTGATTACAACCTTAGTTCACTCAGAATTAGTTTTTTTTTTAAATATGATATCCTTTTACAGTGGCAGAGTGGTACTGGGCCAAGATGGTAAAAAAAACAAATGAGTCAATCACTAATGAGTTGGTTGGTCTAAATATATGATGTAATTTTGCATTTTAAATTACATCTTTTAAGTCTGATTTAAGGATCAAATGAGGCAATAGATTTTAGCTATTTCTGGCAACAATTTGTTAAATGCATGTCACACAGTCTAGAACTTCTGCTATTACTTCAAACCTATACAGTCTAATTTGTTTTGCACTCATGTATAGATTACAAAGGTTAAAATCTAGGTGGTCTGAAGTAACAGTGTGATAATCAAGATTTGCAAATATGTATGAGGTCCCTACTGATAAATATCTGTGGCCACAAAGTTTTCCACAAATGCCTAATTTTCTCATCAAATTTTGAAAGTTAGCACTTTTTAAAAGCAGTTCATTTTTGCATAGGTGGTATCTTTACTGTGAAAATCAAAGAAAAGATAAATCATTTCATAAATGCCACAATAATTTATTGCTGAAATATTAATCCTTATTAAAATGAATGGTACATTAAAGAGACATTAGGATGGAATTTTAGAAATATAGTCATAGAATCATACAGTACAGAAGAGGCGCATTGACTCATTGAATCTGTTAAACCAAAAATATACTAACACAAAGACTGCAATGGTTCAAGAAGGCAGCTCACTACCATCTTCTCAAGGGCAGCTAGGGACGGGCAAGAAATCCTAGCCAGTCACCAACAGCCAAGTCCCGGAAGAGAATACACTACAACAGTCCCACCTTCCCACAACAGGCTCATAGTCTTAGTGATAAAAGGTACTGCAGATGCTGGAGAATCCAAGATAACAAGGTGTGGGGCTGGATGAACACAGCAGGCCAAGCAGCATCATAGGAGCAGGAAAGCTTGACGTTTCGGGCCTAGACCCTTCATCAGA
>JAHRHZ010000223.1:15672966-15761215 GCA_024137785.1 Ginglymostoma cirratum
TGGTTTTGGGATGCGGTTGGGGGAGGGGAGATTTTGAAGCTTGTGAAATCCACATTGATGCCATTGGGCTGCAAGGTTCCCAGGCTGAATATGATTTGCTGTTCCTGCAGCCTTCGGGTGGCATCACTGTGGCATTGTAGGAGGCCAAGGATGGACATGTCATCTGAGGAATGGGAGGGGGAGTTGAAATGGTTCGCGACTGGGAGGTGCAGTTGTTTGTTGCGAACTGAGCGCAGTTGTTCTGCAAAGCGGTCCCCAAGCCTGCGCTTAGTTTCCCCGACGTAGAGGAAGCCACAGCGGGTACAGCGGATGCAGTATACCACATTGGCAGATGTGCAGGTGAACCTCTGCCTGACGTGGAAAGTCTTCTTGGGGCCTGGGATTGGGGTGAGGGAGGAGGTGTGGGGGCAGGTGTAGCACTTCCTGCGGTTACAAGGAAAAGTGCCGGGTGTGGTGGGGCTGGAGGGGAGTGTGGAGCGGACAAGGGAGTCGCGGAGGGAGTGGTCCCTCCGAAAGGCAGATAAGGGTGGGGAGGGAAAAATGTCTTACTGGTTTCTAGTTACCTCTGTATCAAAGGATAGGACAAAGAAAGTTGAGTATTGGCTGACATTTCTGTTATACTTCAACACTAAGGGATCTGTTTACCTGCTTGTAATAATCTTTAGTTCACTTTCAACACATTTCGCCCGAGTTTAGAGCAGTGAGAATAGATCTGATACCACTATAATAACATGTAACAACATTTTGGGCAATGGTAATTTTGAGGTTTCCACAACTTTGATTTTAAAATAGATGTTAATTTAGTAGTCAAATCTTAATAGTGTGCTACCTGGGCAGAGGACTGCAAATGTAAAATAACAAAGTAATTGTAAGGTAAATTGCACAAGAAAAATACTTCAAAGAAAATTGTTAATTCAATAACTATTATCGTCAGTGGGTGCAAAAACCACAAGAAACAAAGTTTTACACATGTAAATGTGCACTTTATTATTGTCACAAATGATATTGATGACTTACAAACACATGATGTTGTGTACGTGGGGTAAAAGGGCATTTACAGTATGGATACAAAATTGCCTAAGTGATAGGAAGCAAAAAGTTATGATAATTATGTACTTTTTTCAGTTAGAGGGAGATATATGCAGTGAAGTTCACCAGGATTCACAATAGGGCCAGGGCTGTTTTTGATGTACATTAAAATTTGAATTTGAGAATATACGGCACAATTCCAAAATTTGCAGATGCCATGAAATTTGGAACTGTATCAAAGACAGAGGAAGCTGGTAAAAAGGTTCAAAAGGACATCGCAGGCCAGAGGAATGGTTGGACATATGGCAGATGAAATTTAATATGCAGAAGTGGGTTTGATACATTTTTGGAGGAAGAATGAGAAGAGACCACACAAGCTGGACAGTACAATTTTAAAGTGGATGCATGGATAGCGAGAGCAGCAAATGTTTGTGCATAAATCTGTGACATGCTAAGTTAGCATTTAAACATAAGGGATACCAGGCTTTTCAAATACGAGGCTAGACATCCATATAATACTCGATGCAGCTGGAGTATTGTGTCCAATCTGGGCAACACACTTCAGGAAAGACGTGAATGTTTTGCAGAGATTTGCTCGAATAGTTCCAGAGATTGGGGATTGCAGTTATGTAGCCTAACAAGACAAATTGAAGTTGCTTTCCTTTTAGCAGAGAAAGAGAAAGTTTACAGAATAATTTACACGGACCATATAAAGAGAAAATGCATCCAGTGGCTGAAGGATCAGTAATGTATAAGCAATGAAAGATTTAAGCTGATTAGCAAAAGAAAAATTGAACTAATCTCTTCTTCTCAAAAAGTGTTTGGGATTTTACTTCTGCCTGATACCGTGTGGATATAGATTCAAAAGTGGCTTTCCAAAGGTACTTGGATAAATATTTGAAGGAGAAAAATTTGCAGAGAAATGAAGAATAAGTTAGGAAGTGGAATTAACAGGTTAGCCTTTCAAATGAGCCAGTACAGATTCACGGGGCTGAATGGCCACCTTCTTCGCTGTGCAGATTTCATGTCCTGAAGTTTAAGACAAGTAATAGATAGATTTGCATAGGATCTGATTGGTTCAGAGGTGTAGCTAAAGTCCAAAGAAGCTGTTTCTTAACCCAAAAACCCACCGTGGCCCATCCATTTCCAGTTTTACCTGTATCCAGAAGTTGGCCAGGTAACCAAACAAGTAGGTTGCAATTTTAAAATGCTGTGATCCTCACTGTTATTCTATGTTTTGAAATGGAACTGCTGTTGACGAGGTTAACTGAGAATTAGGTAACTCAACTTAAGATAACAAGGTGTAGAGCTGGATGAACATAGCAGGCCAAGCAGCTTCAGAGGAGCAGGAAGGCTGACATTTTGGGCCTAGATCCTACTTCAGAAATGAGTTTCTGAAGAAGGGGCTAGGCCCAAAACGTCAGCCTTCCGGCTGTTCTGATGCTGCTTGGCCTGCTGTGTTCATCCAGCTCTACACCTTGTTATCTCAGATTCTCCAGCATCTGCAGTTCCTACTAACCCAACTTAAGCCCCTTTAGGTGAAAGCTTTGTGGATTAAGGATGAAAATGCCTTTACATCAGACTCCTGAATACAAATGCCTGCCTGAGGACCCTCCATCTTTGAGCCCCTTCCCTGAAACAACCTTTTCCTTTAGACTTATGATCTACACCCAAACGCCATTAATTCCTATTCCACAGCAGTCACCACCTCCAAAGTGGTTCTCAATTTCATATTCAAACTCTATACTCCCTGACCCAACTAAGGGCTATGTTTCTCCCTGCTGAGGCCTTATACTCTTAGGTTCTAAGTTACTCACAATCAAAACCTCCACGAGGATTGGCAAATTTCATGAGCAAACACTCTACTAAATAATGAACCAGACTCAAATTACCCAACCCTACCAATCAGCTCACATACTCCCTAAATGTTCAGCTTCAAAATTAGATCCGCCCCTCTTATCCTGGGTCAGGCTAATTAACCTGTTGCTTTGTCGTCAGTAACCGATTATATTGCCTGACTGGAGGACCAAAAATTATTCAGGCCTGGTCCGCAGATGGGAAACTCATCACACACTTTTGAGATGAGCATGCAGAATCTTGCGCACTTCCCTATAACATATTTGGTGGTAATGGAGGCATTTAATCAAGTGGATAGGTAGAAGATGGAGACTTTGTCATCCTACTGGATCATCCCACCTTGATGGACAGTGGTTTATATTGTGTAAAAGAGAACACGTGAGGGGAATTTGATTTGTAACAGCCATTATTTAAATAAAAACAATCATATTAGAAAATCTGTTGTGCAATATATGGTAATAACATATCATTGCCATTTCAGGAATTTAAGACAAAAATAGATGACAACATTTTTGTAAACAACCATCAAATAATTTTGCTGATTCCTTTATGAGGTGAAAATAGATGATAATAAGGCGAATCTGCTTATTCCAATATCATTTCAATTTTGCTGCACATTAATGTTTACATTAAAACACAGTGGAAAAATAATCAAAAAAGTCAAGATTTCTCCAGCTAAGTATATATCAGTGCAAGCACATTACTTTTGTTTTCTTCCTTAATCTCAGTTAGCTGCCCCTTCCCCTTGTTGTGGACAAAAGGAAAATGGGTTAATTTAAATTATGAGGGTTTTGTTTCTCTTCAGCCAGAGTCACCATAGTATTATTTGCTTTACTACCTTCCCTTTTTACTCTCATCCCTTACTGAGGTACTCTGAAGGGTTCCTCAAACCCTGGTTTTTGGAATTCAACTTTTGAAATAAACTCTCAGCCAAATCCTGTAAAATGAAAACCAAGGTAGCGTTTATTTATTAACAAAACATTCAAAACTCAAAGAACTGCTTTGCTGCTTCACTCACATGCAGTCATACAAGGAAGAAAGACAAAATAAGGGAAGTTCCAAAAAGCTTCTTAAAAATACAAAGATGTTGAAATCAGTTTATGCAACAGTGTCCAGTGGGTCAATACACAATTTGGAGTCTGCAAGTGGCTGATCTTGTCACGGTTCTTTTCCTGGGACCTGTGGTTCTGACGGGTGGTAGTCAAAGATACCAAATTCAATTTGGCAGATAAAGTTTGAGATTCTTTCTGGTGATGAGACTTTTCAGGGAGAGAGAGAGAAATGGAAAGTAGGTCCAGCTGCTCTGGTCTGGAGCTGCTCCTCTTGTGACATTAAAACAGCATCTGCAGTCAAAAGTCAAAACTGTACATTTAAACCATTGAGTATGCAATGCATACCAGTCATGTCCCAGGGTGGTTTTTGCTGAACCAGTCAGTGAAGGAAGGCAGTTTGATCGTCCTCATCAAAATGGTCATTGTGAGATGAAGAGATGAGGGTTCATCTCATTGGCCAATTGTCAAGTCATTAACATCTTGGTATCAAACTGTGGTGATTTGCAATTAATAGTTAAATACTATGGATGCTGGAGATCAGACCTGGAAACAGAAAAATGCTGCAGAAACTCAGTAAGTTTGGTAGTATCTGTGGAGGGAGAAGCAGAGTTTCCAATCTGAAGAGTTTTTATTGGATTGATAATTTCTTTGTGTCATGGTCGTCGTGGGAATCGAGAGGTTTCAAGGCAGCTTGTTATCACAACATGTGCCAGGCTAAATCTCCAGGATCTAAAGGACTAGCTGGTTTTGACTCACAGGAAACTCTGGAGGCTTCCAGCTAATTCCAGACATGTGACTGTAGTAGCTATCTTAAGGGCCCTGTGGTGTTGACCATTTGTTTCTTTAAAAAGATTGAAACAGGAGAATCATGAGAGGATATAGTTTTAACACAAAAGCAAAATATGAATTCTCTTCATGTGCCCTTGTCATTTACATCCACGTAATGAAGAAAGTTTACATGAGTATTGGTTTAGTCTCTATTACTTGACTAAGTGGCCACTATTTATGTGAGCCCAGACTTTGCATGCCTGCAGGTTACTCGATCCTCTAGGAGTCACAGCTGAGTTAGTCTAAGCCTTAAACAACTCTCCATGCAGCAGATCACTGGATAAATATTAGAGGTGGAATTTAATCATTGTGACAGGGGTCCCACTGGCAGATCCATGAGACAGAGATGGGCAGCTGCACACAGTCATGCGACAACCTGTCAAATAATGAGCACAAAGTGTGGGGCCTGCCACAGGGCAGGAGTCAGGGTGGAAATACCAAGGGCAGCTAATGGATGTGCAGGTGCTGGCACCATTTCTAAAGAGCAGCTAGCCCAACTTCTAAAGCTTAAATGCCCCTTTAAAATCTTCACAGGAAGTGAATTTGAGATTGAAAGAAGAATCTCACGGCAGCACAATTTTTGATGCTAAACGGTTGCTTTTATCATGTGGGAGGCAAGAGAACTAGTTGAAGAATAAAAGGCCACCAATTGAAGATGGAGATGAGGACAGCGTGGAGTGTTTTAGGAACTCTCTACCCCAGGGAGCAATGGGAGTAGGACAGTAAATAATTTTAAGGTAAAGTTAGATAAATACTCGATTAGTAAGGGAGTCAAGATTATCAGGAGGCCACAGTCATTTCAGCCACGTTTCTTATATGGTAGAGCAAGCTCAAGGGGCTAATTGGACTATGCTTACTCCCAATTCATATGTTCTTACGCACACTTGATCTTTGAAGGCATCTCGGAATATGGATCTGAAAACTCAAGAGAAAACTCAAAAACACAATGAGCACTGTGAAAAACAGGACCAAGTACACTTAAGAGTACACAGAGCATAGCTCCACAGTTTGGCAATGCCTCCCTGCTTGTCTTCCTTTGGCAAGTCTGAGGGTGATGGGGAGTCTTGATCCCAGCTGACCGAAGGAACAAACCCACCTGCCTAACCCAGGGAAGTTGGTCAGAGATTTCAGTGAAGACAGATAGCTGTGGGGTGCATCAAAGAGACTGGGTCTAGATCAGGAAGAGGTTGATTGAACACATGAGTGAGTTTGAATAAGTGATGTGCATATTGTTGTTACACAAGGCAGAAGTGATGGGTCTCTATTTGGAGGGAATCATAAGGGCAGACATGCATTAACCTGTTCTTTGCAACAGATGTCTTCGCAGGAATAGTCGCAGGCGGATGACAAATCTCTTTTTCTCAGTGACAGAGTCCTCCAAGTCCTATGGCAGTGGATGTGTGAGAGAAATAAACTCAAGAGTCTATCATGGAATGAAACAGGGCAGCTAACAAAGGATAGATTGTATCATGCTCTGGAGACATATGCCCATCTTTTACCTGCAAGAAACGAGGGCCCACAGCAAGTATGAAAGGGCAAAGATAGGAGGAGGAACACTAGCCAGCTGAGTTCTGACTCCTTTCCAATACTCTAACCTGTATTAACTCAGGGATTGATATGGTTTACGAATTGACTAATTTAAAATAGCTTTGTTAAAAGGTTGGTGGGACGAGTTTACATAAGCAAGCCTCACAAGCCGGGCAACAATTTGCAGAGCAGCACAAACAGTGCACTAACAGAAGTTGCTGGAAAAGCTCAGCAGATCTGGCAGCATCTATGAAGAAAAAAATCAGAGTTAACGTGTTGAGTTTGGTGCCTCTTCCTCAGGTCACTGGACCCGAAACGTTAACTCTGATTTTTTTCTTCACAGATGCTGCCAGATCTACTGAGCTTTTCCAGCAACTTCTGTTTGTGTTCCTGATTTATACCATCCACATTTCTTTCAGTTTTTATTATGAACAGTACACCTTTGAGTTCTCCAACCTTTTCACTTCTCATGCCATAGCTGGACGGCAGAGCACACTTTCAGTCTGGTCTTCACTTACCGTACTGTCTGCTGGGTCCAAGTTCTTCCCTTCTCCACTATTCAGACCTAGGTGGGACAGCTCCTGTTATGTCAGTTCTCTCCTCATTGTTTCTGCACTTGGAGTCAATCCTAAATTTCTCAACCTACATTACAAATGAATCACACTGTCAATGGTTGTGCCTATGAACAATGTTGATGCATCACAAACAGCAACCTCTGTTAAACAGTATTACAAACCATAACTCCATGAAAGCATATTCCTTAACAACACATCTTCAGTAGGTTTTTGTTTTTCCCAAGTCCTCTGCTCTTCTAAACTCACACCATTTGGCTAATTTTAATAACTCCTATTCACCGTTGCCTGGGCAGCTGTGTTTCTAAAACTGTGTAAGCAACAAAATAGTCATTAACAAGAACAATCAACAATAGCAGTAACAACCTTTAACATAACGGAAAATCCCAAGATACTTCACAGGTGCATTATAAAACAAAGTATACTACAGTGTAATCATAAGAGGGCACAGTTTTAGGGTAAGAGGTATGAGATTCATAGGGAATTTGGGGAAAAAAAAATTTCACTCAGCGAGTGGTGGGAATCTGGAATGCAATGCCTGGGAAAGTAGTGGAGGCTGGACACCTTACAACCTTTAAAAATTATTTGGATGAATAATTCATATACTGTAACATTCAAGGATATGGGACAAGTGCAGGAAATTGGGATTAGCGCACTTTTGATGTCAATTATGTCAGTGCACACCAGATCGGCCAAAGGGCCTTTTCGCTGCCGTATGAATCTATGAACCAAGCCACAAAGGAAATCTTAGGTCAGATGACCAAAGCTTGGTCAAAGCTATAGGTTTTAAGAAGTGTCTTCAAGGAATAAAGTGAGGCAGAGAGGTGGAGAGATGTAGGGCAGGAATTATATTGCTTGCAGCTTGGACAATGGAAAGCATGGACATGAATGATGAAAAAATTATGAATGGCAATGCTCAAGAGGCAAAAATTAGCTGAAAGCGGATGTCTCAGGGCATTTTGTGGCTGGAGGATGTTGCAGAAAGTAATGGTTCTGAAGGGGCTAATGTTAAATTAACTCCATCATTCTACTGATGACAAACCAAGGCTGTGGGTAAAGACATGGAGTTCTCCACCAGCTTTCAGAGGAACTGGACATATTCATGTGTATTCATAAACCAAGGTCCTAGTAATTGTGCCTGACCAAATATTGTTGAATTTATTTGTATGGACAATAAACCATCTTGTGTATTAAATATACTCCTGTTTTCATTCATGGGATGTGCATACTGGTGGCTAGGACAGAATTTATTACCTATCCGTCATTGTCCTGGAGAAGATGGTGGTGAGATATTGTCTTGAACAACTGCAGACCTTGGGGTATCAGTACATCCACATTGCTGTTAGGATGTTCAAGGATTTTGACCTAGCAACAGTAGGGAAACACTTTTCCAGTTCCAAGTCAGGATGAATAGTAGCTTGGAGGGGAACTTGGTGGTCTTTCAGTGCATTTGCTGCCTTTGTCCTTCTAGGTGGCAGAGATCACAGGATTGGAAAGGGCTGTCTATGGACATTTGGTGAGTTACTGCATTGCAACTAGTAAATGGCACCTACCGTACATCGGTGGTGAAGGGAATGAATATGCAAGGTGGCAAATGGCATGCCAATCAAGAGGAATGCTTTGTCCAGAATGGTGTCAAACTTCCTGAGGGTTGGTGGAATTGCACCTATCTGGGCAAGTAGAGGGAATTCCATCAAATGCCTGACTTGAGGCTTGTAGGAAGTGGACAGGCATTGGGAGTTCAGGAGTTGATTCACTCACTGCAGAATTCATAGCCTCTGAACTGTATTGTAGCCGTTGTATTTATTTGACTAGTCCAGTTTAGTTTATGGTCAACGATAACCCCCAAGATATTGACAGTGGGGAATTCAGCAATGGTAATGATATTGAGTAACAAGGAGAAATGATTAGATTGTCTCTTGTTAGAGGTGGTCATTGCCTGACATTTGTGGGGTGTAAATGTTACTTGCCACTTATCAATCTAAGCCTAGCTCTTATCCATGTCTAGCTTGACATATAATGCTTCAGTATCTCAGGTGTTATGAATGGTGCTGAACATTATATAATCATTAGTGAACACCCCATTTATGAAATTATGATAGAGGGGTGCACTGTCAAGTTATGAAGTAGCTAAAGATTGTTGGGCCAAGGGACCTACCCTGAGGGATTCCTGAAGTGATGGCTGAGATGTTTGACTTCCAACAACCACCCTCCTTTCTGCAAAATTTGACTCTAACCAGCAGAGAGTGTTCTCCTGATTCCCACAGACTCATTTTGCTAGTGCTTGTTGATGCTATGTTCTGTAAAATTCTACTTTGATGTCATGGGCAGTCACTCTCACCTCACTTGTATGGCAATTTATCTTCTACCACTCACTAGTTAGGTGCTATACAAAACTGCTGGGCTAGCCTGGAGTCTCCAGGAAATGGAGATCAATCTCTAGGACATGACAGTGTGCAACCCTGGAGACACTTCACAGGAATATTATAAAGATTGTTTTTATTTTAACTTTTTCTTTGAATATTTCTCTTTACTACATGTAAAATTATTGAAAATGGGGCTAAAAAAAACTGATTGACATTCAGACACCACCCATTGAGGTATAAGGATGGATGTGATGGCTGATTAATCGCTGGGGCATGGGGAACAAACATGTGATGAAATGTCCAGCAACATATTTAATTATAAATGGCAACCTTAAAATTAATACTGTTTCTCTCTCTTCAGATGCTGCCTGACCTTTTGAGTATTTCCAGCAATTAGGGCTTTTATTCATGTTTCCATCATCTGCAATAATCTCTTCTCCAATATTTCTTTGCCTCCTCACCCACAATTTTCTATATTTATCTTTACTTATTCTTCCTCCATATCCAAAATCCCCAACTTCCCACACCTGCTTGAAGGGCAAAGAAGTCTCTGATTGCCTCCTGTACTAACCAGCCATTGTATGTCTGATACCTACTCAACCTCTTCTTTAGCGATATTCAAAGACTGAGCTTCTTCCCAGGACAGAGAATTCCAAAGATTCACCATCCTCCGAGTAACTCTGAACTGCTTTCTGAAATAGCCTTGCAAGTCAGTCAGTTCAAGGGCAAATAGAAATAGGTCTTGGTCTTGCCAGTGACACACATATGGCCTTGAGAGGATGAAGGACTTCCTCCAGCTTCTATTTACTATATTCCTTGGTCTATATGTCAATATTGTCACTTAATTAAAAAAAATACAACTCATCATGATCAACGTATTCTGAATCCATTACGTGTTTGTTTCTGCATGTTACTTATGCAGGTTACTTTTTTCTACGTTGACATAAACATTTGGTTTAATTTGAAACACCTTTCTCCTCGTTGGAAAGGAATAGTTCAAACATCATTGTGCTATAAGAATTATTTTTTGCCATCTTGCACACAACTCAATTTGCCCCATACTCAAAAGAAATGACCCTTTCCACCATTTCAATACCCAGCTTCAGAAATAGCTAATATTTAAGAATAGAAAAGGGTCCCCGTTAAATTATCAAATTCTGATAAAAACAATAAATCTTTCTTTTAGAGTGAAACAAAGGGGACAAATTAATTCTGCAGTCAGGCTATAAATTATCTCCAAAGTGCTCATAAGCTAAGCAGTGTGAGACATCATTGGGAGAACCATCTTAAATCATATGGGTTTGTTATTATGTAGGGCATGTGTCCAGTGCAGTCAAGTAGGTTTAAAAAGTGCTTAGGTAGCCAGTTGGATTTTTACAACATTTATAAACATAAGCAGAATCCGTTTTAATGCTGTGATGAAGTAATGGATCTATATGTGCATGTAAGGAGAACAAATTGAGATGTATTATCAAGCAAAACAAAACCAAGATATCTACTGCCTATGCACCATGACCTGTATGTAAATCAGCCTGGAAACTCAGTGCAACAACAGTGCAAAATAAAAACAAATTACACCCATCAAATCAACAGAATAGTACATTTTAATTTGCATGATTTTGTTTCACTGTTTAGATGAAACAATGTTACCCAGTTAACTGCTGAATTATATTTTCAATCTCTGTTGTGAGATTAATATCTGTGAAATCCAACAACATTTAAAAGCTAACTTAATTAAGTAAATATTACTTGCACTGAGGCACTGGTGGTTTTCAGGGAAATAATGGTAAAAGAGTTACTGCGCAGAATTAAATCAGGATGTGTCATATATGAGTCACAGAATTGGTACAGCGCAGGAGGAGGTAATTCAATCCATTGTGTCTGCACCAGTTCTCCAAATAAGCGTTTTATTTACTGCCATTCTGCTGCCTTCTCCCTGTAACCCTGCACATTGTTTTCAAATAGCCATCTACCTTGCTTTCAAACGCCTCAATTGAATCTGCCTTCACCACATTCTCACATCGTGCAGTCCAGATCCCAACCACAGGTTGTATGAAAAAAGACTTTTCCTCATATCATATTTGGTTTTTTTCTGGCCAACACCACTTTAAATCTGTGCCTTCATATTCTTGATCCTTTAATGAGTGAGAACATTTTTTCCTTATTTACTCCATCAAGACTTCTCATGAGAGGTCTCAAAATCAACAGTGTGTGGTTAACTTCTGGGCCTTATTGTCTCCCTGATGTTAAATTATCAGCCTCTATAAACCTGGTTTTCAGCACTTCTTTTTACCTCATTAGCTGCTTATTCACCATTAACACCCTTAAGTAATTTTAAAACCCTGTGTATCCGAAGCCAGATTATTTGTGTCATATCTGAGGAGTTGTGCAATATATACTCCAACTTGTCAGAAGAGGATACATGAGACTTTTACTTGCTTTATTAGTATGATCATAGTAACTTTTAATCTTTTTCATTCATGTCTCCTCGCAACAATTTCTCTCAATTCTTCCATCTCCCTGCACCATGCCTTTGTTAAATAGCTTACTGAGTTAGGCCCTACGCTAATGTTTCCATTCCCAGAATCTCAAGCTTGTAAAATTCCTTACTTTTGTTATTTGCCATCCCTGAAACTACTTGATTTTAAAATTCCAAAAAAATTATCATCTGACCATCTCTTGATTTTTTAATCTTTTCTCAATTTCTTACTTTTTCAGTCCATGTTAATTATTCTTCCACACTATTAAATTGTAATGGTACAAATTGCTAAGTGAAGATAAGCAAATTCATATTCCTAATGTACAATAATTGAAATCTTAATTTTGTCAGTTTTCCCATTTAAAAGATACTTTATTAATTGCTTCAAAAGTCTACTGAAAAGATTAATTTCAACAGTTACAATTTATTTCTGTTGCTGTTCCTTCTGGATACATATTGAATTTTGTTTTGTTTCAATGTTCACATTTAACACATTCATGGAACCATATTCCAAATACTTTTCATATCAAACAATGAGTTCAGTTAAAACATTATGGAATAACATTACATGTTTTCAACAAAGTGATCCATTTAATGAAATTTAAACTCTAAGTTATTACCAAGTCAACCATCTGAGAAATATTTAAAGATTGCAATACTTGGCCTAACTTTAACTAAAATAAAGGGCAATTTAAAAGGAAACATGTTGTAGTTTATTGTTTATGTATTTTTGTAGACTAAATAAGATTATTTAGTTTGGGCTTTCTAATCACAATGCTTAGTCAGTTTGTATCTTGTGAATATTCTGTTTAGCTTCAGAAGGAAATAATCCATTTGTTAACCAGTATGACAGAGTAGCAAAAAGAATGATGTTCCATTTAAAATGCCACCCAGTACTGCGCTACTCTCTAAGATGTGATTTTCTCTTCAGATCACTGAACTTTCATTATCTTATCACCTATCAACACTTCACTACATTTCCGAAAGCTGCACAAGTTTATAAAAGACCCTGAAATGTAGTCACCTTTTCTCATAATAAATGATCACAGATGTTGTGCAAAAAGAGCTAACCTAACTTTTGCCATATTGTATATTCTTTTTACCCAGGTTCCATTCATAAGAAGTTACAAAAGCTGCAATTATGTTGTTTTAATGATGCTTCTGTCGGTTTGTATGGAGGGAAAAGGCTGAATACATGAATAAATTTCCCAATGGTAAGGATTTAACATTTGCACGTTATTGTTGTTCATCTCATGAAAATTTGGAACATACACAATGGATTATATCACTTGCACATTATAGATGAAGATTACCATAAATCATGCACATATATTGAATTGCCATAAGGTATAAATTCAAATCATACAGTTGCTATGGCATTTGGCCATGCCAAGTGGTATATCTCGTAAACAACATAACTTGGAATGCTTTTGAGTTTTATGTATCATGATTTAAAATATATTGCATCTCTCATGTTTTACTGACTTGCTTAAGTGTACGCATCCACGCAACTACACTCTGGAATGTCAACTTTTCAGAAATGTAAACATGTTTTAATTCTGGGTGCAGTGTAAAGTAAACTCTCTAAAAGTTTAGTGAAAAGAAAATTTGAAAATTGAATTAGGTTCCAAATTATTACCATTAAAAGATATTATGGTGAGAAATTCTGGAAAAACTTCCTAATAATGTCTAATAACCTATCTGTAATTATCATGCTACCAACACCACCCACCTTAGCCGCCTTCCTGCAAAAGCTGCAAGCCTAATCTTTCACATGCAATACACATACTTACACATCCACATACATTATACCTAATGTTGAGTTCATCATTGCTAGAATCTTAACTAGGTATGGTTTCAATATTCCATACTTATTCATTATGGGCAATCTTCCTGAAAATGTAAAGAACATTTTTATAAACAAAGGCATTAAGATATCTCTTATAACTTTGCTCATGGTAAGTCAAATGATGATGTGTTCTCTGAGCACAGGACTGCTATACTTGACAATGCACTGTGTGTTTTATGTTCATTTTAAAGCAACAAAGCCTAAGTGTTAATTGATATAGGCTCATCTCAATCAAGATTCAAAGATAGCTTGATCAGATTGGAATGTTCTATGCGTTATCAATTTTTCAGTTACAGCTGAAGGTAGGTTCACAAAGGAGCCTGGAACTGAGAGACTATGTTCATGAAAGCACCTAATATAATTTCAATATAGAATCAGGTTGGCTACTGAGTCCAGAACTATTGTGTACTGTATTGGCACCGTGACAGTTCATGGTGGAATTATCATTTAATGGCATCCCATCCACCACATTCAACATTTACTCTCTTTACCACTGATGCATAATGACAGCAGGTTGTCCAATCTCCAATGCACCATATCCTTCAACAGCCCCTTCCAAACCTTTGAAATCGTCCAGAAGGTAAAACCCATCACCAACAAGTTCCACACCAACTCACACAACATCCTGACTTGGAACTATATCACTGTTCCTCAACCGTCACTGCAATGAAAATCTTGAAACTCCTTCCTAGCAGCACTGTGGATGTTTCTAAAACCCACTGAGTATTGTAGTTCAAGAAGGCAGCTTACCATCATCTTCTGCAAAGCAATTAGAAATCAGCAATAAGTACTGGCCATCAGACAGGCCCATATCCAATGAATGATTTTTACAAAATATAAATGAATGTTAAAAGACTGTTATAGAGTCATAGAGTGTACGGAATGAACTGCCAGAGAAAGTGGTAGAAGCAGGTACCATTACAACATTTAAAATGCATTTGGACAGTTGCATGAATGAAAAAGGTTTAGAGGGATAATGGGCCAAAAATGGGCAAATGGGACTAGTTTAGTTTGGAAAACCTGTTTGGCATGGACAAGTTGGGTTGAAGGGTCTGTTCCCATGCTGCATGACTTTTTTTTTCTGAGAGTCATGTGAATTATTCCAAAAGTAATGTATATGCCAATGAGAACATGAGCTACATCTTCCTTGATACTTTGAGGATGGGCAACAAGAGATCCTTGTTGTAGGTTTAAAGCTAATGTCCTACTTTTACAACACAGCCAGACAGCTCCGATCACTTGTTTCTGAACTAAATATGAAAATCAAAGCTTGTCTTAATCAATATGAATGCATGTAAGATTTTTTGCCTTAACAAAATATTGCTGATCGTACTATCTTTCAGATGAAATGATGCACTAAAAGCTCAGATGGCTGAAAGGTTCGGTGGATGTAAAATGTTTCTTGATACTGTTTGAGGACAGGCATTGGAGATACACTTAGTATCCAGGACAATTTTTACTTCTCAATCACTATCACACAAAACAAAATCTGATTATCACATTCCTGTTTGTGGAAATTTTCTGCATGAAAACTACCTTTTCATCAGTGAATAAACTTCAAATGTATTTCGCTGTCTGCAATGAATGTTTGGATGGTCCAAGGTTGTAAAAGGTGTTATATAAATGCAAGTATTTCTTTTTGTTACAAATCCCATCATTACCATTAGCTCTTGCGATCTTTTTCTCTGGGTGATGAGGTGTCACTAGAGTCAGCACAGCTGACACCACAAAAGTAATCAGCAATTGCATTCAACTAAATAAAACGTCATAGATAAAGTCGATGGTTGTTCTGAATGTTCTTTTTACTTTGTGAAAAGACTGACTAATGGTCCACGACGGCGCACTGTCATCAACAAACAAATCGAATACCTCTTCCATCCAAAAGGTTGAAATTCAAACTCATTTCCAGACTTCTGTAATTCAAAACTACTTGCTAATTGTGTTTTAAACTGTATTCAATACTAAATTACAGTGGTTTCGATGCCAGTACCCATGGTGGATTTGAACGGTGGAGGAACCATTCAGCAATCTTACAGTAATAAATATTATGCTTTGTCAATCAAATTTCAGGATGGGTTTATAAAAAAAATCAAAGAAACCTCAAAAAAATCCCAGATGTTACACAGAGGAACTGCACTCGCTCGTGTGGATTGTATGGCATAAAAGGTAATTGCATCGATTTTGATGTGGCTTTTTTTTTAAAGACTTAAGATTGCATTCGGCGTAAGAAGGATTATTGATTGCACATTATAAACCGTGCGGATTTTGCTTGATAACACACGTCTTTTGAAGTGCGCTGTTTTGCAGAAAAAGAACGCAAATACATGGAAGACTGAAAAATGTTGACTCGGGGTAATAACTCCCTCATTGACAAACCTTCAAGTCCTCCCATTCTACGTTGGCGAAACGTTCAGTTCAACAAATGCAGAAATTGAAAATGTGCCAAATGACTAGCTGTGGCAACTTTGATCATGATTAATCGAATGTGTGTTATATGATTTATGTTCTTTGTGACTATAGCATCAATTTATCAAAGCGAGAATTTAGAACAGCTACAGTGAGTTCCACAGATACCACCCATTGAGAGAATGATTGGCTTATTTAGCTTTCAGCGATGTGAGTCATGAAATAATGAAGTTTTTGTTAAACCCATTGAACCCCCAATTTCTGAGCCGCTCTTAGCGCTCCCTCTATCTTTAAAACAAACGGTGGCCTGAGAGGGGGAAGTCGTGTTCCACAGATCACAACAGATCGTAAAGACAAAATATGTTTTCTTTAAAAAGTAACCTCAACTTGTGCTCAACTGAGTTTTGGGGACGTGGTTGGCGAATGTTTGCCCCAGACATGAAAATGTTAAATCCAGATTTTAGACTATTTTCGCGCAGCGTGCAGGAAACAGAATGCATCCGTCACGTTTGCTTTTCTTTGGCTGGTTGGGAAATGCTTTCTGTAAATAATATGTGAGCATTTTGCTGATTAGATTGTATGCGCACAGCACGTGTGGAGCTGACGTTCTTATCCAGAAATAATGGTGTACGGTAGAATCCCAGAATATAGTGGCAAACGTCATGATGTCCCAAAGTCTCTCTGAGATCGTAACGTGTGACTTCATTAAAATCGGGATGCCGCTGTGTTTTCTTTTTGTTTTTTCTTTGAATCTCCGACAATAGTAAATTATCCGTTTGTGCAGGCCTAGAAATGTATTTTTTGTAAGGTAGAGATCACCAACTCATTTGGTGATTGCGTTTTCTAGCGTGAAATTATTAAAATGAAGAATGTACAAGACAATAAATAAGAATCAGTGTTATTGTACACTGTCCACACGGGTAATATCGTATCCCACTAGAATCATATTGACTGGGATTGTTCCTTGGTTGGAGAGCTAATAATGGTGCGCTTCGGGCGTTGGTGTTTCTTCAACAGATTGTATGCAAAACAAAAATTAGACAGCTTATATTTTGTTTTGTGTGATGGATTTGGTATTCCGCTAATTGATAAACAAGCCAGTTCTTACGAGACTTAAAGAATGCAATACTTTTGAAAAACAAAACTGCAGACATCAGTGACTGGAGTAGTTTTGGCTCTAGTTGCTTGTGAACAGCAAATCATAACCTCTCAACTTGATAATTTGCATGAAGAAATGCGGTTAACGTACAGTTCAGAACCCTAATAGAAAATGTCGGCCGAGGCTGTAAAAAGTCTTTCTTAACTCTGTAGAACAAAATCGTAATGCTCTTTTTTTAAAGCATCCATTTATTGCTCAGGTAGGAAACCATCTCCAAGTATTTTTTTGGGACATATTAACCAACTCATTGTAAAGTGGACTGAAATACTAAGGCTTTGTATCGTTAGCTCATATACGTGCAATCACTTCCAATGGGGAAGGGGGGCGGGGAAGCACAGATTGCACTAAACTAAAGGCAGTTTACACCCCAATCCCACTTATCAACCCATGGTGTTTCTAAATAGATTTCACTAGTCAAGAATGAAAAGACAATAAACAATTATTCGTTGAAACAAATGGACGCACGTTACTAGAGATCCAGTCTTATGGTTTCCGACCAATATAAGCGGGCTTGGAGTGTCCGGAAATAATTTGGAAAAATATCCAAACGAAAATGCCATACATATACAAAAGTGTATGACATCACTGAGAAGGCTGCAACACTGTAACATATCACTGGGTAAGATACAGTGCTGTAACACATCACTGGAAAGGATGAGGCACTGTAACATATTGGGAAAGGTACAGCTCTGTTACATAACACTGGAAAGGCTACTGTAAAACACTATAACACATCACTGGAAAGGATACAGCACCACAACACCACTGCAAGGGTTACTGTACAGACTATAACACATTAGTGAGAAGGATACAACACTGTAACATATCATTGGGAAGGATACTGTACCACACTGGAGAAGGAGACAACACTGTAACATATCACTGGGAAGGATAAGTCACAAGTGGCAATCTACAGCAATTCTTTGTTTAACATAGAAAAAAGTAAGCGTGCAAGAGGTATAGTGTTGTACCAATTTTAACTGAATGTTGTGAACAAACAAATATTGTCAGTTTAGTCATTTCTAGTTAAAGCAACCCTAGGTTAACAAAGAGGTTAACAAAAATATAAACACTTTAGCCGACAAAAGACAATAATAGATATATGACGCAACATTTACATTTTTCATTGACTATCAAGTAAAAGACAGCAAATATTACCTTTAGTTTCCCTGCACTACCAATAAATGAAAATTACAATCTTGTATTAATTTGACACCGAGTTACCTGCTCTTGTATACAACACAACGAAAATTGCCGTGATGTGCATTGTATCTAATCTCAGAATAAGTAAACTCCAACCTTACAAGAATCGTATGATAAACGGCTGAGGAATTGCGATCCTAACATTTTTTTAGTCTAATATCGACCTAATTTGAAGGTATTTCAATTATGTTGTAAAGATGTAAATCAGGATTTCCTAGCGAATGAAGAAAATGTGCCAAGTCATTATGTAACTAATTGAATCATGAAATCCAAAGCATAGAGCAAAATTTTTTTTAAAAAATGCCTTAAATTCTTAAATCTTATTCTAATATATTTCAACGAAATTGTTTGGAAGCGAAATAAATTGAAACCCGAAACGGATACGCCTAATGATTATGTTGTTTCTGTTGTGCGTATCCAAGTTTCAAAACTTTGCCGAACTCATTTCACATATGTCCTTTTGGTGCTCCTGGGCCAACACAGAGACAAGTCAATGATCCAAAAATATAATTCACTTAAGATGTATAACAGAATATTTAGATTTCAGGAGATTAAGCTTGACAACTAATTTTACATGATCATATTTTAAAATATTTGTTTCCAAGAAGTATTTGTTCTGATTGATCTGATACACCAGATAGTCTTCGTTAGATTCTCATACCAAACCCATGTGATCTTTCATGCGTTTCTGGACAATCATTTTCCGCACTGGCGCAAAAGAAAAGGTCCATGTGGCGAGACGGACGAGACAGAAATTCTTTGTACATGACAGACATATAACAGCACTGAGTACAATCATGACGTATCATGTTAGGGACACCGTTACAAATTCGATACAACCTGCCGCTATTTAATCATCGTTAGCAATGTGGTTACGTTAAGTTTGCATCGATGAGTTCTGGACATTTGACCAGAGCTTTCTCACTGAGACGGTGGAGCGTTTTCTAAAGCAACAAGCCGCCCTAACAGTATTTCTAAGCTAGAAATTGCGAAGAATGTAATTTTTCGTTCTCACTCAACTGTTCGAAAAATTCACCTGCTCAGTGCTACTAATCCAAGAAACTGCCTCAGCATGAGCCTGTACAATTAATTAGCATTTTTTTAGAAAAACTGGTGTGCATGTGCTACAGTATGTTCTGGGGTGGAAATTGTCACTAGGTTGCGGCTATTGTGCAAAAAAAAGGGTAATAATTATTTGGAATTCACTGTCAAGTCGATTCTATCATTGGCTATCTATGTACTTGGCCATCGATTTCTCAGTTGGAAATCTCCCAATTTCTCGCTAATGATAACACGTGTATTTCTCTTAACCTATTCTCTGCTTCTATCGACTTTCAATGAACCAACCTTCAAACAATTTCATGTTTTGACCGATCTGCTGTACCTTTTACTATTTTCAGATTCTGTTTCAAATTTCTAAGCGCGCTCCTTAAAACAAAAGAGTAAGCCTTTGCAGATAAATAAATCCTAAAAATCTGAAACAAAAACAGCAATTGTTGAAAGTGCTCAGCGGGTCTGGCAGCATTTGCGGAGAGAGAAACAGAGTTAACGTTTTCAGCTAAGTGTGATTTCTTCAAACCTTATGTTTCTAGTATCGAAGGGAATGTTTAATGAAACAGTAAAGACCATAAGATTTCGGAATAGGAATAGGCCGTTCAGCCCCTCGATCCTGCTCTGCCATTCAATAGGATCATGGATGATCTGACAAACCTCACTTTCCTGCGCTTTTCCCACAACCCTTGATTCCGCTATTGATCAAGAATCTATATCAGCTTTAAACAGACATAAGGACTCCGCTCCCGCAGCTCTCTGCAGCTAGGAGTTCCAAAGACTCATAACCCTTTGAGAGAAGAAATTCCCCCTCATCTCAGACTTAAATTGGTGTGCCTTAATTCTAAAGCTGTGCCCTCTTGGTCTGAGACCCTCCCGTGAGGGGAAACATCCTCTTATCATTTACACGGTCAAGCCCTTTTAGAATCCAATATGTTTCAATGAGATCACCTCTTACTCTTCTAAATTCCAGAGTCCCAACCTATGTTCATAATATTTGTTGTGTGCTAGTTAGGACTGTTTTGTATCTTTCTCCAGATTTATTTATTCTCTACTGTAAGATCGTTGACACAACAAAACATGTAGTCCTGCTGAATTTCTTAATGCTGAAACTATTTTGTTGGTATCGCCGTAGGGTGTGGAAGTAACTCACTTTTGAACTGGCCAAAGTTCGCTAAACAACCATAATTGACATAGCAGTAAATATGCATTTGTTCTTTTTATTCTAGTCTCTTGACAGTGATAGTCCCTTATCACGTGTGTTTACTTCAGGTCAAGTCGGCTCTGTCCCTGCAACATTCAGTGCTGCTTTCAACCAATAAAGAACCTCGAAGAAAGACCTCTAGTGCTTACTCGGTAGAATTACAATTTCCGAACACAATAACTGTAATCCTCAACACCGAGCTCCCTTAATACATTGCACTCTGCATACAATTGACATTTACAACTTTAGCATCACTATTTTCCCAACCGCATGCAATTTTAAATGGGTCAATCTCTCCTCAAAAAGATCATTCCAACAGGAGGAGATCTGGAAATCATTATCTCGAACTGACCTCAGCTGATAAAAGTGACAGTTTGAAAAATGGACAAAGATATTGCATTTTGATACTTACTTAAACTGGGTTGGAAATTGGAGTGGCCACTAATTCATGAGAGTCAAAATTATATTGTCACGTTTGTACACAGTTGAGGTAAACAATGAAAGTGATTTCGTTCGAATCTGCTTTTGAGACGGTTGACAGTCATTCAGTGCTAAACTGAGGTTCGATTTAGAAACGCATACTTCCGACATTTGCTTGTACCAGGACCTGCACATGGATTTAACAGTATTTTCTGAAAACCCTGAGTAATATTATGAATTTTGTGGGGAAGAGCAAAACTAAAGGCCATCAAGATAAGACAATTACCAAGAAGTTCAAAAGGGAATTCAGAAGGAGCTTCTTTATGTAAAGAATGGTGAAAAATGTGAAACTGGCTACCGCAGGGAATGGTTAATGCCCACAATATAGATGCCAGGGTTCCTTCACAATCCTGTGCAAACAAACTAACATGATTTTGTTTCTGTCTGTAGCGTCTTGGGACATTTCACAAGACAATACATATGCTTTACTGGTTCTGGCTGAGAAAGAGGGGTTCCTTAAATGCTTACATTTGTGAAAATTACTTAAGACGCTGTCTCTACATTAAGACACCAATGCAGTATTCCCCTCCCGTGAGGGTTAAACTTGTTTATCACCACACCAAGACAGCAAATCTGGTCTTTTCCAAGTCTAGTTGTGTGAAGCACGGAAAAAAATACAATGAACTCAAACGGAGCTGGAAATCTTGCAAAGGGTATCTAATAAAGTAGAAAGTTAGAATTCGAAATGTTTCGCTTTAAGCAGTACGTGTAGTGAAAATAGTCTATCTGATTGGAAAACATGTTTATAGTGCACAAAGTTGCTGTAAACAGTCAAAAACCAAATCCGGTCAGATAGTTATTTCATTGGTCAAAACATTGGCGAAAGAATTTTAATTGTTCGATGCTTTTATTAAGAATATTTTGCACAATCGAGTGCGTTGGTGTATGGAAATTCAAATTTGGATTCATGCGCTATTTGGCTTGAGAATAGTGAAACCAATCACCCCACCCTCTTAATTAAAAAGGCAATTAAAACTACAATTAACAAGACAGCGACAAGAAAACATTTGACAGAATTACGCCTATGGTGATCTTGCCCCACATGCATCAACTTAGTTTTAAAAAAGTCAGTTTTTTAATCTTGAATTGTCTGTGCATAAAAATCCCTATTAACATAAATCTGAGTTTTGGGAAATGCATTTTAAAAGCTTGGTTTATCACTTATTGGCAGTGATGGCGATAAATGCGAGTGTCCCTCTCCCTGTAGAAAGTAGTTGCAGGTCAGTTTTACCAGGCTTTGGCCTGCGCGAGGGAGATGGATAGATTCATGGCACCTTTAACGCAACAAGCTTAGAGTCAACGAAAGAAGGCTAATCGCCGCTAGGAATATTGGCGCACGCTCATGAATCCCAATGAAACTTTCATTCTAGAACAGCAATGCCTTTGAGCAGGTAAAGGGACAAAATCGGCTACACATGCCTTACAGTCATGATCACGAATCCTATTCGTTTCCGTATTATAACGCATACACACTTGGCCCGTGTTCCTGCATTTTAATACTTGGAGGTTGTCAACACCCTAATCCTAATATTTGGGAGTCGTTTAGGAAGCAAGAACGGCTAATGAATGATACTATCGTGTGTGCCTTAACTGGCTGCCTTTTTAAGTTTGGAATTCTGATAGAAAAAAAACTGCCGGCCCGAAACGTCAAGTTTTCCTGCTCCTATGATGTTGCTTGACCTGCTGTGTTCATCCAGCCCCATGCTTGTTATCACATATTTTGTCTGTTGACTGACGTGCCAATGTTTGCGTTAAAGCAGACTCGAATTGTGCTTTTTTGTTTAACGCTGGCGATACAAGTTCAGATCATAAAACTGTGGAAGAGGTTGTAAATTCCCTCAACTAAAGAGTTGTCACATATTTTGTGCAATCACGTCATGGAAAATCTGTCCCTTCGACTGAAGAGCCAGCCGGAATCGGTCGAGCGAGGGACGCCACCAAAGTAATTTAGATTTTCTGAGCCAAAACGTTATAGCTGGGGCTTTTGTTACTGGTGACTGAAAAATAATGTTAACGCTCTGCTGACTCCATCCATCTCCTTTACCAAGTATACGGTTCGACCAAGACTCCCTGTCAAGTAAATCTGTGAGGATGTGACCTGTTCCTAAGTCACAAAATGGGGACTATGGAGCTCAGAACCGGCCCTACTAGTCTGAAAATGCCTGATCTCGCAAGCTAAGCAGACTCAGGCCTGGTTAGTACTTGGATGGGAGACCGCCTGGGAATGCTAGGTGCAGTAGACTATAGAGCTCATGCCTGTTCAAGAGGAACCCTTGTAAACAAACTTAAATTCTAGAGCACCTAATGGGTATATGATGAGATGCTCGTTGTTGAAATAAGGTGAAGTAGCAAATGCACCTTATCACCAAGTCAATGTGTTTTATCCATTCCAATTCGCTTTGTTTCAAATGCTTGCTGTACCTCGGTTAAGTAACTAGAGACAAGCATTTACTATTTTGTATGGTCACTGCAAATATTATGCTCCTGCTGTCTTTGAGATTATAATTTACAACATGAGAAAGATCTCAGTGTGTCTCCTCACACAGTAACAAGACCTCACTAGTTATATTGCGGCATTAACTTAAATTGTATTAACAGGTCAGTACGTTTGCTCCCCTGTCAACACACCCCGATACTACTTCAGCAACAGAAAACACAGCTGAATTGGGAAAGTATTTCCTCCACGTCAGCCGGTACCCTAATCTCTCCCATCTCATAAAGTCCAGTTAAGAGAACATCATGCGCCATCAAGTCTTTCAGCCTAATGCATGGGTTGCTATGATCCTGCAATAGATAGTGCATAACCAAAATAAGCTATTACCAAGAGCAATGTACAAGAAAGCAGCCAGGAAGATACTTTTTACTATTTTCTTTACTGTGTATTGTAGAATCATTTATAACAATACACATCAAAATATTGACCTTGTACAAAATGACCTCCCTTTGTTTTGATATTCACGTTACTGGGCAAAATGTTTCATCCTATTGTTTTATGTGCCTCCTTCATTTCACTGTTACTCCTGCTTTAGGGCTTTTTTTTACTGAATACAATGATGAGCAAAAGTACGGCTCACAACATAACGCGAAAAGCGGGGAGAGGGGATAGACCAATTAGTTTCCAATCCTGGGTCCCTCTTTCCAGATGGCATTTGTAAGTTTTGTGCGTGTGCGTGCGTGTGTGTGTGCTATTCATGAACCGACCTTGTGCCTCCATTAAGAAGACACTACATTACTCTGTCACCACCATGGGGGGGGGGGGGGGGGAAGAAACGTATAACAGTTGATGGAATTACTCCTGTCACTACCCCCTTGTCTTGTATAAACGTTGAGGGATCAATTTCCATGGTTGCCCTCAAGTTCTAAGTTAGGGAGGGTTTTATATTTAAATATTCGCTGTTGAAGGTGATCGGTGTGTGAACTTGTTGGGGGTGGGGTAGGGGGTTGCTAATTAAAATCAGGGAGTGGAACGGGGCACACGCGTGCCTCCATTCCAGCGAGGTGGGTGGTCTCGGCACCTCTCTCTACCTCAGCCCCCTGAGCGCTGATAAATGCCTGGCCCCGGCTAACAGGGTCACTGATTGCGCAGCCTGTTTACAATAACTTCACCCAAACTTGGGTCTCTGCACAGCATAATACCCCTTTTATTAACGTTATTTGCACCTCCCATGCAATCTCGAATATAATCAACACGACTCGGCCGGTGCCGAATTTGATCTTAAACGGAAACTGCTTTTTAATGGGCGGTGGTGGGGGGTAGAAATCAAACAGGCCCAAGAGGGTGGGATGGGAAATGTAAAACGCTGACTTCCCAAAAGAGTTGGTTTTATAACAGACGATGCTAAAAAATGCACATGTATAATTTTAGATTGTTAAAATTCAATAAGCGCAGTATTAACTTCAATATTGACTCTGTAGATCATCTTGTACCATGGGCATGAGAAAATATTGCACAGTCAGTTCATCCACATGCACTTAAATCAGATTTTGTTGAAACGAGTGATCTCAGACCGTGGGTTTTCACGAATAAGAAAAAACTTTTTTCTCCATAGATAAATTGTACAGCTTCTTTATTTATCGATTCTCCATTTTAAGTAGAAAGTTCTCTGCATAATATAAAAAACGAGAATCTATGAAATTATTGTCTATTACAGTCGAAGTTGTAAAACATCATCGGGCGGCAGTCATCAATGGACGCAACTAAAACTGTACATTCCAGTGTGAACATTTCGTTCAATCAAATAAAGCTGAAACCTTCTTTGGTACTTAGATAAATCACTGAACTTTTCTATACTTTGTGTTTAAATTATATATGATTAGAACAATATGCATGAGACTGGAATTTAATTTAAAATTAATGTGCGCCAACAAATGCTACACGTTTTTCTCTTGCAGTTTGGATCTTTTCCTTACTTATTCGAAATAAACTTTTTGTAACAATTCTGTTGATGTTTAAAGAGCCTGTATGCGTGTGGACGAAGCGTGTGAATATCATAAAAGAACAGCAGTTCAACATATAGGTATAATATTATTACAAAAAGGCGTTGGCGTAAAGACTATCAAAATGAGGAAATTAAATAATAGAAGTATAATAGATCGAAAGACAACTTAACAACAGTCTGTTCAATAATCAACCTTAAGTATTAACAAAAGAATCTCTAAACTGTTTAGAGAAACATGTCACTTGAATGCAGCGTGTATTTATAACTTTCCATTTGTCTTATCCACTGGAATACACAGATCGGCTTTCGAACTCCTGTCGAGGTTTCATGAGGAATTCAACAAGTTTTATAGTTTTGCTTTTATCCTACTTGCCAATGTGTTTAAAAACAAATTCATCTCCAGTATCATACTCTAGTTGCATTGCACCAACGCTTCCTTGCAATATTGTTAGCTGTTGTGTTTCATTTTCTTTTGAGTTTTGCTTTCTTTTTGCTATCAACCATACTATGTTTTTGCCAAAGCTAGGAAATACTATCACTTAAGTCGTTAAGTGCAGTATATTCCCGATTTCCATCGTTTAAAAACAAAAACGAATTAGCTCTTTGCAGCCAGATTACATTAGGGTTGTGATCTTGTAAACCACTTTAACATTGTGATGTGATTGTGTTCTTGCGAGAAACACAACAATTCAGACCCGTAGAAAATGCTCAATGTTGATGGGACAGCTGTGAATAGGGTCTATGCATTGACGAGGAATATAACATACATTTGTTGCAAATCTCTATTACAGGTCAATTGGCGGCTCCTTGACGGCCGCGCTACTTTGGAAAGTTATGTTTCGTGTAGTAAGTGATATTAAATCTCTTACTATACGGCAAAGCTTACTTTTCGCTGAAAAAAGAAAGCAGCTCGGTTACAGAATCTCTAAGGTGCAACACATTCAATTTGAAGTTATCTCTCGGGCGAAATTAGATGCAAATTCCCTTGAAAATCACACTTTTCTTCAAGATTTGATTTACAGAGGTGTAGTTCTCCCTAGGAATTTAGAGTTTAATTTTATCTGCATTAAATAACATTTCCCCAACATAATCCCAGCCTTATTAGAAATCCGGCGTTATATAGATGAATTACCTTTTTTAACAATTTCGTGATCTTACCAAAGAGAGGTAGTGGGAAATCAGGGTTACAGGCGCCGTCTGGTCGTGTCGCGTACATGAGCTTTTGTAGTTCATCTTTTTGAACTATGGCAACCACCAGCGAGAGTGGCACTTTCTAAAACCAGAACGCCGAATGAAAGCAAGTCTTTCTCACTCTTGTATTCTAATCACGTAAAATCTTTCACACTGTGTAGAAGAACTGCGGAGATATTTGTGATGTCTCTTACCTTAGTTTTTTTAAGAAAAAGATGCGACACGTTATTGCAAACGATGCCAGGCGCCGAGGCTGCTCGTTCACGTCGCTGCTTTTTCCCTCTCTCTCTCTCTCGGAGTGTGTGTGGCAAAGTCTGTGCAGGGCCAGAAACTGGGCACAATTCAGCTTGCAATGACTTATTTATGTATACATATATAAAGAGAATATCTAAACAGTCAGGCGTGAGGCTACAAAAGAGCATTTTGTAAGTAACAGAAAAGAAACAGTATTAAATGGGATTTCACTGAAATTTCTTCAAAAGAGCAGATTGCAGATGTTTATATTGTTTTTGTATAAACATCCTGTACATGTTCCTGTCTATTAAACATCAGTTTTCAAACAAGGGACAGAATGTGTATCTGATCCACATTCTAAATACCAGAAAATCTAATCGTAATTTATTATCAACGATTTCTCAAAATTATATATAAACTGATTCATAAAGTACAATAAACACCCCGTCCTGTTATGAGATTTAATTTTACGTCTTAAAATTTTAAAAAATCTCATTAGACCAACAATTCTGCAACTTCATTTTTGCCATCTGAAATCAACGTTCCTCACGGGAATACTTTTGAAATGATTGATTCTTAAAAAATAATATATGTATTAAATAATTCTAAGTCAGTTTTGTGCTCTTTGTGGCTTAAAAAGTTGTTCATGGTTTAATATTTATATTTATTCATGTTTCCATTTAAATGAACTAACTGTATTTAATATCCGTGTGTGTGCGTGGAGATATATAACTCTATCTACAGAGATTCCCCCCACCGTCCCCAAACATTGTAGCTGGTTTTAACTACGTAGAGAAAGACAGACACCACATCAAATCGCTAATGAAGGCGGGTGTTGAAGAGCATTCACAGCCCACCAGTCCTGACCGAGGTGGGAGGGGGGTCTGGGCGGGGAGTTCCTTGTTCCTTACGTCTTGACAGTCGAGAGGTTCGAGACGCTGATGACAAGAGATAAGTAAACGCGATCTCTTTGGCGTGGCAGATCCCAGAACAACTGCGATGGAAAGCTGCTCCCTGTACAGGCGATCCAGGCAAAAAGTAACAGAGTTGAAGAAATAACTGCGCCGAGGCTCCCTCCCCAGCATTCGGCTGACTTTGTGTGTGTGTGTGTGCTTTTTTTTGGCGGTGGGTGGGGGAAAGATCCGGTCTTTTTTCCTTAAAAGAAATTCTAGAGCAACAACAACAAAGTTTTATTTAGCAACTTTACTTTTGGAAATATTGAAGAAACGGCGGAGTTGAATCAAAGGACTAAAGAAAAAAAGAGGTTCAGAGCCGGCGATTTTTTTCCGCGTTTTGAGTGCCCGGCGACATTAGTTCCTGAATGACGGCCGAGATTCAGCAGCCGCCGGCTCACAGCACGGCCCAGAGCAGCCCCATGTCTGCATCTCCCGAGAAAGCCAACAATCAGACCTCTGTGATGGAATCAGCCATCTCCACCACCAAAACCAAGAAAACAAACGCTGGCATCCGACGCCCTGAGAAGCCGCCGTACTCCTACATAGCTCTAATTGTCATGGCCATTCAGAGCGCTCCTACCAAGCGGCTGACCCTCAGCGAGATCTACCAGTTCCTGCAGAGCCGCTTCCCTTTCTTCCGGGGCTCTTACCAAGGCTGGAAGAACTCGGTGCGTCACAACCTTTCCCTGAACGAGTGCTTCATCAAACTGCCCAAAGGCCTGGGCAGGCCTGGGAAAGGCCATTACTGGACCATTGACCCGGCCAGCGAGTTCATGTTTGAGGAAGGTTCCTTCAGACGCAGACCCAGGGGCTTTCGTCGGAAGTGCCAAGCGCTCAAGCCCATGTACAGCATGATGAACGGATTGGGCTTTAACCACATCCCAGAGACTTACAACTTCCAGGGCTCCAGAGCGCCCATCTCCTGTGCTCCAAACGGGCTTTCGTTAGACAGTAGTATCAGCATGATGAATGGACATCTGCCCAACAACGTTGATGGGATGGCTTTACCAGGACACTCGGTCTCTCACCTGTCGACCAACAACGGGCACTATATGGGAAGTTGTACAGGCTCTTCCGTGGGAGATTACCCCAACCACGCCGACAGCTCAGTGTCCGCCTCTCCCTTGCTGACCGGCGGTGGGGTGATGGAACCTCACTCCATGTACACATCCACCGCTTCGGCGTGGGCACCCCCGGCTTCTGCACTCAACAACGGGGCTCCTTACATCAAACAACAGTCTCTATCACCATGCAACCCTTCGGCGAATCTAACTTCAAACCTGCAAGCACATTCCCTAGACCAGTCCTATTTACACCAAAATAGTCACAATGCGACCGATATACAAGGTACAGAGCTAGAGTATTACAGATAGCCATTAGCAAGAAAGATTTATGCTCTTAAATCGCGGGAGGTACTTTACGTACAAACGACAGAGCAGCGGTGTATTGCCAAGTGATAAACTAACGTAGTAATCTAATTTTAATCTGATTTTTTAAGAATGTACGTAGAATGCAGCACACGCAGTAGTGTGGTTGAACTTACTTCTGCTCCATGCTATTGGGACGAGTCAATCCAGATGTGGAATTTCATAAACAATTATTTTTTTTCTCCTCCCCCCGTTTTATTGTTGTGTTGGAGCTGGTGGCAAGTCATTTTGGCTAAAATAAACAGCGCTACAGGAAGCAACAAAAACAGGGATCAGAAAAAGAAGCCACTTGGAGCTCAAGCGGTTTAATCAAAACAAGGGCTTAGATAAGATTTCAAGTAATTATTTGACGCAGCTTCGGTTCTAATGCAGTCGTTCCAAAGAAAGTGTTTTGCTTTTGGAGTGAGAGCAATTCTAAAACCAAGACTTGTTAATGTTGCTGCTTAAACTTAATTTGGTCACTGTTCTTTTTCTTAAAAAAAGAAAAACTATTAAAGAGAAAAAGTAATGCTTTTCGTGCACTTTCTCTCTGTATAAAGTGTTAGGAGGCTATGCATCAGTAAGATTTAGAAGGAATTTGATAGAGACTGGATTTAGAGTTGTTGTCTTGGAGAAGAGTTTCACAAGTGTCATTAAGTTAAGGAAGTAAGTCGTTTTCGCTTCCTCTGGGTGCACGTAATTGGTTACTAGGCTGCAATGCTAACAAACTAAAAAAGAATAAACCGGCCTTTGTTTTTCCGACAAATTCCAAAACGTGGTCAAAGAAAACATCTCGATGCCATCCCCGCAGGGACAGTGCTTGCTGTGGTGCCAACACGACGGCAATAACAACATCAGAATGCAAAAGGGGCCGACTCCCTGCCGCAGAAACCGTCTACTGGGGATTCATAGCGTGCAGTTCAGCCCCCAGAGCAACTCGGCCAGGAGCCCGATTAACTGTGTGAATCTGCAGTGTGGGGGTGGAATAGTAACTCTCCAGTAGCCCAAATTCCCACTCTCAATTATTCTGAGAAAGATATTCCAGTTTCTGAGCATCTTCTCGGGGATATTTAATGTTTAAAAATCGACCCGATAGCAAATATTCTACGTTTAAAAAAACCTCAAATGCTTACTGTTTTAAACAGTTCCATATTAGGAGCAGCTTTTAAAGTCTAACCACAAACGGTTTGACCTGGTCGATCTTTCTGCCACTCTGACAGACATTGAGTTAACGCTTGTGTACCAGTAGTAACTGCAGATACGCTATGTCCCCACCGGACAAGGACAGATTCTCATTTTATGTGCAATCCAACTTTAAACCCAGGTCTACTTTGTGAATAAAAACAACCACAAATTAATGGCGTAAAATAAATCCGCAAATCATATTTTCCCCTGTGGAAGCATTTCTTCTGTGATATACAAGTTGCTCATCTTGCAGTGGCTGGCAGTATAATAATATTAAATATGACACTTCAGCTTTCCGAACAGATTCAGTTTAACTGATATAACTGATATTGCACTATGAAAGTATATGGATCAAGAAAATTGGAGCAGGCGGCCAGTAGTAACTTGTAAATACAACGGAAATAATTCATCTATGTGACTTCTAATATTTTGACCGTGATAAATTTCAAAATATTAGACCACGTGGGGGAATTTCATTTTCAGATGAAGTAAAGCAGTTCTGACGCGGTGTTTCATGTGGGCATGAAAACTTGCAAAACTTGGGTTTTAGTTAAGAACGAATCGTAATGTCTCGACTTCCGCCTCACCGTCCAAATCACGGTGAGCATCTTTCATTGCGAGGCGAAAAAAAAAAATCAGGCCGGGGAAATTCAATTGACCGGGCGGCAGTTTTCCTTGAGCAGTCTTTGAAATTATCAGAAAGAAAGACAGAGAGATCTATCCTCTGATCTAAACTGGACTTAATATAAAATATGAGCTGACTTGCTGGGACAACTAGGACGCAGTTTTGACATGCAAATGATCCCAGATACGTACTTTGTGCTTGGATAAGTTAAATATTAGTGAATGAATAGTTTTAACAATGACAACTGATTTATTGCATCCAACATTGATTTAAGGAAAAAAAATGATACATTGTTAGGTGGTGACTTATGGTAACATTTATTGGTCTCTGATAACCATATTATAATCAATCCTTTACGCGCATCCATTGTTTGAATTACAGATGTTCTATTAAAAGATGTGTCTTTCACAGTATCGGAAAGTATTGTAAACAATTGGGAACTTCCATTTTAATTTTATTCTTCACAGCCTGGCCTGAAAGCAAGATATTACTAGGCGGGCCTTTTTAATGCTTAGTGTTTAAATACATTCTCTTGAATGGCATTTCTTCATCTCGGTGTGTTTTTTTTTCTCTCCTCTTCCCATTTTCTTTTAATAGGAATTCCACGATATCACTCGCAGTCTCCCAGCATGTGTGATAGGAAAGAATTCGTCTTCTCTTTCAACGCCATGACGTCCCCTTCAATGCATCCATCAACTAATGGATCTTACTATCACCAGCAAGTGACTTACCAAGATATCAAACCGTGTGTAATGTGATCCTATCTAGAAAAATCAGTGGAATATGCTCTCCCCAACCCCACCATCCCCGGTCTTGCACCTCGATAGTTCGCAGCAGCGGTGCGTTCTTGTCCATAGAAACATTGTTTTGGATCCTTATTTAATACATTAAGCGGATCCAGAATTATTACTAGAGAGAGAAAAATACCATTTGTGAAGGCACTTTCAGCGAAGCTCAATCTAATAGTTCCTATTTATTCTAATTTTTAGCTACCCATCATAAATAAAACACCGCATAGCCTCTAAAACTGATCAGTATTGTAAAATAAGTCAATGGTGCAGTGTGTTGGCAATATTTGCCGTTCCTGTAGTGTTTTTGTTTCATATAATGTAAACCAAGCCTTAACATGCATTTTTTAAAAAAAATAAAGTCATTCTAACCTTTTTAAAAAATTGAATATGTATTGAAAAAATACATAATTTAGTGTCTCTTGGCATTGGGAAGATTTTCAAAAAAATCGATATTTTGACACCTGACTTTTAACATAATCTTATGCACTGTATACAAATGTAATTCGTGTGGATTTATAGACGAGATGGTTTGTACCTTTTTGTAGATGGCCAAAATGAAATGCTCTTTTATTCTGTGTATGAAGTCTACATGATATTGTATAAATCAGTAAAAATAAAAAAAAAACACAACACGGCCTGCATTTTAGGCCTGGAATGTGTAGTCTAGTTTATAGGCGGAGAGGTTTAATCGTGTAGACCCACCGCCGGTCGCTTTACTCCCGAGGTCCTGGACAACTGAAACTGCAATGTTTCAAAGTTGACATTTCAGACCTGGGGTGTAATTTATTTGAAAGCTTGTTCCTCTCGGATTATCAGTGTTATTTAACTCTGTAATTGCAGTGCAAATAAACAGCGAGCCCCAAATGCAATTTTTTTGTTTAAAAAACCCAGACGTTAACGAGCAGAAAATTCCGAATTTAAAAACACATCCAGATTAAAGTTTTTTTAAAAGAACTATTTCAAATACAAGGAAATAAATTGACAGATCAAACTCTGGTCCAGACTTTCTGAAATCCTGTGTTCATGCAAAATAGACACAAAATACCGCTGACAATCACATCACCATAAGGCGTGTCCCCGTGTTATTTTTGTGAATAGTGTGGTCAGTGGAATGCAATTGTCGCATTATTAAGGAGGATATCACAGAATTATAACTACTAATAGCAAGTGCATACGAAGACGTTCACGTAGGTATAATTTATATGTTTTATTTTAAAGAGTGTTGTGCCATTTAAGAAGTATATTTTTCCCAAAGGATGTGGATGTCATTCTATTAAAGTTATTGTACTTATTATGCCCACTTCCGTTTCGATGCGAGTTCTCTTCATTATTTCCTCCAACTTTCTGCACACTATTTCCTCTTGTTTCTTGACAGCGCTGATTTCACGTAGACATTCCATTGCAGGTTTTTTTTTGTTACGGAGCTTGATTTTTTTTAAAGTATTGATTATTTTTGTTTGAAAAACCATGGACAGTTTCACTGATGTAAATAGATCGTTAAATTCACACGTGAACTCATCGTTTGTTCTAAGTTGCTGAAATCACATTCCAATCTCTCTATATATACATCTACATTTATGTCCGTGCATTTGTGTATCTCGTGTGATCAGACATGTAATCTGTATATGTGGACATTAAAAATTCTAAAATGCCTTACAGCTGAGAGACATTCTTGGGGGAATGAAAAAAAAAAGCAACGTTCACAAACCTGGCCAGCAACACATTAAAAGTCAAATCAATAAAAGTTGATCAATCTCTCTGTTAACACACTTGGACGCTGGGAGAGAGCCGTGGAGGGTCGTGTGATAAAGGAACGGGAGACTTCTGGAGTGTCAGGGAGAATATATTTTCTTGTAGCGCCATCGCGCGGCCCCGTTTTCCTTTATTGGTTTTAAATAACCGAGGTCAGTATCCCGTCCAAAATCATAGCGTCATGCAGGCAAAGAAATAACACTAAGACTTGCATTTAGATAGCGCTTGCCACGACTTCAACACGTCCCAGTCCACTTGCATACACGCAGTGTCTTTAAAGTTATAACGAAACCTAATTTATTTCTTTAAAGGTAATCAAACAAACTGGAAAATAAAAGAGTGCATCAAAGAAGAAGGACAAATGATTTGATCAAAAAGATGGGTTTTGATGAGCCTGTTAATGGAAGAGGGGAGAGAGAAGAAAGGAGGAGAAGTGCAGGGATAGTGGTCCAGAGTTTAACTGGCCGAAAGCACAGTCATCAGAGGTGGGGCAGGTTTAAAAACAAGCGATTCGATCGGCAAAATGGTAACATTGCACATGTACTCGACAGGAAAACTACCTAGAATTAGAATGGTTCTGAATTCTTCTCTGCTGTTCAGAGTTCTGCCATTTTTAAAATGGGGTCTGTGATGATTTATGTGATTTGCAATGTATGGACTACCCCAAAGTTTCACTAAAATTTAAGGAAGAATGTGGTTCCTGAGGCCCAAACTGGACTCCGATGCAGGAGAACTCCATAAGTTGGCTAATTTGCAATTTCTACCAACTCCTTTTGTTTGTATCACAGATCTTACAACAGGAAAAGGAATTGTTTGGCTCATCGTGCTGTCTCTTTGCACGTATTAGCCAATTACTCAGTCTCCCGAACTTTCTCCATAACCTTGCAGATGAATGGAACGATAACGGGGAGAGGCCCTTGCAGGCGTGGAAAATGCTTGTAGGTTAATGCATAAGTTTGCACGATTTGTTCCAGTCTATCAACACTGCATCAAATCACTTTTTTTTTGCAAAATAATACTTTATTCATAAATTAAATATAAGGAAGTACAAAGGTCCAAAACAGTTCCATACAGACTTTGCAGAAAATATAGTGGAATTTGACATTCTTCGTTAGAGCTTTGATTCAGTTGCGACAAACACTGCATCAATTCAATTGCCCTAACCATAGTAATTGGCTAGCGGGAGAGCAAGCGATACATATGAGCAGATACACCATTAGCCAAAGGTGCGTTTGGGAACACAGTTGTTTAAATTCTATACAGCATTTTAACGTCCTTGCATTGCCTAGTTCAGTAACTCCTCCCAGACAATTTCCAGATGATGTAATGAATGCCAAAGTTTATACTGAAATATATACGAAAAGGATAGAAAACAGATACTGAAATTAGATTAATTTATAAGCATTGATTCCGAAATCCTGTAGTGATGGATTACTACCTACTTTAACTTATATTGAAAATCTTAACCCAATTACAACTATAGTAGGAAGTAGATTTCTTACGGCTACAACATTTTTAACACATCTCACAGATACACACTCAGGGATTAAAATCTTACCTTTTCCACGAGGGTTGGTGCACTGAGTTGGTAGGCTGTTGACTCTGAAACAGAAGGTCCTGACTTTAAGTCTCAATTAAAGATTTCAATATATAATTTAAGCCAAAATTCCAGTATTCATGGAGTGCCACGTTGACAGAGCTATCTCCTGGATCACAGAGTATCTGTCTAGTTGAATATTGCCCACCATAACACAATATTTGAAACAGAGGAGAAGGCCCACAGATCTCCAAATCACTATTCTGCCTGCAACCAAAATCAGATTAGCTGGTTATTCTAATTCACATAATTACAAAATTGTTACATACAGAAGGAGGCTATTCAGCCCATTGTGCCTAGACTGGTATTATGACCTGTTGCCAATCTCCTGCCTGTTCCCTATATTCCCACATACCATTTCTATCCAAATAATCATCCAATGCCATTTTGATGCCTCATTTGAACCTGCCTCCACCATATCTCTGTGGCTGTTTGCACCTTGGCTGTCTTCATTTTCATTAACAGGTGAAAGGTTTAAAAAAAGTTGTAAAGCAAAAGAAAAACAAACAAAGGAAGCTGAACATCTAAATATTTAAAATTGAAATACGCTGCGTGTTTACTGTTTTATAAAACAGTTAGGAGCTTGAAATGGTTAACTGACTTCATGAGATAAGCTCTGCCAATCAGGATAGGAAGGACGATTTCTGGGAGGTGTCAACCAGTCTTGTGTAGAATATCTTAACTTGAATATCAGTGATTGTTCTTAGATTGTTCTTAACAACATGTAGCTAAGGTAGTAATATGCATTTACTCTTAAGTTTATCCTGATATATCACAAAAGCCAATCCTGCATATTAGATATAATGCAAAGTTGCTAAGAATAAACCTTTCTGTGTAATCAGCACTAAAATCATCTTCGTCCAAATACATCACGTGGGCATCCTTTCCCACTTCGTATCAGCAGTTCAACAAATACCAGTAAGAAAGATTGGTTGTAGAAAATTCACCCATAATGTGTTGGCGGTGCTGGAAACTAACATCATGAGATTTATTAATACTTGAGGAGAGAAAGAAAACATGTGAATGTTTCTGGTCTGTTATGGTCAAAGTTGAAGGGAATGGAATTGGTGGGGCGTGGAGGGTGGATGGTGGGAGCACAGGGTGGCAAGCTGGTAGGAAAACAGAACTACAGACGTAATCAGATCAGCCATGAGATTATTGAATGACCCAGCAGGCTCAAGGTATCAAGTGACCCACATCTTCTCTTGTTTCTTTTTTTTTTATATATGCAAGATGTTTGTCAGACGCTGAAGGACCTGTTACATATTCCCAGAATTGACAATTTTTATTTCAACAAAGATAATACTTCATGTCTGAATTTGTGCAATTTACCAAAAGTTCATCTATGGTAAGATACATCTTTCCTGGCCTAGACACTGTCAGATGTTGAATGTTGCAGAGGGAAAAGGATAGAAAAGTGAAGGTAAGGCCAAAAAAAAACACCTCAGTGAGTGGATGGAATGAATCTTTCAATGATAAATTTCAGTAGCCATGTTGGTAATCAGTAGTTATAAATTCAAATTTCAGAATCCAAAAGCGATATAACTAGCAGCCTCAAAGAAAATTTCTAAACTTTCATGCAGTGGTAAAGACCTTTAACAGTTGCAAAGGCTCTTTCACTTGACTGCCATGCCAACAACTTTGTAAGCCAAGGAGTAAGCAAATTCACTGAGCTGTGCTTAGCAGGAAATCTATTGACAATATTGGCTGAAAATCCTGTCGTAAATAAACATCGTTGCACTACTAAGGCCTATTCTGGTGTTGGTAAATCCCTATGTAGCAGTAAACTTCAAGTGATGGAACACATTGCTGTAAATTTTGCACCAAAATGCCAGAAATATGAGCATGGATCAAAGAGCTTGAATGACAGGCTATAAACAATCTCTTGGCCTACCAGACTCATTTTATAAGCTTTTACATATTCAAGAGAAACATTAGCTTTAACTGGAATTTCTTTGTTACAGCTCAGTCTTGAAAACATTTTTGTAGTTTGAGTGGTTATGCTCCTTGAGTTCCATTTACTCAGACCAATTAGAGACTGGAGGGTGAAATATTTAAACACAATCAGCCACTTTTTGTCCAAGTAAATGAACAGATAGAAGTTGAAAATTGTGGTGGAGGCAGCTTTGTCACACTATTGCCCAAGGCCATATGCAAGTGAGTTTATAAATGGTGAGCAGCAGGCCTGCTTGAAACAGGCATGAAACTCCCTCACTATGCAAAATGGAGTCCTACACTGATTGTAGAACCCGAGGGTGCTGATGTTGCATTATTAAATCCTTTCAACAATTCATAGCTTTTCTTTACCTTGGCTCAGTTCTATGCCTGTGCTTAATGTTTGCCTTAATAATTGGGTTAAGACCAGATGAACGCAACTATTTACAGAAGTTGTTCTCAATGCCATTAAAAATTATGAATAACCATCATCCTTTATAATCTTAGGCTGTGAAATTATTTAACTACCACATTTCAATATTTAAGAGATTTAACTAAAACATTTTTAAAATAAAACTTAAAATGTTTTTTTAAAATCTGATTATCAATCCATAGTGTAAATGCTTTTATATTAAGCTCAATTTGTGATTTCATTCTTTCATAGAATGTGGCCATGTCATAGATTCAGCCAACACTAATTTCACTTGAGAATGTGATGGTGAGGTGCTGCTGTCCATGTGGAGTAAATACACCCACAGAACTGTTTGAAAGGCAGTTTCAAGACTTTGACCTTGTGACTTTGAAGAAATGCTGATATATTTCGTGTGAGGCTTGGAGAAGAATGTGCAGGTGGTGGTGCTACTATCACATTTGCTGGCTTTCTCCTAGGTACGTCGGAGAAAATTTGGTGATTTGCTGCCATGCGTCTTGTAGATGGTAAGCACTGCTTCCATTGTGTGTTTGTGACACTGTGCCAGATGTAAGTATGGTGATTGGGGGATTTTCTGTTGCCTGTTCTCCTGGCACATGGCAGCAGTGAACATCAGAAAATTGCACACCCAACCTTTGACTTCCTGCCGTTAGTTTAATAGACAGAAAATTATGGGCTTGTGGTTGTATAATTTCTCATGATATATCAGGAGCATCAAAAGGTGAAAATCTCCAAAATTCTTAAAATCTCATAAATTCAGTTCGCCAGAAACCTTTTACACTAATTCTACACTTTAACCATGCTGAGTTTAAAATCCAGTTGATAAACTGCCAGAAGAGAGAAATAAAGCCTTAAGGCTTCATCAGGCTGCTGTCACAAAAAAAGCCAACGCTTTTGGCAATGCTTACCATTTACCAGATGCACTACAGCAAACTGTCAAGGGTCCTGTGCCAGCACCTTCCAAACCCATGGCATCTACCATTTAAAAGGACGAGGGCAGAAGATGTATGTGAATGCCACTGCCTGCAAGTTCTCCTTCACATTACACACCATCCTGACTTTCATCAGTTGAAGTTGTCATTGAGAGGATTTGATAAACAGTTAAGCAAGCTAACAACAGTGTTAAGCTGTGAGTTAACTTCTATACTCTTGGCATGCCACCAACAATGAATAAATATCATAGTCAGAGTGTCATGTGTTAATAAGACTGGAATTATCATTCTAGCAATGTTTTCAGTCTGCACTTTGCTTCACAACATGTTCAAAAGAAACACTGAATAATTCCATGAAGGCACAGTGGAATGGGCCCATTTCTGAATAAATTAAATTCACTTTTTACAAAAAAAACTTCACCAAGATGACTAAAAACAGTGTTAGTTAGTTGTTTTGACAGAATGTATTTCCCATGTTCAGGAGAACTCCTTTTCACTGTGAAATAAAGCAAGGTTACCCTAATCCCTTCAGAAGAAATTTTATTTCCCAGCTAAAGTATTCTTAAAAAATTATTCATCACCAATCAAGTAATACTTCAGCAACTGGAATATAATCTCAAAAATTGCAGTGATTTAAAATGCCACACTTACACATCTTGATTAATTTTGATAACAATTTATTTCAGACCTTCACAAAGTCTGCTATTGAATAAGGCATTATAGGAGAGGGACAAATGGTTGCACTTCATCCTTATTGCCCTGCTCCAAAGCTAACAGGCGGCTGGAAACTGAACAATTACTTCTGGCAATGAGCGCTGATAATGCATTTTAAATGAACTTGTATTAAAATCCATCTAAAATAGATATAATTAACGCATCAGACCCATGTGCACATCACAAAGCTTTCATCAAAAATTATCCCCCTACAGCAATTCCAAGTCTATGTTTTGATTAAAACGGTAGTCAGCCAGTTTCATTTATAGTTATGAACTGGGGGCTAATTCTCCCTTACCTAAAGAAGGGTATTAAATCCAAGTGACACTCTGTTTGGAATTTGACATATAAGCAAAATATTACTTTCACCCCATTGATCTGTTGGCTCAAAAGCAACATTGTCCAGCATATCTATGTGGGATTATATCGGAGAAATATCTCCTTCAATGTATTTTTCATGATTTCTATCACTTGAATGATACGTTGGGCAAAAAGTCAATTAGCCAAGTATTTTCTACTGTGCATAACATGGAGGTGGGGGGACATGAGCACTTTAAAACATTCTTTTGTTATTAAGGACCTGGAAAACTGAAGACGATGATTTTAGAAGAATATTCTTGGAGCTCTGTTGCAACAGAAATGGTAACTTGCATTTATACAAAGCATTTAGTATACAAATTGCCCGAAAGTGTTTCTCAGAAGTACAGAACACATAGGAACCTGGAAAATTCCATCAGGATTAGACCAGTTAGATGCAGAAAGGATGTTCTCGATGGTGGGGGGTGTCCAGAAGCAGGAGTCATAGTTTAAGGATAAGGAGTAAATGTAATAGGACTGAAATGAAATGAGCAGAAATCTTTTCACCCAGAGAGTAGTGTACCTGTGAACTTCACTACCACTGAAAGTGGCTGAGGCCAAAGTATTATGTGTTTTCAAGAGGGAGGTAGATATAGTTCTGGTGACTGAAGGGGTCAAGGGATAATGGATGAAAGCCTGGATTAGGGTATTGAGCTCAATGATCAGCCACTGAATTGTGGAGCAGGCTTGAAAGGTTGAATTGTCTACCCCTTCTCCTATCATCTTTGTTTCTATGTTTGTGAATATTGCTGACAAACCAAAGAAGACATTAGGAGACAGCATACATGATCAGAAAGATAAGTTTTGAGGAAAGTCCCACAAGGAAGTGAAGAGGCAGAGAATTTTAGAGAAGCATATTGTGGAGGTGTTGTTATAGGATGAGTATTTCAACAATAAAAACAGAGACCGTGAAACATTCTTTTGGTATCAAGGACCTGAAAAACTGAAGAGGATTATGTTTAAGCTCAAGATGTTTAATATTCTACAGATCAACCAATATCTAACAGAATGGTGGAGCGGGCTCAAGAGGCCAAATGGTCTACTTTTGCTCTTATTTCCTATGTTTGTATAACCAATACAATCTTTTATTACACTTATATGAGAAAACTTGCGAAAAACAATAGGTTGGATTTATATTGGATTGGTATTATATGTATTTTAAATGAGATGAGTGGCCAATTCAATGGCATTAATGTCATTCTTCCCAGTTTTAAAATAACTTGGAACAGTTAGATGATGTTCTCTGTACTAACAGTGGTAAATTTGGGTGAATCATTTGGACACCCTAATACATTAACATGACTTACTGGATCATTGATCTTAGATATTGGAACGTGAAAGCTTTGTTAACTTTAACTGATTCATTCAATTTTTCTAAGTGACACATTCACAATGCCCTTATGACTCTTAAAGGTCAATTTAAACCAACCGGTCTTGCAGCAATGGGGTGAATGAGATTGAAATTGAGTGGTTTCTTTTTTTTTCGGTATTCCAAAGGCATTATTTGTTCCCAACTGACTGCTGCAACCCCACCATTTTAATTTACTTGGCTTCAATAATGTGAAGTCCACCTACCCAATAGGAGTGGAGGCTTAAATTGAGTTAAAATTCACACCCTCTGCTGTGGACTTAATTAAGACCAGTAAATCCTTGAATCTATTAGTAGAAACCAATGACTGCCAGATGTCTAGCTAGAGGAGATGCGGGTAAATTTTATTATTCTTAATTCTTGATTCTATGGGCAACATTTGCTCCTTTCCATTTTTTACATACCCCACTGAGGATTGTTTCCATGGGTCCCCAACAGTGGCCTGGTCCCCAACCTGCGCCATATATTCTGAATCCAGCTCAGCATCCATGGTGTTATGAAGAAGTCGCGAAGAAGGAATAACATTAGGGCGTGTAAAGGAGGCCCTAGGTCTCAATTCTGCCTGGATTCACATGTCCAAGGCTTGCCACCCATGTTGAGTCCTGCCATGGGTCCTTTTCCATGTCCCTTTGATTTCTACCTTGTTTCAGATGCCAACAGAGAGTAAACATATTCCTGTGCTTTTGCGCATGACTTTTGCCTTCTCCTCCAGTCGTTCTGCCAACCCATCCACCTTTGTGACTAAATACATTCCGATGCCAGTTAGGAAGTAGAAGGACTCATTATCCAATGGACGAAGCTTGACTGTCAGCCAAACTGCCTTTTAATCCACCAATTGCACTATTTTTATACTTGGTAAGGAGAAATGTTCAAAGAAATTACAAAGTTGTCAATTTTTTGGGGGGGTTTCCAGGAATTTCCTCCAGTATTGAACCTAATGTTGTCGTGGAGATTGCTATGCAATTTGTGGAGACCCCAAGCTAATCTCAGACAGCTGGCAACCATACCAGAGTTAAAATTAGGATTTTCATTTTCAGAAGACCTAAAATAAGTGCAAGGTTCATAAAGAGTGGAAATTCTGAATTGTTACATCCAGAGGAGTGCCTAAGTTTTGGGGACCAGTTTTCTAACATTATGTGGCTACCTAAAATAGGGTATTAATCACCAAAATAAATGAACAAGAATAATGTCTGTTTTAAGTCTCCCAATCTTCATGTTGCATTCTGATACAGCATGGTCATTGCTTCAGATTTACCTATGGTTGCTGCATTCCGAGTGCTGAGTGTCACCAAAATGTATGTGAAAAATATCTTCCTCTTGAGCCAGGAGGAACAAGTGTAACACTCTCACATACCACACCGCCCCCCCCACATCAGTGACAGCACATTACCCACAATCGATCTCCCATTCCCTTCTCTCTCCTCCCTCATCATTTCCATTCCATCTCCCCCACCCATGACCAACCTCAGGGCTGCTCTGCCAAGACAATTGGCCTGAAATTTAGTTGCTAAAAATGGGCAAAATCTCTGCGGAGGTCAGATAGTCCCAGCAATGAGGCCTGGGGTCTAAGAGTGGGCTAGTGTTGAGCCAGCTGGCTCAGGTTTGCTTTGGCAGCACGGCATCATCCAGACTTTGAAGAATTCCTAATCCAAATTCCTATTCCATACCTAGGATGTGCTATTGGCACAGGGGATCTGCTGTGCAACCTCTCAGTTCTAACCTCCAATATATTCCTATCAGTGTAGCCCTCAAATTTTATAAATTCCTATTGTCATTGCTCCTCTCAATTTTCCTGTGTCCTTCTTTCAAACTGCAAAATAGTATGATATCCAGGATATCCTTCCTCCCATCTGCAGTGTATGATTGCCTGTCTTGTGCTCATTCTTTGCTAATGCCTCAAAACTGTGGAACTTCCTATCTCCCAAAGTCTTTCTTCCTTCCCACAATCTAGAGCATTTGCAAACCCAAGCTTGGTGTCACCGAACACAATGTCCTGATTTATTTCCTATTCACGACTATGCTGTTCAAACTTGGTGGTGCCCTGCACTATGGGCTTTGGCCTTGCATCTAAGTTTCTCAATATGATTGCTGCATTTCCTGCCTTCCTACTTTCTTTCTCATTTTCAGTCTACTTTCTAGTTTATTTCAAAGTCTGGCTTCCAGCTAATCCCTAAAATCCAACCACTTTCAGAAACACTGCATGAACACTCCTCCCCCCATGAAAGTGTAGATGACGTGTCAATAAAATATTCCGATTATGTTATAACTAATATCATTAGCAGAGGAAACCTTGTGCCATTAAACTTTACCTGCAGTCACATACGCTGCAGCTAAATGACTCTCTCTATATATCAACCCACTGACTACAGACTAAACACAGACAGACTGAGATCTTTTTCCATTTTATACCATTTAATGCAATACTGGTTCATGATAAAATGGATGCAAAGAGGTTACAGCAAATAATGTTTAATTTTTTTAAAAAATTGAATTATTCCATTATTTTTCCTTCAAATACATGCAGAAAGTGTTTATTTGATGCTAGAGGTATTTTTTTAAACAAAATCTGTAATGTCTAATGGCTCAAAATTAGCAAGTGGCATTCAAAATGTATTTTGTAAGGTGTGAATAAAATGATACAAACATGTTAATAAATAAAATATGAAATGGGGAGATTGGTTTCTTCTGGACTTAATTTTGGTGCAATTGCTATAAGGAAATGTAATATTATGCTGGAGATTTCTTCAGAAGTTATCCTCATTCAGTGGGGACCCTGAATAAAATGAGTTTCTGCCAATGTTACAGCAGTTGACTGGGACAATACCCGAGGACATTTCTGCCATTAAGTATTCACGTAAAGCTTGGTTTTCAAGTTTTGCAGGTCAAAGTCAAACTTCAGTATTTAAGAAATAAAATCTTTGTAGAATTCCATCAACATAGGCTTTATGGAATGACTTTTGTGTTGCATTTTTAAACATGCGACAATATTGCCACCTTCTGGTACAAATGGAACCTGCCACAGGGAAAACAAACTGATTTTCAAACATTGTTATTCTCACTTCTTGGGAATGAATTTTTAAAAACTTTTTGAGTACTCTTATAAGTTTAGCAGAATAATCTCACAAAGTACTCTTTGAGAAAAGATAAAGATGAGGAAGATATACATAGCATGTTGAGGAGAGAAGTTGAAACGTACAGACAACTTGACTGAAGTATAGCAATGGGCAGTGGTACATTTTAATTTTTATATAAGAACATCTCATGTTATGTTCAAGAGGGAAAACCCCACGTAAAATTATTTCAGCAGTAGTTACATAGCACAGACCAAGAATTGCTACCTGTTTGCTTGTGTTGGCTGTAAATTAAAATTAAACGACAGGTTATAATGCCAAAAAAAACAAACAGAAATAGAGCTTCTGGTGTAGTGCTGAAGGCAGAAAAATATATTTTTTAATTAGAAAGGAAAGAATCACTACCTTAGAAGAAAAAATACTCAGTAGATGTCTTGGCTAGGATTAGCTAACATAAATTTTGGCGCAAATGCTAAGTTTTATCGATTGAATATTTCCTAGTTGACAATACCAGGGTTAATCCCTGCCAGGGGCTGAGGTCAAATATAGGGTTCTAGGAAAAGTCTAGCTGGTCACTGGTTAGCCCTCAATACATGTATTTGCAAAAGCAGGCAATGAGTAATTTGCAATATCTTTCATTGTTTCAGGACATGAGAAATCCTGTAAACTTTAGTCGAACTTTAGAAAACAATGAAAAAATTTAATATTTCCTATTTTGACTCAACATCACTCTAGAGATTTAGCATTGGAAAAATCATTTCGTTTGTGTAATTAATATTTTTGACAGGTCAAATTATGTGATGATGATACATAGGCTTATTTGAATGTTATATGCATTGAAAAAATGTCTAAGGAAAAGCGCAAAAGAAGCAGAACAAAGCCTTGGCAGTGAGTACAAAGACAGATTCAGCCAGTCAAAAATTGACCTTCCAACAGATGAAATGTAACATTACAGGAAAATCTGCAGCAACTGCCAGAATCGCTCTTACGTAACAGTGAGACAGGGGAGTTGGGTGAGCATTTCATCCAAATGTAAGACAGCTTCCCAGTCACACGTTGTATGACTGACAGGCGAAAGTGCTCCAATAGGATCTGTAGATGCGAAGGTGAAAGGTTATTTTGCAAATACTGGAAGGATCATAAGAGCACCAAAAATCACCATTGAGGTGATTTTTCAGATGAGACGAATTAAAGGGTGTTTATGGAAAATAATTTGGACAAAGAATTAATACTACAAAAAGCACTAAGTTACTTACCATGTATTATCCATATTTGCTTTGGTCATGACAATGGAGGAACCACAGTGTAAAGAGTAGATCCTAGCTTGCAGGTTCTGAAATGGTGTGCAGCTGTTCCTTAAGTGTGGGGCCTGCAGTACGAACCTTGGAGTGTCCTAGCAATGGTGAGCACTTATACCTCTCCACAGCATATTTCACAAGTCCCCCAAGAATGGTGTCCAAGAGGTCAGTTGTATAATTAAGCAGGCAGACAGGTTTATCAGAGGTATTGGGTAAACTGGATTAAAGGATGGACAGTCCACTGACATGGTATCAGTACAACGCTGGCTCTAGCATTGTGTGTTTGGCAGTCTCCATGAATAGCTTTGCAATAGACACAGACAGCCAGTGCCAGCGCAGTCTGGCTTTGCTGGAAATGCACAGAGTCCTGCACCACAGGAACGAGGGCCTTGACCCTGCCCCAAGTGTGCATTCCTTTCATGGAGACAGGATGATGGCAGGAGGCTTGCATAGCGAGGAGCAACCACACATGGGACCCCCAGAAGCTTTTTCTCAGAATCATCCAGAGGCACCCTATCCCGCATCCTATGACCTGAAAGCCTGCAGAAGTTCAAGCCCAGGACTGTGAGCCTATATTTGAGCAGTAGACTCTCAGTTGCCTCTCCTTAGGCACCAAAGCACCAGGAGGATGACCATCCAGGTTTTCCTAACAAGGCCAACCTCACAGAGCAGGCACCCTTGCTCAAAGGGTCAGTGAATATGCACTAAAAGTGCAATGTTTTGTAGACAAGGCTGGAGTTCTTGCAATAAGCACAAACTTAGTGATTACTAAGAAAGCAATATAAGAATCACAACTATGTCCCTGTGCAGGTACAGGAGATGCATGCCCCTGTGTGCAAAGTGGCATGCAAATACCAACTAGCCCCAATCTCAAAAGTACTTTTGAATCATTGAATCCCTACAGCTTGGAAAGAGGCCAACTGGCCTAACAATCTGCACCAACTCCTCCCAAAGAGCGTTGTACCCAGACCCAGTCTCCGACCCTAGCCTTGTAACTCCAAATTTCCTACGGCTAACCCACTGAATCTGCACAATCCTGGACATTACAGGACAATTTAGCATTGCCAATCCATTTAATCTGCACATCTTTGGTCAGTGAAACAAAGCTGGAGCACCCATAGAAAACTCACACAGAACTGTGAAGAACTTGTAAACTCTATACAAACAGTCCCCAAGGTTGGATTCAAACTTAGGTCCCTGGCATTGTGAGGCAGCATTGCTAACCACTGAGCCACCATGCCACCCATGAAGAGCTGAAGATTTCTATTATTTGATCATGGGATGTGTGCATCACTAGCTAGGCCAGCATTTATCACCCATCCCTAATTGCCTTGAGGGCATTTAAGTGTCAACCATATGGCTGATATGGATGGCAGATTTACTTCCCTTAACGACACAAATGAAGCAGAAGGGATCTCATAATAATCAACATTGGTTACGTGGTCAGCATTGGACCTTTTTTTTTGTTTCAGATATTATTGAATTCAAATTTTGCTATGTGTCATGGTGGGATTTGAACCAATGTCCCCAGGACATTAGCCTGTTCTGGATCACTAGCCCAGTGAAATTACTAATAGGCTACTGTATCTCCTGAAAGTGGCAATGAGTGTTGGATTGAGATCAGCCATGATGATGCAATGAGGCTGGTGGTTTGCTCATGTTGGCTTGCGTGAATGAAGAGTTAAAGAGAATGTTTTCATGAAGCATGCAGAAACCTTGTTGTGGAGAATGAGTTAGACAGATGATCAGGTCAAGCTCTCAGTGAGCAGCAGCCACCAGGTAACCGCTCTGATTTACATGCTTAGATTAGAGTGCAACTAGCTTGTCAGGGAAGGAGGAGGAGGATTGAAAATGATGTATAAATGAGGTGAGTTGGGGCTTCAGTGAGATGTAAATGCATGAAATGAGGCAGTTTGCACTCAATGGTGAGATTCTGAAGTGTTTTAAGGCTGGAATTGAAAATTGTAAGCATTTTTCTTGATGTGGAGATTCTGATTGACATTCATTTTTCTGCATTTTCCCCACCATTTTCTCCATTGTTCATGCCATGCCAGACAGGCCCATCTTTCCTGAAGTGCTGCATTAGGTTTTGCCTGTGTGAAAGGGAGCAACCAGAGAGCAGTGCCAGAAATGTTCATTTTGTTATTGGATATCAGGAGCATGGAAATGAAAAGGGTTTGTACAAATTCAAATAAAACAAGCATTAGAAACAATCTCATTGATCTGTTCCATGAGGCAATGTGCACAAATGGTTAAGTGGAAGACAGTAAAATTGAGGATTATCAGATTAGCCATAATCTCATTTAATAGCAGAGATGACTTGATGAGCTAGTCCTAGGTCTTATGGTCTCACCTACACTGATCACCCAACTGAACCTGTAAAAGTCTGCTGTGTTTTGATAGAGAGTACAAGAGGGTTTTGGCGCATTGCTGCGAGTGTGTGTTTGAGGAGTCACAGGGAGAAACGTTTTTGAAGGATCTGAATGTTCTTGGCCTGCTGTGTTCATCCAGCTGTATACCTTGTTATCTCCGTGTTTCGATAGATATGTTTTTTCGTTTTTAAAATATTATTTCTTTCTGACTTACCTTGTCTGAATATCAGCATTATTTTAGCAGGTTGACTTACTGATCCAGTATGCTTTCTTTACCAGCAAGCAATTTCTTTCCACCTTCAAAATCTGTGCATAAGCATCAACAGGTTAATCTGTTCTTGCACCCTTCTCAAAATTGTATCATTTAGATCATACTGCTTCTCCATACCCTTGCTCTCAATGTGCATTACTTCACACAAATCTACATAAAATTGCATCTGTCATTTTAACAATCTGTCAACAACTTCCTAAAATCTACTACTGTCATGTTCACTTTTTGCTGGAACAAAAAGTGAGCAACCTTGGCAAGCTGTGTATTATTTGCAAACTTTAACATTGCACATTATATCTGTGTGGCAGAAGTTTGCATGTAACAAGGAATGTAATTGTCCTAATTGTGACCTCTGAGGAATCCACTGCAGATTGGCAAGATTCTTCAACTGGTGGAGTTCCCACTGTGTCATCAAAAGATTCGATGGGGAATACATTCTGCCCCCATCTGAACAGCATGATTTGACTGCAGTCAGAAATTTGACACCTCCCATCAGACACAAGTGTCATCTCAGAGGTGTACAGTTTTAAATTGTTTAATTATAGTCACATGTACAAGATACAGTGAAAAGTTGTTTTGCGCAATATGCAGCCAGATCTGACGATACAAAGTGCATCACGGTAGCAGAACAGACAGCAGAATACAGTGTTACACACACGCACAGAAAGAGATCAGAATTAACATTTGAAAGGTCCATTCAAAAGTCTGGTAACAGCAAAGAAAAAGCAGTTCTTGAACCTATTCATACGTGTATTCAAAATTTTATATCTTCTGCCCAATGGAAGAGGGTGGAAGGACGTATAACTGGGTGGGAGAGGTCTTTGATTATGTTGGTTGCTTTCCTGAGGCAATGGATGGGGTCAATGGATGGAAGACTGGTTTTACATGATAGACTGGGCTGTATTCACAACTCTTGTACATGTGACTATAATTAAACAATTTAAAGCTGTACATCTCTGAGGTGACACTTGTGTCTGATGGGAGGTGTCAAATTTCTGACTGCAGTCAAATCATGTTGTTCAGATGGGAGCAGAAATGAAGGATGTATTCCCCATCAAGTCTTTTGATGACACAGTGGGAACTCCACAATTTGAAGAATCTTGCCAATCTGCAGTGGATTCCTCAGAGGTCCAGATTAGGACAATTACATTCCTTGTTAGATGCAAACTTCTGCAGCACAGATATAATGTGCAATGTTAAAGTTTGCTGATAATACACAACTTGCCAATGTTGCTCACTTTTTATTCCAGCAAAAAGTGAACATGACAGTAGTAGATTTTAGGAAGTCGTTGACAGCTTGTAAAATGACAGATGCAATTTTATGCAGATTTGTGTTAAGTAATGCACATTGAGAGAACGAGTATGGAGAAGCAGTATGATCTAAATGATGAACAAAAACAAAGTTGCTGGAAAAGCTCAGCAGGTCTGGCAGCATCGTGAAGGAAAAAAGCAGAGTTAACGTTTCGGGTCCGTGACCCTTCCTGAGAAACCTTCCTCCTTTGAGGAAGGGTCTCCAGACCCGAAACGTTAACTCTGTTTTTGTCTTCACAGATGCTGTCAGACTTGCTGAGCTTTTCCAGCAACTTTTGTTTTTGTTCCTGATTTACAGCATCCGCAGTTCTTTCTGTTTTTACTTATGATCTAAATGATCTTATGATCATTTTAAGAGGGATGCAAGAACAGATTAACCTATTGATGCTTATGCATAGATTTTGAAGGCGGAAAGATTTTGCTAGCTGGTGAAGAAAGCAAGGCTTACACAGAAGGCTGTGTAAATAGTGGCAGTGATCAAAAAAACAAGGAAGTCATGCTGAATCTCTGCACATCACCATTTAGTCCACAACTTAAACACAGCATACAATTCAGGGCATTATATTCTAACAATGGAGTTAATGGAGAAGTTACAGGCAAGATTATCAGGATGATGCTGGTAAAGGATTTATGTGGAGAGAATGGAGAAGTTGAAATTCCTCTCTTTAAAGCAGAGACGCTGAGGAGAGATTATTTACAGACATTCAAGATTAGGAGGCTTCTAATGAGCAGAAAAGGTAATATTATTTCATCTGGAAAATGGGTCTGTAACCAGACATCATTGATTTAAAATAAGTGTCAAAATTAAAGAGCTGTCACAGGTATGAGAGGCTGAATGGTCTTCTCTGCTGTGTGATTCAATTAATTCTAATAAAGTAATTTTGACGCAAGAAGCACAAAAGTTTATTTGGCCAAAATTAGTTACTGACTTGTTTTTATATGACAAGCAATAAATGGGCAGCATTATAGAATGTGTTCCCCAAAACGCTGGTAAAAAGAAATATTTGAATTCTTTGCAAAATAAAAAGTTAATTTCAACTACTCAGTCAGTTTAAACCAACAGTTCTGGCATGTTGCCTCTATTCCCCATGAATGGAGGATGGATAGAACACTACATTTATATGTGTATTTACAGGAATTATAAGTCCTTCCCTCCACTTCTGGTTTGCTGAAATTGACACTGTAAATTTCACCAAATGCAGTAATTTCAACAAATAAAGATTTAGTTTATGAGCTGCTCAAATGGAAAGTTCTTAGATGAATTTAAAGTAGTATTACTATGCTGTTTACACTTCTAACTGTCAATCAAAATCTAATTGCACTGCTGGCCAAGCATCAGAACAAATATCATTTGTAAACTGGGTACAGATCGACATTTTCTATATCAAAAGAGGGTACATGTACCAGTGCAAATGATCTTCAAATTTCATTTTTCCTTCAACCAGGACCCAACACCCATCCATCTCCACCACCTCCACATCCACCTCTACCTCCAATTTTGTAATTATAGAATGTAATTCAGGACAAACAAATTATTTTCATAATTTCTGCAGTGTGTATTACTTCCAGTTCAATTTATTTCTTGCCATCATATTTGTTAAATAAATATCTGAAAGAGTGATGGCACTCAGGATGCACATGAGACATTGGAGCATAAGCTCAACATGTTGCACTTGTTTAATTGGTATTACATGGACACCATGATGATGGATTTAGCAGATTAAGACCTATGCACAATTATAAGTGGATTTGGCATGCCGCTAATTTAGCCAAGGCAATTACGAGGCAGCCCAACACAGGCTGTGTTTCAATACTGAAATTAATATCTTGTACCCTTATCCGAGAAATTCATTTCAACCTGTCAAATGGTTTTTCAGGTGTCTACAGAGGCCAATGAATGCCACCACAAAAGCTGTAGATAAATTTCTTTTTAAGTTTACATTAAAATGCAGCCAGGAAGAGTCTCTCCTTTTAGCCATTACCAAGTTTCCTTTAGTCTATCCTGCTCCATTTAGCTTCCCCATTGAGGTTACCTGTAAGGCAATAGTTATGTGTGTGTTGGGCAGAATTAATTCAGAAAATCATATCATTTAGTACCTGCAGTTCACTGGACTTCTTCCAAATAGGCCCTTGGACAAATTTAGAAGTTGTGTAACCATTTTTTAATCGGTTTTGGTAATTAGCGAATCTAATTGTAGGACTATTTATTCATTCACAGCTAATTTTGCTAAAAATATCGACATGAACGATGCATACTTAAACCTTATGAAACTGGCGACCATCAAGAGTTTCTGGCAAAAGCAGATACATGCAAAAACAATATAAAGACTGAACAGTTTTCAACGAAACAGTTTGACACTTGAAAATGCTTTACTTTATGGTGTCTTGTCTTAACTGTAACTCTTTTCATCTCCAACTCAGGAAATTATCAGTCCAAACTCATCTCAGAATTAAATGACATTCAAGTGCATTTTCAGAGGAAGAGTGCCTTTGCTTGAGATATTATGCTTTGGGTGGAGTATTATGTTTGCCTTCCTAGTGGTTTCAGTACTTTTGTAAAATCTAACAGGTCTCCTTTTCCAATATCACAAAATCAGTTGGTCACGAAGGTTTTGCATTTTGTGCAGACTTACCATGTACAAGGTGTCAACCGCATTTGCTTAAATAATAGTCCAAAAGTAACACTGCATTTGAAATAATATGAAAGACTCTCTTTCTCGACCTCTCCTCTCACCTGCGCTGTGGTGGCCCTCAGGTTAAATCATCCCCAGTCATCTCTCACTACTGAGAGAGAACAACCTTCTGGTCTAGTAGGACCATGGTGACTTTACATTTTAATTTGACATGTTTCTTAAAATCACAAAAAAATGCAGTAATGATGCAGGTCTTTCAATTTGATCTACAATGAATAATTCCCAAGTTAACTTATTTGTAACTTGAAGTCCATAAAAAGTAACTTTTCCATAACTGCATTTTCTCCGATGATGGAACCAGCAGTACAGATTGATTTTCTATGGCGGTTTTATATTTAAAGATTTTTTTTCCATTAAACATTCTGCATAGTCCTCCTCAATGACTTTATTACATTCTATTTCCCTCACTGCAATTAATTTCTGCAATAGTTGTTCTTTAAACAAATATTTAGTTTTATAAATAACATATCGCATATACTTGAATAATGATTGCTCTCATGTATGAGTCAACTCCCAACATTTGGCCAAAAAATAATTAATTTTTCATGCACCTCATGCATAAGTCTGCCCTTGACCTTCAGCAAAAAACCCACTCTTTGTACTTTTACCACCTGCTTATTGCTGAAATATTCACACTTTGATGCAAACACCTCTCATAGCACACCAGTAAAGGTGGCAATTCAGTTAGTTAAGTCTGCACATGTCAAGGTTCCTTCTCTGCTACTTTCAGGGGTGGGGTTGGTAGGCATTGTCTCCAATCTGGCAATTCTGTGATAGACAGAGCAGAGGGGCTAGATTTCAACCCAGCAAAACTGTTACACATGTAGAAGTCGATCTCTTACATTGTGGCTGAAATTTTAGACTTCGAAACCTTACATGTCTTTGAGTAGTTGTAGTATTCGATAATTTGCAATATTTTTTAAAAAAAATCTGAAAATGGTTAGTGAGGAGACAGATAATGTATTTTGAAGAAAGCTAACCATTGCAGAAAAGGTTGTTTGAAATAATTCACCATTCCTTCTTTGTCTTGGGCCCAATTGGTGATTACTGACAGAGGGTACTCCACTGCAGTGTATCCACAGAAGATGCACTGTTCTGAAGGAATACAAAGATTGATTGCATGATAGCAATAAGTACAATTTCGTTTGGTATAATTACTAGGAACTTAAGGAGCTGGTACAGATACATCTGATCACTCTGAAAACTGGCGTAGAACTCCTTTTCTCCAGTCTCAGGTTGTGTGTGACATCAAAACGATGAGTGGAGTCAACGTGACATGAATATTGACCCCTTCAGAATCATTATCTTACGCAACAGTGTCAACAGTAAGCTGAACTGTACCTTTGGTTAAAGATTAATAGAGGCAAAGTTGATCTCCTATTCAATCTCTGTTAGTTATCTTTCCAGTTTGTTAGCTACATGAGTTATGGTGAACACTAGACTCCTGAAATATTGTACATTGTTATTCCTTTACGGATGTAACCGACCTGTTATGAATTTGCATCACCTTTATTTATTTGTCGTATTTTGTACTATTTTCAAGTATTTTCTGCTCCCCTTTACCTGTGCCTGCTGCATCACAGTAGCGTCTGTTCCCACAGCTTCACTGGGTCAGTGCTGCAGGGGAAGATTTCCCATTCCTCTTTGTACAATGCCAGGAAATCCCAACCTTGCAGTGCTTGGCTTCGCTTGCGGCAACAGAAATAGCTGCCATTGCAGTTCAAACAGGCAAAGGGCTGTGAAATCTATGAAGGTCAAAACAGTAACTAAGGTTTCCAAAGGTAGATCAAAAATTCCTGTGGTACACATTGACACTGGAGTAATTATGCATCACTACGTGACTCAACTGTTTTACTATCCATTTGGCTTTCAAATGCCTTTTGGCTGCTTGACTGAGATGAACTTTATATGTCATCCAACACTTTTTCACTACTTTGAAGCCTTTGCAAAAACTAATTCACAGGCCATTAAACTCTCTAACTGCCCTCTTGTGATAGTAGTTAGCATACACAATTTTTGACTTTTGCTTGCTGCCCTTCTTCTCCTTTGCTTAGACTTATAAAATGGGTTCATTTACCTTCATGCTTCCAGTTCTGACAAAGAGTCTATGCCAACATGTTAATCTTTACCTTCATGGATGCAGCTTAAATACAGCATAAGACAGTGCCTGAAAACAATAGAAATATGCAACAAGGAAGTCTTAGACCTACATCAGCTCTTTGTTTTGCTAATTTTGAATAAAAATGTATATGCATGAACTTGTCGTTCAAAGATATGATACAACAAATGGAGAATCTTAAATTCTGAACCTTTCCAAAAATGATAAAATATGGCTTAAAATTAAACTTCCAGTGATGTTCTCAGGAAATGTTTAGTAATTACATACAGTACATTCAGACTAGACAGGATCATTTCAGAATCTATTCTTAAACAACCTCATATAGATTATTACATATGTCAAATACATCTGGCGTCCTAGAAAATAATACTTGAAAAATATCTGGAATGATATTTTCAGAACATCTCCCACAATCAAGTGCTGTGCTTTGTTGGAGCACTGCAGCAAGCCTGAGACTGAGATGCTGGCCAAGGAACATGGTGGTTTGTTGAAGTGGCAAGCAACTGGAAGCTCAGGGTTTTTTAGCAGACAGAACGTAAATGTTCTATGAAGCAGTCACCCAGTCTGTGCTTCAGGAGAAGAGACCACATTGTAAGCAGTGATTGCAATAGACTAGATTAAGAGAAGTGCATTGAAACACTGCCTCACTTGGAAATTGTGCTTGGGACCTTAGGTGATGAGGAGAGAGGAAGTAAATAGCCAAGTGTCACACCTTGTACAATTGCAGGAGAAGGTGCTCTGGGCGGTGCGGGGATGTTGGGAGCGAAGAAGAAGTGGACCAAGGTATCCTGGAGGGAATGGTCATTGCGAAATGCTGATAGGGGAGGGAAGGGAAATTGTGTGTCTGGTGGTAGCACCATGCTGGAGGTAGTAGAGGCTCAGTGCAAGTTGGAAGAACAGCACGTCATTTTTTGCTTGGGAACTCTGCAGACTCTGGAATTAGACTCTAGCGAATTTAATAATTTTAGGGCTTGAGCACCTTGTCCCACACTTTCTCCCACCCCCACATGCCTTGTCATCACATGGTCTGCTATTACACACAACGCAATGTCAGCCACTAATCGTCCCCATTAGCAGCTATTCATTCTTTTTATCCATTTTATCCACTCTCTTGTCTGTCCAACTGTTTTTTTTCTCTCCTTGGGCTCTATCTCCACCTAACATTTACTTCTCCCCCCTCCACCCACCTTGTCATCTGCATAAAACCCTGCTTTTCATAGCTACAATCAGTTCTGAAGAAGGTCACTGGACCTGAAATCTTAACTCTGATTTCTTTTCACAGATCTTACTGGACCTACTGAGATTTTCCAGCAATTTCTATTTTGTTTCAGATTTCCAGCATCCGTAGTTCTTTCAGTTTTTATATGTATAATACAGTTCAGCACTACACTTACTAAGATCTTACATCACAACGCAGCTGCCAGGCCACCTTGAGTGTAGGGACAGGCACCCATCTCATACATTGTAACACAATGCATCTCAGGGCTCTTTGTTGTCACTCAATTTGTAGCTGTTTGGAAATGCACAGCATCTCTCCCTTCCTCGCCCTTTAGTGCAAACCGAAAGTCAGGTAGCTTATCATGCTTGCCAGCACTGAACCGTTAAAGGACTGTACTCCATCTGCATCACAGTCACAACATATGGCAGCAATTTATGTAGCAAACATACTGCATATTTTTCAACTAAATGGCCATGTCTGAAAGTCTAAGAGGAGTGGTCCTTCATGCAGTCAAAGGAGGACTGTGATCAGTCAGTTCATCCTCTGTCAGGAAAGATGTTCCGCGTGAGTGAATGGGGAGTGTAGACGGCATGAAGGCTTAGTAGTTTGTGGAAAATTTGGTGCATGAGAACTATGGAGAAAAGATGCTGTGCGCAATGTAAAGTGAGGGTGGCAAACCATGAACCTTGGTGAAAGATTTTTGCAGTGGCAGAGTTACGGTAAGTCTGAGGTAGCAGAGAGAAAATGGTGGCACTTGTCCTTGCAGAGTGCAGAAGGTCAAGAAACTTCTTGCAGCACTGTCGCACTTTCCTCTGGATCAAGAATACACCACATTGAACTGGAGGAGGAGGACAGCCCTCCTCTCCACCACCTTGTCCACATGGACATCCGGGTTCCTGTATGCAAAGCAGGGTGTCAACTTTCTACACTCAGCACATCATTTTGAACAGCACGGCCAATTGTTCCTGCCTTGTAATGTTTGAAATGATGTGCAGCTCAGATTTAAATATGGCACCCAGGACATCAGCGTCATAAAGTCATGGCACTGGTGAGCACTTCTGTTATTACTGAGCGCAAAATTGATATTCTGGAGGCAGGATGCATACTTAATCAGGTGGGTAGTGGAGAAACATGTGAGAAATTTCACCAAGGCTGACAAAGGGAAACCCTCTGGGATGTTCCCTGAAACTGACACTTAGCCAAAGTATGAAAAATTTACCCATAATCCTATTTACTAAAAAGCATATAAAAACAATTTAATACAAGCTTAACATTCATTGACAAAAGTACAGTCTGTAATAATCATACATTTCCCCTGAGAAAGAAGGACAGAATGAGGCTCATTCATGGCTGCAATTATTCCTTCTAATTAAGTTGAGTGAAATCCTGTGCCTAAAAATAAAACCCTTTTGTCCTTTGCCCATCGTCAGTTTCCACACATTTGATTTATTCCTGTAAGCCACATGTCTGGTACATTTCCCTGTGTTAGTGAATGGCTGCTTATTTTGGACCGTTAATTGCAAGCCAGGTGCCAGTTTGTTCCACCTCTTGGGTGTGTGGTACTGGACCACTCACATGGGTCTGGACTGACATTCAACTTTCTCTGCTTGCTGTCTCATCGTGTTCCATTTTTCTGATTTTGCAGGCTTGGCCCAGCTTTGGTCCCGGCTGGGATTCTGATCCCAGACTTCCTTGCTCCAGCATATTAAATTTTAAATTGATTGTGGTTTTATTTTTTCATTCATGTTCCTTCCATCATAAGCTCAAATGTGTGGAGTTTGCTGATGATTGCATAATGTTCAACACAGTTTTCAACTTCTCAGATACTGAAGCAGTCCATGTCCATATTTATCAAGTCACAGACAACATCCAGGCTTGGGATAATATGTGGCAAGAAAAAATTCACACTTCACATATACCAAACAATGATCATCTTCGACAAGAAAGAATTTAACCATCTCTCCTTGATGTTAGCATCACTGAATCTCCTATTGAACAGAAAATGAACTGGACTAGCCAAATAAATACCATGGCTACAAGAGCTGATCAGCATCTAGGGATTCTGAGGCAACTAACTCACCTCCTCATTCCCCAAAAGCCTGTTCACTTTCACAAGGCACCAGTCAGGAGTATGATGGAATATTTACCATTTGCCTGGAAAGTGCATTTCTAACAACAATCAAAAAGCTTACTACCAACCAGGACAAAGCAGTCCACTTGACTGGTACCCCATCCTCCAACTTCAACATTCATTTCCTCCCTCACTGATGCAAAGTGGCAGCGGTTTGTCAAGCCTACAAGATGCACTGCAGCAAATCACCAATGATCTTTGAACAGCTCATTTCAAACTCATGACATTTGCCACTGTGAAGGACAATGGAAACATACGCAAAAGGCAATCATCACCCACAGGTTTCTCTGCAAGCCGCACACCATCCTGACTTGGAACTATATTACTGTTTCTTCACTGCTGCTGGATCAAAATTCTGCAACTCTCTTCTTGACTGTCTCATTGATGTGTTTACACTATATGGTGCGCAGACCTTCAAGTGGTAGCTTAGCACACTCAAGAAGCTTGACTCCATCTAAGACAAAGCAGTTTGATTGGCACCAGAGCCACAAATATCCAATTCCTTCACAACCACTGCTCATTAGCAGCAGTGTGCACTATCTACAAGATGCACTGCAGAAAATCACCAAAGATCCTTAGACTGCACCTTCCAAACTCACCTACAGCCATCTAGAAAGACAAGGGGGGCAGATATGTGGGAACAACACCACTTACAAGTTCCCCTCCAAGCCACTCACCATCCTGACTTAGAAATATACCACCGTTCCATTAAAATTACATTAGAATCCCTACAGTGTGGAAACAGGCCCTTCGGCCCAACAAGTCCACACCGACCCTTGGAGCATCCCACGCAGACCCATCCCCCTATAACCCACAGACCCCTGAACACTATGGACAATTTAGCATGGCCAATCCACCTAGCCTGCACATCTTTGGACTGTGGGAGGAAGCCAGAGCACCCGGAGGAAACCCACACAGACACGGGGAGAACATGCAAACTCCGCACAGACAGTCACCTGGGGCTGGAATCGAACCCGGGTCCCTGGCGCTGGGAGGCTGCAGTGCTATCCACTGAGCCACCGTGCTGCCTGTTCCTTCACTGTCATTCCTGGGATTCCCTCTCTAAGGGCATTGTGGGTCAACCTACAGCACTGGACTGCAGTGGTTCAAGAAGGCAGCTCACCATCACCTTCTCATGGGCAGCTAGGGAGAGGCAAAAAAGGCTGGCCAGCCAGCAATGCCCGTATCCCAAGACTGAATAACAAAAAGTGCTGGTCCACAATGGGCTTACTCATCCTATGGACAGACTAAATATAAACTCAATACACTGGGGTCAGACAAACATGATATTCAGATTCTCCAGCTTCATATTTTTGCTGATGTATTTTCAACATAACCATTAAGATAAACCTCAGTAATGCAAAGGAAACCTTATTCTAGTCTGTTCAAAATTTTAATGGTTCTTAACTGTTATGTTCACATAGAATCTAGTGAATAAACATTTAAAGTAGATAAGGAGTTAAAATGCAAGGAAATAAAAATGAGAAAGTTTGTTCACAGCAGAGATTTGCATATTACTTGTGAAATACCCTTGAAAGCAAAAAAAAAATCAGAATGGAATATTTTAAATGTGTTTCTCTGCAAACCTAGTTCTTGAAAATAATTACAATTGTTCCATTTGGAAAGGAACTGGTAGCAGAAAGTGTCAAGTTCACACACTAAATCAATGGAATAAGACTTGCAAACCACTTCCACTTGCCCCACACTAATTAAACTATACACTTACAGAATGACTGCATGCATACTCTGTTTGGTCGTACCAAAAACTTGTCAAGACTCCAACATAAATTAATCTTACAAGGTAAGTTACTGATAGACCATCACATGCTTTTCACTTGTGCAAATGTTTGGATTTTAAAATGAATGTCTGAAGAAAGCCAATTTAACTTAACGTTTTCCACGAAGGTTATAGTTAAGGGCCACCCTTATACTTGACACCAAAGAAGGTGGGCAACTGGAGCTGCCAAAACTGGAGGAATAACGCCCCCTTTAGAGTTAATTTTGTTAGCACCTCAAAAAAGTGTGGAGATTGTGACATGTAATTTTCTCAAGTTCAGTGATTGCAGTGCAAAACACATGCAAACATCACATCGTTCATTCCTTTCAACTATTTCAGTGTCTACACAGTACAAACTGTACTTGTTGAATGACTGCGTGCATCAGCAGGGGTCCAATTATGTAAGCAATATTAGCCTTCACTGCTTAAAAATAGTTGTGCTGCCTTAAAAGGGAGGTGCAAAGTGGCTAGAGGTATTCATGGCTGTTTTCTGAAGCTGCAATGGATGAACAGGTGACAGTTTAGAACATAGAACATAGAACAGTACAGCACAGCACAGGCCTTTCGGCCCATGATGTTGTGCCGGGCTTGAAGGTATCCTGAGTGAAGTATAAATGAAGTGCATAGTTCCTGACTGAGGTTCAGGTAGAAAAATAACTCCCTGAGCACTTAGGGTGATACAGCATCCTGCTGGGAGTACTTTCCCCCTCCTCCTCCCTCTTCCAGCTGATTGTCCTGCTCTATGTGACCTCTGCTCATTCAGCATGTCAAGCTGCATTCCAGGGGCAATGGCTACTAGTGTATAGATGACAGGGATTGGTTTGTGCAGAAGACTTAAGGTCAGCAAAATCTTCAGCACCTGCCACTCCTCTCCCTTATATTTAAAATGATTCACAGAGCCAAACACGCATAGAAATGAAACAGCATGCAGAAGAAGAATTTAACGAGTAATTAAGCAGTAGTTCATCCACAATATAGTGCTGCTGATGGCTTTCTTGCTGTTGCTGACTATGTGTTCAACTTGCAAGGCTAAGAAAAGGTAACAGTTTTAACTTTGAGACTCGCCTTCAACCATGGACATCATTTCCAAGCTCTAAAAGACCTGCACCACACAAAATACAGGTCTAAGCAATGCAAATTTCATGGCCCTTTTTTTTGAGAGAAAATGACAGACAGTGTCATGCAAGAAACATCAGCTTCTTGTAAGTCAATTGGCAATTCAGTGCCAGAGATTGGGGTTTGACTCTCAGCCTTGGGAGCCTGTCTGCATGGAGTTCGCACGTTCTCCCCGTGTCTGCATGGGTTTCCGCTGGGTGCTCCGATTTCATGCCACAGACCAAAGATGTGCAGGTCAGGTGGATTAGCCATGGTAGATACAGGGTTATGGGGATTGGGTGGGATGCTACTTGGAAGGTTGGTGCAGACTGTATGGACTGAATAACCTCTATTTGCACTGTGGGGATTCTATAAAATTCTCACTAATTGTTATTTTGCTTAAATGTAAGTTTAATGGAAAATTCACAATGAATTACTTTACGTTGGAAAAAAAACAAAAATATGCGAACAATGACAAACAGGTACAAACAGTCTGTCCTAAACTGTCATGCCTTGTATATCCAACAGCCATGTGATCTGTTCACAAGGCTAATTAATGGCATATAGCACCTACCTTCAGGGTGAGGTGATCTCTACAGCTCCTGATTGGAACAAAGATGAGTTTAATGATTTCATTGAAATTGTCTTCTGAACTGCAGTCGCCCCTAGATCTTTAACTTGACTTTTCCTTTTCAGAAGCTGAGAGACCTGCTATTCATTCATAACATTTTCCGTTGATATGCCCAATTTTCAATGTCTAGCAGTAGTTTCAATACTTAATGCTTCTTTTAGACGTACAGCCTTAAAACCAGAAACGAATTATGGAAGGAACATAATAAATTGCTTGTATTCAAGCAATGTAAAAATGTCCAGAGTGCTTCCAAATGCATTGGTTCAAAATAGTAACCCATTCACTTTCACTATATGTATATTAAAAAATGATATTGACTGAAACTTTAAGCTTTACTAACAATATTTTATAAACCTCCGCCTTTCAGACCGGGCAGGCTGTTAGTAACTGGAAGTACTGTATTCTGACAGTTAAGTGACAGTGAATTTGGAATTAGATCAGAGTGAGGAAAAATATGGAAGCCAACTGACTGCTGAGCAGTAGGCATGATAAAGAGGCATTGTAGAAAACACAGAAAAGCGCAGGGGTTTTGAAACCAGGAGGAATCTGAGGAGGTGACTAAGTAGAGAGCAGATGACTGCTCAGTTCATTGGCTCAAGCTTCAGGACTCATAACAAACAATTATCATTAAGCCTTTCTGTACTAAAGTACTGGACTGAAGGCCTCATTAACTTGAATACAAGAAAAAGAGACTGCAGCGGTTCAAGTAGGCAGCTCACCACCACTTCTAAAGGGGAACAAGGATGGGCAATAAACGCTTGCCAGCCAGCAACATCCACATCCCTTGACTAATTAAAAAAGAAAGGAAAATCGCTAGCACATTGAGTTGTCCCTCGGTATTTTAACTCATCTAGCTCAGTATCCAAGTGCATTGCAAACTCCATGATTTATTGGACTGATTGGTCTAAACATGACTTGTACTTTGAGTAAACACTCTTTTTCCTTTTGTTTTACTCTCCACACACTTCATGTCCTCTACTTCTTATGGCATGACTGACAAACTAATATCACGTTCATCCCATTTCTGTCATTCAATATTTTATGTCTCAAGTGACATTGTCCTTTTTTTCTGAATTGAAAACTTAAAGTTCTCTAATCTTAACTGCTAGCATATGATTTTATCTCTTAAATCATTCTCATACCTCTTCAATTAGCAGAAGTTCATCACAATATTACAAAGCTTGTCTGACCTGATTATAAAACATTAACATAATTTACAAGGACTCAATTATGACAATCTATTCTGTCATTCTGTTTAAATTCTCCTCCACATTGTAATGATAAGCAATGAATATGTACTACTTTCAAACATTCTGTGTGCTAAATCCATCCCTAAGTTGTTCATTTTTATTTTGTGACCAGTTTGTTAGATAAAGTGTGTGATGATCCATCATTAATTTTATGCGTCCACTGATAATAAGCATTGAGAAACACACAGAGGTAGAGTTCTATTTTCCTATGAGGATCCAGATTCTCTTCATGGGGCGAGGGGGAACACACAAGGTAAAACCACAAGCTTCCCAGCACAGTGGGTGCATAATTTGCTGTGACTTTGTCAGTTGAAACCATATTTTTATTATATCTTCTCATTTGCAACATTTCATTTGTCAACATTAAATTTCTTTCAACCAGCTGTCCAGAAATGCAGAGAATTTGCATATAGGGTTCTCACAGTTTATTGCCATAACTTCAGCAGAAGACCAAATCAAACAGCACCAATTAGTTTTTAGCATTAAGCTTAAGCACTGTCATTTTGAAGCTGTTTTGCAAGTGCATCTGTCCCTGTGGAAACGCCAGCCTATGACACAGATCACTACACTTCTGAGTAGAGAAGGTTTTCGTGGCTGTGTAATAATATCCCTTCCAATTCAAAACATCAAGAAGGGATGTTATTATCTGAATCAGTACTCTGGCATTACTCAGCAAGCTTTGGATCCTGCAGCTTAAGTTAGGCAGTCAGTGGACCAAACTGTTGATGAATTTTATTGCACTTGATTTTGTGCGATAATAAATGATCTTTTTGCTTCTGTAAGATGCACTATTGTCCAGTATCTTTACCATCTAACTCTGCAGTAATAACACACTTTCTGGAACCTGTATATTTCCTGCAAATGCTACAAGAATTAAAAGACTGATAAATTTAACTTTCCATGTTGACACTGTTTGTTTTGTTAATACAGATTTCAAAATGTAATAAATATATCCTTATTTTTATTAAAGAAACAGAATTCCATGAAGACTCAAGAGATCTTGAGTAACCTCAAACAGCTCATTCTCTTCCTTGTAGCGTGCTTCCCTCTAGTGGTAATATACAGACAAATACTAAGAGCCGAAAAATTCTAATACTGAAGTTTTATGTGTTGGAGAAGTTGCTTACAAAGGACAGTCTCACCAGATTGTTGCACTTACCTTATAATTCCAAAATTAGTAAATGCAATTATTGATTTTCTATTTTATCACAGGTACCAGAAGCTAACCTTAATTTTTTTTTATAAAAGATACAGAGTACAAATGCTTGTCTCTTTGTGGGACGTGTGGAACATGTGGAACATTCTTTTGTCTCATCCAGAATTAGAAAAGTTCATCAGTTTTGCTTCTGATTTCTAGCCTTTTGTCACCTTCACCTGGTCCATCTCTGTTTCTTCCTTTCCCTTCTTTGACTTCTCTGTTTCCATTTCTGGGGATAGGCAGTCCACCACAAACCCATTTGACAGTTAAGCTGACGACACTTCCTCACATCCTGCTTCCTGTAATGACTCTACTCCATTCCTTGCAGTCAACCTCAGTTCTGCCCTCATCCGTTCCCTCCCTCCAAGAACAACAATAGGGTGCCCTTGACACTGTGTTCAAAAGATCACCCTTCAGTATTTCCATCCAGCATTCCCTTTTCCTCCCTTGTCAGCATCTCGCAGGGATTATTTCTCCCCTAACACCTTGACCCCCTCCTCTGATACATCTGAACACCTCTTAAACCTCCATGACATCTTCCTATGAATGGTAAAAGGGATAATACATGCCCTTGTACTTTATTCGTCGTCATTGTCAAAACCACCAAACACACCTTCCAGGTGAAGCAGTAATTTGCTTGCATTTCTTTCAATCTAGTCTACTAGATTCACACCTACCAATGTTTTGTCCTCTATATTGATGAGACCAAACGCAAAGTTTGTGGAACACCTCCATTCAACAAAATTTGATCTTTCCAGTCACGTGCCAGTTCAATACACCATGTTGCTCTCACACTAAGATTTCTGTCCTAGGCCTTCGGTACTGCTCCATGAAGACTCATGCAAGCTTGAGGAACAGCACCTCTTCTCTGGTTCATCAATTTACAGTGTTCAGAACCCATCACCGAGTTCAACAAATTCAAACCAGGAAAATACTGTCCTCTATTTTGATTATATCCACTCTCTTACAGTCCTGCCTGCATGGACAGCAGACCTGACACTTTCTGCTACAATCACCTACCATTCATACCTACTCTCCACCTCTATAATTTTTCTACTACTGTTTGTCCTTTGCTCTGGGCACTCTTAGCATCTGTTCCACTTGATCTCCTGCCCCTTGTCAACAGAATAACTTAGTCATTTTTCCAGTACTCTTCAGCTCCAAAGAAGAGTCATACTGAATTCAAAATGTGAACTCTGTTTCTCTCTCCAGAATAGAATAGTAATTGTCATTTGTATTTTAACAAAAAAGTGAAAAGTATTTCAGTTGCCATACTCCAGAGATGCTGCCAGACCTGCTAAGTTTCTCCAACATTTTGTTTTTATTTCAATTCGTCAACACCTGCGATACTTTTGCCTTTGTTTATACAGAAAACATTTTTACACATTATATTTCATTATTCCCATTTACTTAATGCTACTATTATTCCAATTGCCAGTCAGAATAATTAAATGGTGCTTTACCATTTTAATCAATCAGACTTTCTTCAACGCTCTCCCCCTCCCCCCTCCCCCCCGACCTGTAATATCTAACCTCTCCCTCGTTGAAAACGAGAAAGGCAGAAATCTGCCTTTAACATAGTTTGAATCAAAACTGCACTTGACTAGACTAACAACCTTTCTAGGGATCAATAAACATCAAGTAACTGATCGATCAGGTGCTAAACAGCTTCAGAGGTGACTAAGGTGGAGTCCTGAGCTGCAATACTGTTTTGGCCTGGGTTTACTGAAGGACAAAGGAGTTGAAGCGTTTTCCAGCAACAGGCATTTGGATGATAGTTCTGTGGCTACGTGTCACTTATGTAATTTGCTACTGCTTATTAAAGAGACCACATAGCGTTTATTGTGACTAGCACTTGGCCTACACTCCTCTGCTAACTGGAAATGGTCTTCTTGTGTGGTGCTAGACCACTAGGCTAATTGAATTGGTAACATTCAACTACCAATTGGGCAACGTGCTACGGTGGGTCACGAGAACTAGTATGTCACTGCCTGGTGACATAAATTGCAGGTCTGTTAACCTACCTGATTGTCACTCCATTCGATGAAAATAAAAATATTCTCACACACTGAAGTAATTTGAAGTTGAAACAGAGCTACATCCGTTTGAGGCCATTTAAGCACTTTGACACTTAACAAACAGCAACTACTCATTCAATATGATGGATACAACAAAGGGTCTCTGTGAAAATATAATGGCAAAATATTCCTCACCTATGGAGTACAGTTTCAAAGGCAGAAGGTAATTTTTCTCTGCCAATCTTCATGCAATGCAAGCCCATTCAGAAGATACAATCTTCTAATTTTCCAAAATGTGTGAAAAACTCTCCATAAGCAATTGTTGCCGCTTTCTAGTTATCACCAAGAGTCGAACTGTGCTATGTAAATAGAGTTGCGTATACTGTATATTAAAGGCCAGATCAGTTAGAGGTTCACCTCCAAGCTACTCAGCATCCAGAATTGCTGGCTCAGTAGTTATGGGTGGCACACTGGGTTAGCAATGCTGCCTCACAGTGCCAGGGATCCCAGCTGGATTACTGCCTTGGGTGACCGCCTATGTGCAGTTTGTACGTTCGCCCTGTGCCTATATGGGTTTCAGCCAGAAGCTCCCATTTCCTCCTACAATGCATGGATGTGGCAGGTTTGGTGGCCTGGCTGCTGTGCTAAATTGTCCAGAGTGTTTAGGGATGTGAAGGCTAGGTGGATTAGGCATGATGGATAGGGTAGAGGAGCTGGGTCTGGGTGGGATGTCCTTGTAGGGTTGGTGCAGACTTGACAGGCTAAATGGCCTTTTCCTGCACTGTAGAGATTCTGGATCAAAATCCTGGAACTCCCTTCCTAACAACATCGCAGAAGTGCTGGTACAAAATAGATTTCAGCAGCTCACCTCCACGTTCTTAAGGCAACTAGGGATAGAAAAGCCCACAACCCCTGAGTGCACTGAAAAAAAAAGCATACTCCTTTCCCTAAAGGATAGCAGTCCTGACCATTCATCTCTAAATCAATGTCTATGCCTTTGCATTTATTCCATCAGTCATATATTCAGTACATACCAAGGTAATAGGACTTTTGCAGAATAAAGAATTACATATGGTGTTACTTTGGCCATGAATTTATTGGATGCATTTTCACTGACATTACACCTTTTTTTCTGGTTGAGAAGCATTTTTTTGACTTCTGCTCAAACCTAGTGACAATGGATTCAATGCAACTCCTCTGTGTGATTTCTTGTCTGACATGTTGTCATCTGACCTACGGGACTGTTACCTCAAGTGAGCCAGTAAAACGCTTTTCCTCTCCAAGACAACATTAATGGGCTCTACCATGGCCTTGCTTGTGAAATAGCTTTCACAAGGCCTCTCAAGAGATTTATTTCCTTAGAAAACATGCTTCCTGAATGGTCTGTATCACCTACTTGTGTTAAGAGCCTTCTGGCCACTTAAGGTATGTGAAACAACCCTATTATTGTAAAGTTCTGATGGACCATATTTTTAATGTTAACAGAAAAGTTACCGGATTCCATAAATTCCCAAAATAAAGAGGTGGACACCAGGAAATTATTGAAACTTATAATTTGTAGAGAGTAAACTTAAGCAGTGTCAATAATTAAAAAAAGTTTTCACTTATGTATCAATCAACCCTGCAAGTACAAAGCCATTAATGTTCATTTGATGTTTTCTATAAAGCTGAACAGAAAATAAATGCAATGTCTCTTGTAGTATTTCAAAGATATTTTCAATGAGTCTGTTCAGAAATGTTACGTCCCACATCTGGAGCAGGTATGACTTGAACCTGATTGCCTGGCCCAGAGGTAGGGACACTACCACAAGAGGCCCTGCAGTATTTAATGTGCTTTCTAATATTTATAGATGTAATCATGTTATGTCAGCTATCACATACAGATAGCATTATCTGGTCAATAATATCTGTACCACAGCAGAATAGACACTTTTCAAACTTTTCTAATTTCATTGGCTGTTCATGAATGTGTATTTTTTCAGGTTGTTCAACTGGTCTTGCGTGTCCAAATGAGGCACTATATGCAAAATAAAATTATTAATAAGCTGCCTCTCTTGCATCTTGCACTTCTCGATATGATCAATTCTTCTAAAACATAATTACGTGTGAAATTTGCTGCCGACAATTTTTGGTTTAGAATCAGATTATTGGCTGCTTGTTTTTTTCAGTGTTTTGATGTTTAGATCTATTGCCTCTTTGACTCTTGGCAAGTTCAACTTTAATTATATTCCCACTTATACTTAGCCCAGTCAGGGAGGTTACAGCTTCTCCTGCAGTGACCTCATCCTTATAATCAAGAAAAACCCTGTGCTGGGCGCCTTGCCAACTCAGACGCAACGGAACTGCATTGTGCTCTCTTAAGATATTCTTTAATTCACTGACTCTCAGGCTACGAGGTAGGTTACCCATATAAACTGTAGTAACTCTAGTTGGAGCATTAAGCTGCTTTTGACAGCTAGATTCTATTTGTTCTTCACTAGCTTCAGTATTTCTGGCCATTTCCATTGTGTTAGTTTTAACCTTGATTGCACTTCCCCCTTTCCCTGGCGACATTCTTTGATCTAACAGACTGTGGAGTTCTTTCTTCTCTGTGTGTATTTCATCCTTCAGAGCAACATCCTTTCCTGCTTTTCGTTCCCTGAATTGAAGGCTTTTAAGGATTGGAATTTTTTCCATCATCTCTGAATTCACCTGAATAACAAAAATGGTAAAACACAAATATCAAGGTCAGAAGGACTATCCAAATCTAAGAAGGAACCGATTAAGGTGAGTTCATGCCGATTTAAGGTACATAGTTCTTTGAAAGCTACGCCACAGTTAGTTAGGGTGGTAAAGAAGGTGTCAGCATGCTGGCCTTCATTTGCTCAGACTACTGAGCATAGGAATTGGGACATCATGTTGCAGTTCTACAGGACGTTGGTAAGGTCACTTTTGGAGTGCTGTGTACAGTTCTGGTCGCCCTGCTATAGGAAGGAGGGTTGGATTCTATGACTCTAAGGGTCACTTCAAGGTAGCCTGTGGGCCTCCTGTAGAATAGGGAACAGGCAATTGCCTCAAGGCAATATCCCAATAACAGAACAGGGAGCCAATGTAAGCTTTGAGGCCGGTCTAGCCTTACTGACCTAGTTACAGTTTCAAGTCGCTCAATGCAGGAGAATCGCTCCACAATGATGCAGCTATCACCATTTTTCAGTTGAAACATTTCTGAGAGGGCACCTCCAGATGTAGCTCCTTCCATACTGGAGGACCCTCACTGGCTTTGGGACTTGACAAGCTCACCCACTATCCTTAACTGGACAAGAAACAGAATGGAAGGCTGTTAATTGGCCAATTCAGGAATAAAACTGCCAGGTGACTGATTCCCACATACTGTAGAGTCTTTTAATCCCAATGTCAAGATCCCAAATCAAAACCCAAATCCTGCCAGCAACTACATTTCTCACAGACATCATAAAGGAGGCTCTTAGTGCACAACACACAATGAAAAATATGATTTTTAAAAGGGTGTATTTGTAATTATGTTGCAATAGTGTGATTCACTGATGTATGTGCAATGTTTGCCCTTTGATTCGCAATTACAGCTGCACATTCACAGGATGCGAAGGGGGAGGGAGGCACTTTCCCACAAGATAGAGACTGAAAAACATGGATGGTAAGATAGAAATCAAATATAAGGGTCTTGGTGTAAGACACTTGCTAAACTCAGCTGGAATATTGCATACAGTTCTGGGTGGCACATTATAGGAAGGATGTCAATGCACTGGAGACAGTGCTGAAGTGTTTTACAAGAATGATTCAAGGGATGAGGAATTTCATTTATGAAAATATGATTGAGAAAAATGTATTCCTTGGAGAGGAGGTGGCTAACAGGAGATCTGACAGAGATTTTCAAAATCAAGAGCAGGCTGGGTACAGGAGATACAGAGAAATTGTTCCTAATGTACAAGAACAAGAGGGCCATAGATTTAAAACGATCTTTAAAAGAAGCAAGGGTGAAGTCAGTAGTTTGGGTATGGAATGCACTGCATGGAAGTGTGGTGGTGACAGGTTTAACTGAAGCATCCAACAGAGCATTGGATGATTATTTAGATAAAAATAACATGCAAGGGTATGGGAAAAACGCAGTTTGGCACCAGGCAGTGAAGCTCATTTGGTGAGCCAGTGCAGAAATGATGGGCTGAATGGCCTATTTCTGTGCTGATTGTTCTTTTTTTCAGGAAAACCTGCAATACAATGAGAGGAGTACTTTGACAAACGTAAAGAATATTTCTTTTCAGGAACTCAAAGAAGAAAAAGGATTGTAAACCTTCGACCATATAATTCCTTGAGGCTTGGAACGGCTGCAGTTTGTTTTTATCACTCGAGTAGGTGTAAGGATGTAGTCTACAGTTAGATCATGGTTGTCCATTAGCTCTTCTGGTATATCAAGCAACTAGAAAAATAACATTAAAAACACAGAAATCAATTAAAACTCGTGTAACCGGTTTCATAGATTTTGCCCCAGAATTCACAAAAATTTCCAAAAAGTCCATTCGTGTTACAGGTACTAAATAAATTAATTCACTCATGATACCCTGACAGTCTGAGATCATTTACTACAGCTGGCATTTGCTCTGTGTTGCTACAAAGACAGCACCCTCTGGCATCCTCTCTGAGCTACTGAACTTTACTGAGAGGCATGCTAAATGGCACCTTTCGCAGTGCCTGAATTAAAGGAAAAATTGAAGTATCAGGCTGCTAGAGCAAACATACATGCAGGCGTTTATTTTTTTTCCAATTTATTTAGAACTTTAAACCATGTTTAAATGTTTACCTTGTCACAGTTGGCTTCCTGATTGCAGCTGGAGATTTTGCACCATCTTCCGATGTTAAGCAGTGAGGTGTGAGGCTTCAATCTTCACCTCCCACTGTGTTTATTTCACCCCAAGCCACGGAGATGTTCACAGATGCACACCTTTCACAGCTACTTTTATGCACTTACACACACTTTAATGTCTAATATTAATAAACCAGATGGACAGTCCAATTGCAACTTGTAAAGTATTTTTCCCCATCTGAACAGCAGTTCAAAAATGGTTCTTTTTCCTACAACAGCAAGAATTAATAAGGCGGTGGTACCTTTGCCTCTTCTCCTCAGTGATCTGTCCAGGGGCTGTTGGGCTAATGCCACACCTTTCTTCTCCTTGCCCAAGGCTGGCGTGATTTCTCCTGAATGGGCCAACTTGTTCTGTAGGAAGGTGCAATTTGTGTTCAACTGACATATTTTGCCAGGTTTGAGCAGTTCTTCAGAAGTGAGCATCTATTTTGAGCACAAAAGGCTTGGATCTTTCCCCGGTAAGAAATGCAAATAGTACCAACTGTCCTTGCTTAGAAAAGCAAGGAGGACAGTTTTGGAGAGCACATGGATAAATTGTATCATGCAGATTTTGTTGTTGATGTTGTAAGCTGTATTTATTTCCCTTTAATGTTTCTTCTGTTCTGGAATCACTATACACTGCTGGTGAGCATGAAGAACCTATGTGCCTAAGAAAACTCACCCAACTTTCAATATAGTTTCAAAAACAAAATTGCTGGAAAAGCTTTTCCGAAGAAGGGTCTCAACCCAAAACATCAGCTTTCCTGCTCCTCTAATGCTGCTTGGCCTGCTGTGTTCATCCAGCTCTACATCGTGTTATGCTGGAAAAGCTCAGCAGGTATTGCAGCATCAGTGAAGGAAAAAACAGAGTTCACGTTTTGGGTCCAGTGACCCTTCCTCAGAAGCCACTAGACCCAAAACGTTAACTCTGTTTTTTCCTTCACAGATGCTGCCAGACTTGCTGAGCTTTTCCAGCAACTTTGTTTTTGATCCTGAATTACAGCATCTGCAGTTCTTTCGGTATTTTTCATTACGTTTTATCTGGTTCAGTATATTAGCATTATTAAGATTGTGGTTGGAGGAATCTGCAACTGCAGACTAGCTGAACCTCTCAAATTTGGGCTAATACAAATCAACACAACAATTCTGAACAAAGATCAAGTACATCCAGCACTGGAAGAAATCTGAGCAAATAATTATAAATGTAGGCGAGGAATTTAATGAATCAGTGAGACAAGGCTTCCTCGCTCAGAACAAAAACCATGGTAGTCAGAAAAGGCCTTATATTTCTTAAGTGGGTACAAAACATCAAAGGCAAACATTTTAATGCCTGGGCGGGTTTCTCTTTGTGAGTGGCAATAATGCCAGAACAGTTTCATAAGAAAAAGGTGGCCCCTAGTGATCTGAAGGAGGAATTGCAATTGACATTCAGTGATTTACTGGAGGTGATGGCCTAGTGGCATTATCGCTGTAATATTATTCCTGAGATACAGTGGTAATGTCCTAGCTTTGCATTCCTCCATGGTAGATGGTGGAACTTAAATTTAATGAAAATCTGGAATTAAAAGTCTAATGAAGACCATGAATCTGTTGTTGGTTGTCAGGAAGAAAAGCCCAATCGCTAACGTTATTTAGGGAAGGAAATTGCCATCTTTACCTGATCTGGCCGACATGTGACTCCAGTCTCACAACAATGTGGTTGACTCTTAACTCCAACTCTGGTGAAACTGGCATGTCTGATGAACACGCAACACTCCGAACTGTTAAAGAACTGAAAATTTACAGAAGAAAGCCAAATGGAGCGTTTGAGTTATAAAGAGAAGCTGGATAAAGCTGTGGCTTTTTTCACTGGAGCATAGAAGTTTGAGGGGTGACCTTACAGAGGTTTATAAAATCATGAGGGGCATAGATAAAGTGAATAGCAAAGGTCTTTTCCCTTGGGTTGGGGAATTCAAAACTAGAGGGCATAATTTTAAGGTGAAAGGAGAAAGATTTAAAAGGGATCTGAGGGACAATTTTTTCATACAGAGGATGGTTTGTATTTGGAATGAACTGCCAAAGGTAGATGCAGGAACAGTTACAACATGTAAGACATTTGGATAGGTACATGAATAGGAAAAGTTTAGAAGGATATGGGCCAATTGCAGGCAAATGGGACTAGTTCAGTTTGGGGTTTTGGTCGGCATGGATGAGTTGGACTGAAGGGTTTGTTTCCATGCTGTATGACTCTGACTCTAAATGATAGGAAAACACCAGCTGTTGAAACATTGTTAAATTTTACTTCAGAAATAGTTCTTAAAAAAAGGAGTTTCCATGACCGACTTTGTAAATAATTAAAGCATGGATAGTTAGAGCAGTTTAGTTTTGCAAGTTAATGAGGCTGAAACATTAAGCTTTCTTCCACGTGCTTGTTCTCACCCTGCAAGGGATTCATGCCTTTAGTATCTCTACACTTGACCATAATGTTCAGCTCACTGGCTTCCTGCAATATCCTTCTTAAACTTGAGATTGTCCAAAATTCTGCTGCTCATGTTCTTACTTGTGCCAAGTTGCATTTATCCAGCTTTCTGGTGGTCCTTAGCCTAAATTTTCTTCTGAATGCAACACCTTGTTTTAAAATGTCAATCTTGCCTTCACCTTCCTTGTCTCCAGTTTATATCCTCCAGCCTTGTCATCTTGATATATCTGTGCTCCTTTAATTCTGACTTATTGAGAACACCAATTTTAACTGAACCACCACTGGTGACATCTACCTAGGCGCTAAGCTCTTTTACTCCCTCCTGTCTTTCCACCTTTTAGACTTTTCTTAAAAGCAACCTCTTTACTGGCTCCATCCCCACCTCCTTGACCTGTCCATCTCCTCTCCACTTATCTGCTCCTTTATCCACCTTCCATCCACCTTCCCCCTCTCTCTATTTACTTCAAAATCCCCTTCACCTCCCCCATTTCTGAAGAAGGGTCCAGACCCGAAACGTCAGCTTTCCTGCTCCTCTGATGCTGCTTGGCCTGCTGTGTTCATCCAGCTCCACACATTGTTATCTCAGATTCTCCAGCATCAGCGGTTCCTACTATTTCTTTGACCAAGCTTTTTGCTTATCTGCCCTAATATCTATTCAAGCAGCTCGGTGTCACATTTTGCTTTATAATGTATTACTAATGCATCTTGGCTGAGTTTATTATCTTAAAATGTGATATGCAAGTATAAGTTGTTGTTGACATCACAAGAGCATGGGGATCAATTTAGACTTGAGATAATCACCATCAGATGTTCCCATGATTCAGCATTACAAACTGACATTAAATAGCATTAAGTGTGGAACACTTTTTAAATGAATAAAATATTTAAATCAACAAAAGCTGCCAAAGTTCCATTGGAGGGCCTTTGAATGTAGGTTAGTATGCAGGTCTGGACAAAAAAAGGCCACAAACTACTTTCATTTGAATAATTGTGTGAAGAAACAATTAACATCAAATCACGATGATTATAATTCTGTGAAAGTAACATGTATCAACGTACATATCAATATACAGGTGGCCATAGAATTGAAGGTGTTAAAATGGTTTAACTGTAAGAAAATCATTGCACAACACATAAATCAATCTTCATTGGCCTTCAGTAAATAACTGGGAAGTGAGCACAAGGTACAATGTTCTCTTAAAAATACTCAATCACAATGTTTGACCATTCTTTTCGGATATATATAAAACAGTTCAGGCATTTGAAATGGATACTGTTATGAACCAGACCAAACCCCCCCAAAATATATTAAGAAGATAGCCTAGACCCTAACTTTTCCTTATTTCGTAAGTATAAGGCATTGTGTTCCAGACGTAATTTGATTGGTCAAGCTACTTGCTTTTAAGCAATACATTTTTTTTACACTACAGTTAAAATGAAGACAAAATAAAAATGAAAAGAATTAGCTTAACTGTAACTCTATTGAAATACTTACCAAAATAATATATATAATATATATGCACACATCAACTGTATTGTTCCAATACAGTAACATCTCTATACACACACCCCTGGCAAAAGCAAATTCAGTAAAATAGAGATAACAAGGTGTACTATCTCTCAGTAAAATAGAGATTGTCTCACATGCAATTCTAGCAGCAGGAAGAGAATCCCAGCCTTTAGCTGCAACAGATAGAGGATTAAGAGCTTCCACGTCCAGCTTCAACATCCCAGCAACTACAGAAAGCTAAAACTTAAAGTCCTGGTTCTGTGAGAGCGTGACCACAGCCAGTGAGGCTGCTTCTATTGTTCCAACTTTTGAAAAAAAACAAGGCTTCACAAGCTGTTTACTTTATTGGCTTTGAGCACACTGCTCTGTACCTCTGTCTCAACCTTTCTTCATAAAAAAGAACCAGGACAAAATACTCCTCTCATATCCATTGTATCGTTACAATACATTATTCAACAAGACAAACCAGGAGTTTAAGGGGTGACCTTATAAAAGGTTTGCACAATCATGATAAGGTGAATAATAAGGGTTTTTTCCCTAGGGTGGGCAAGTTCAAAACTAGGGAGGCATATTTTTAAGGTTAGAGGGGGAAGTTTTATAAAGGGTTGAAGGGCAACTTTTTCTTTTAAACACAGAGAGTGGTTCATGTGTGGAATGAACTGCCAGAGGAAGTGGTCAATGCAGGTACAGTTACAATGTTTAAAAGACATTTGGATAGATACATGAATAGGAAAGGTTTAGAGGGATATGGGCCATACGCAGGCAAGTGGAACTAGTTTAGTTTGGGAACATGGTCAGTGCGGACTAGTTGTAACAAAGAGTCCATTTCAATGCTGTCAGACTCTATGACAAACTATTCGACAAGAAATCCAAGCACTGTTAGGCCTTGGGTTCTGAGTTTTCAAAACTACATTTCCAAGGTTCAAAATAGGAACTCATATGTGATCCAGGGCTGCGGCTTGAAGACCTTGGGGGCAGACTGTACGGGTTTGCTGAAGGAGGAGGTATGATTGCCTTCTCTTGTTATATGTAGGTTCAGAAGCAAAATACCACTTAACTACATTTCCTACATTTTTGAATAACAATCGATTGTATTGTAATCATTTCCACCCTGGCAAGGCCAATTTTTGATTTTTTTTTCACAGAATCATAGAATTCCCACAGTGTGGAAAGAGGCCATTTGGCCCATCGAGTCTGCACCAACTCTCCAAATAGATCCCAACCGTATCCCTGTAATCCTGCATTCCCCATGGTTAACCCAACTAACCTGCACATCTCTGGACTGTGGGAGGAAATTGGAGCACCCAGAGGAAACCCATGCAGACACAGGGAAAACATGCAAACTCCACACAGTCACCTGGAGCTAGAATCGAACCTAGGTCCCTGGTGTGGAGAGGCAGCGGTGCTAACCACTGAGCCACTGTGTCATCTGTGAAGGGTTTAATATTACTGCCTTCATAACCACTCATCTGAAGACCGTGCCATTACTACTCTCTTTTGTTTGCATTATCATCCCTTTGACATTACTCACTCATGATGTTGATACATTCACAGATCTTCCCTTTGGTTCTCTCCTGGTCTCCCACTACCTTTCCCTGCCTCTGGACTTATCAAAAGTCATTACATCTCTCTAAACTTTTCCAGTTCTGATGACAGGTCATTGACTTAAAACATAGTGTTCAAATTTAACAGAATTGGCTTATTAGAGTTTCACGGAGGGTTCCTCTGTGCGAGGCTTAGCTATTTCTCTCACTATTGTTCCAGACTCACCTCATTACCTCTAAACCATGCCATATGGTGCTCCACTCTTCTTATTCATCCACTCACTAAGTGTGAGGACTTGGCATGCGAGGATCCCTGATTCCAATGCCATATTTAAAAGGCAGTCCAACACCAGGTCAAGTACTGGCAGCCGCGAGAGCCCTCCATGGTTTGTTTTAATGTCCTCAGACATGGCAGGCAAGGAGATATTTGTGTCCTACTTTATGGGCAAGGACCTGGAGGCTCTGCTGGACAGGGGTCGTGCTTAGCCAAACCGTGCTCTTCTCGAGGTTGGCAAAGGTGGCTCTGGTGCCAGACCTCACCAGCCTGGTCTGAGATTGCCACCTGAGTCACTGCAGTGTCGATAAAAATGTGTGGCATTGAACTTTCCCACTTTGCCAGGGCAGGCACCATCATCACCTCTCTGCTTCCAACTCACACTCACTCACTCTTTACTCCTGTACATAGCTCTCACTAAAGCTCATGGTCTATCACTCCTACCGTCACATGCAGTATCATCGCCCACCACAACACCACCAACCCCCTGACCAAGTCTACTAACCACATACATCCTCTGCTCTGCCTACTTGTTCACACCTCATCAGATGCCCTGACTGTGCCAGCAGCAAAAGCTACGCAGGCACATTTATCTCAATCAATCCCTTCCTTCTCTCACTCCAGGAGAAAAGGGCCCACAATAGGATGGAGGAAAGCCAAGATGGGAGGTGGAGTGGCCTGATGTTCGGATCATTACCCCCTACGAGGAGACAAGGACAGGGTTTGTTCATGCGATGATATAAAAACATCATGTCCTGGCAGTCAAGTAGGAAGCACTGTCCATTACTCTCTCATCACTGAGAATGAAATCTTAAGATGCTTGAACGTCTGTCTATCCCTTGTTCGCTTCACTTACTAGTGTCTCCTGAAGATATCAGTAGTGTAGCAATGATAGATGCCATTGCAGTAGACTGGGAGACTGCATAGCAATGAGATGAGATGCTAATGTGTCTCACCACTCACGAGTGAGAATCATGTCTCGATGTTTAACATTTGGGTGGAAGATGGCACTTCTTCCTCTCAAAGGTGAGGAGCTTCTCGCTGGCCATCACACACGATTCTCTCAACTTTCTCGCCAATACCCAAGTCGTTCAGGGGCTGGGAAGATTCTGCCAATCAAATTTGTTTCTCTCTCTTGAAAGATTCTGCCTTACCAACTGAGCATTGAGCATTTTCTGTTTCTGATTAAATTAATTCTTAACATAATTGATTAGTTGGCATTGGTTGAGGGAGCAATGTCAGTGAGAACGCCCCTTTCAGACCATGCCCTGGGATCTTGAATGATCAACTACATTGATAGGCCTTAGCTGAACATCATACTCAATGAAAAACATTTCTAATGATGTATACAGTGTTAATCTAGGTTGAGAGCTCAACCTTAAGCCTGACTTTAGCCGCTAAACAAATAATACTGCCACCAAATTGATTGCTATAAGTACTATTTGACTTTTCAGTTAGGTCATGTCATGTTAAGATGATTGCCATTTGTAATGAATGAGATGGCTTAGTCAGTTACTCTCCTGTATCTTATATCCCATCTTCAGATTATGACTACTGCTCATGCTCCAGTGGGCCCTGTAATACAGCGCTCCTCAAACTTGTTTAGTTGAGAAGTCCCTTTCAATTGTGTTAATAATCATAGAACCTTGATGTGATTCATGATTGCTACATGTACCTAAGCACAGTGAAAAGTTTTGCTTTGCATGCAATAGAGTAGATCATAAACAAAGACGCAAAGATCTTAGGATGATTGAACAGAACGAGGAATACAAAGTTACAGCTGCAAGGAAGTTATATAAAAAGTAAGATCAACATTAGATTTGAAATTTGAGAGCTCCATTCAGAACCTCATGTAAATTACACAGCACAATGCTCATAAAGAAGTGCTGTGTGTAAACAGTATTTGTAGCATTTTTGAAAAATTGATATCTCCTTCCATGCTGCTCTTAGTGTTCCTCCAGGCAGACTACTCCCCAGGTAAGACAAACACTGCAGGACCACTCTACACTGCCTGTATAGCAACCAAGTTCTCCTCCTGCGTTGGACTTTGATTTTGGGGATGTTACAGTCTTACCAGTTTGAGAACTACTGTTCTAACACAGAGAAAGGAGTCAGTCGAAGGAGTGGAGCAGAGTATCAAAATAATAGATGTGTTTTCTTAAAGTTGGAACCACTGTGGCTAGAATTATATTGCACTGAAAGAGGCCATTCATCTCAACAATCCTGTTTTAGCTCTCTGAAAGAGTTAAAAATTGGTCCCACCCCCACAGCTCAATCTTATAATCTTGCATTATGTTTTCTTTCACTAAAAATTTGTAAAATTCCATTTTGATCTTTTTTAATACATCCACTAGCATCACCCTTTCAAAAAGTGTATTTCAGATCTTAGCTTGTTGCATAAACAAATGTCTCCTATCCTCACCTCCTCGCTCACCAACCTTTTACAAATACTTTGGGTGGCATAATGGCTCTGTAGTTAGCACTGCTGCCTCACAGCACCACAGACCCTGGTTCGATTCCAGTTTAGGGCAACAGTCTGTTTGCACATTCTCTCTGTGTCTGCGTGGGTTTCCTCCCGGCGATATGGTTTATTCCCACAGTCCAAAGTGTTGCAGGCTAGGTGAACTGGCTGTGCTAAAATGCTCATAGTGTCCAGGGATGTGCAGGTTAGGCAGCTTAGCCATGTGAAATGTAGGGTTACAGGGATAGGGTGGGCAAAGTGGGTCTGGGTGGGACTCGATTGGCTGAATGGCCCACTGTATGGCTTGATTATTTGATCTGGTTACTGATCCTCCAAAACTTCGAATAGATTCTCCCTCTTCACTCAATCCAAACCTGCCAACATTTTGAACATCTCACTGTAGTTGTCCCTTTACCTTTTCCGCTCTTAGAAGAATAATCTCAATTCCTACCATCACTCCACACGACTGAAGTAGTCAGGGCATGGAATGCCTTGCCTGCAGCAGTTGTAGACTTGCCAACTTTAAGGGCATTTAAATGGTCATTGGATAAACATATGGATGATAATGGAATAGTATAGGTTAGATGGGCTTCAGATTGGTTTCACAGGTCGGCGCGACATCGAGGGCCGAAGGGCCTGTACTGCGCTGTAATGTTCTATGTTCTATGAAGTCTTTCATCTGCTCAATTCGACTACACAATAAAGCCACTCTGCTCTTACAGCATGGGCTTATTTCTAGCTCCTCCTTTCTCAATCTTATGAATAGAAAAATAACATACATATTATACAAAATTTTGGAATGAAATACATTACCGTCAGCAGTCTCTGAGCACTGACATTGACAGGATTTCCACGAGAAACACGTCCTCAGAAGTATTCGGTTACAGATTGGCTCTAGCCAAATATTTTCGTTCTTCAAAATATAAACTGAAACTGCGAGAAGTGTGCAGCAGGTTGATCAACATCTTAAACACAGTCAGGTTAAAGTTCTGGGTGTGCCCCTTCAATAGAACAAACTGTCCTGCTGTCCACTGCAATACTTTCAGTTTTTACACTGGATTTCAGCATTTGTGGTTTGCTTTTTCCTCTCCTCTAGCTCTAATTTATTTTTCTAGTTGAAAAGAAAACATTCTATTGATGGCCTCAGTCACAACATGGTTTTCAGCACTGCCCATGTGCAAAGGCTGGTTCATGCTCTAGTCCAAACTTAATCGCGTGTCAACTGACTGATGGGGAAAAACCATGGTCTATGCATTCAAATTATGCAAAAGTAGGAACAGGTTAGATGTTAGGTGGTGTTGCTTTCCCTTGATGTGTGATGGTCGCTGACTCTCAAAAACTTTCAAGGCGGAGCTGGGGCAGGGAAAGTATCATCAGGTCAGTCAGAATGCATCAGGAGACGGCCATTCAGCCCATCTAATCCATACTCACTGTGGATCAATACAGTCTGTCCCATTCCCTTAATCCTTGTTGTGTAAGGTGACGGGGCTCTGAAAAGGTTACTGCTGAGGGGTGCATAAAGGACAGTTCAGTATGTCATCATACAAATTTTGTGAGGGTTTTGGGGGCTGGGGGTGGGGATGTCAAGTCTCGACCTTAAAGGAGATGGACTTACCATCAAGGTCATTTCAAATTCTTAGTAGAAATGTGCTGAGTGTTCCTGAAATTTGGCCAAGTGTCAATTTCAGGGAATTTCATGAAGACCTTCCTCCATGAGCCCTAGTGACTCTTCTGCCACAATTTTACACTGTTTGCTCCATTAAGTATGCACCACAGCATTGCTTGTGTCCAGTCTTGCACTGAGGAGTCCTAAATGTACTGATCAGTGCCAGGACCATTCACCATTCACACCACAGGTGCCATATTTCAAATGCTTCCAACCTGGTCCCAAGCAGCCCCAATTCACAGTGGCGTCCAGGAATGTGCAGCAATGCTGCAAGAAGGCTAATGACAGGGTGAGTGCCACGAACCTCTCTCTGCTACTTGACACTCATTCCAACTATGCAACAGCACACACCTCTCACCAACGCTCATCAAAAGCATACCGTCTGGGTGCATGACATTTTGGTATGGAAACTGCTCTGCCCAGGACCATAAGAAAGTACAATAGGTTGTGTGTACAGTGCAGACCATTACGGAAGCCAACCTTCTATCCATGGACTCCATTTACACTTCTCGTTGCCATGGAAAAGCTGCCACCAACATCATCAAAGACCCATCCCACGCCAGTAATGCTCTCCTACTACCTCTTCCATTAGGCAGAAGATGCAGAAGCTTGAACACACACACACACACACACACACACACACACACACACACACACACACACACACACACACACACATACAAAAACAGGTTAAAGAACAGCTTCTTCTCTGCCATCATTAGACTGATGAATGCTGATGTTAATGTTGATCTTGCTTCGTGCACCTCCTGTGCAGCGTAACCTGTACGCCTCACTCTGTCCATGCACCCTATGCTCTGTATTCCTTGCTTACTATGATCTGGCTATACTGCTTGCAAACAAAGCTTTTCACTGTACTTAGGTACACGTGATAACAAATCATATAAAATCAAATCATGATCCACTCTCAGTATTGCATGCAGCACCTTCCTTTAATAGCTCTATGGTCTATCTCCCCAAACTGCTAACCCTTCCTTCATTCTGCAACTCCTTACTCACTCACTTAGGTACCTCACAACCTTTCCTGAATAAGTGCAGGCAAACACCCTGACTGACTATTGTCCACCTTAACTGGACTAAGGATTACTCCCCTTAGACTTTGAGACATGAGTGCTTGGTTGAAGCAACATGTTTTCCACACAATCTGCTGTCACATATCATAGATATGACATTAACATTGCACAGTGCCAGACAAATCTGCTCTCGAGCATTTAATGCTTGGATTTCTGTCTGCATTGAAAAGGCAAGGTAAAGCAAGGAAGAGATGCTGTAAACATCTAAGTAGGCAAAGTGAGTGAGCATTAAGAAAGCAAGTTCAGAGCCCACAGAATTACTTTGTTCCAATGCATGAGATGGAAGATTGTCCCTGTATATAAAATAGCCTTGAAGCAGCACTGCAAAGTGTTGGTGCGCACAGGGTGTAGTGCTCACGTGCTGAACTGTATTACAGGTTAGCCTGAGATATGCCGTAATGATGTGTTGAGGCTACTGCACTGGCAATGCCAAATTGCATGAAGAGGGTGTAGACAGTTATGGCCCAGGAAGCATGTTCTGAGGGGAAAGCTGGCCAAAGCGGATGACCATACAACATAGAACTAGAAACAGGCCATTTGGCCCATCATGCTCTTCAATGAGATGGTTGCTGAAAAGATAATCCTTAATATCACTTTCCTACTTTTTCTCCATAATCCTCAATTCCCTTTCTGACTCAAAATCTGGCATTCCCCCTCAGCTGTTATGCCTCACTGCAGTAGCGTGCTGAAAATAAAGATTTGTAAAGTGCGCTGAATTCCCCAATTTACCTGTCTTTTAGAGCCAGGTTAACAGAATGCATAGACCAGGTTTCTGTAGTTAATAAGGATTACTATTTATAAATTAATAGGCTTTAACCACAGGTAAACAATGATGAACTATTGACTAATAACTCTACTTGCTCAAACTTTAATTCCTTTGTAAAACTTACCCCCTACATACACATATAGATGCAGACTAGAAAGAAAACATGTGGCAGAGGGAAAGACAGGGAAACCAGTTTACTAGTATCTATTCACACAGCTCATTGAGATGACCCTTCTGGCTGGTCAGGACATGCTGCTCCTTGATTCTACTCCTCTCAATATTTGCACTTGCTTGCTGAAGGTACTGGGTGGCTTGTTAACATTTATAAAGTTGCTGGCTTACTGGTTGACAGCCACAGGTTACACATTGCTAAGGTGTCGTTTGCGGGGGAGGGGGTTGGTGAGACTGGTTTTCTTCAGGCTTAAGGTGTTTGCTATTGCACAGTAAAGAGAAAGCTCCTGCCCTTGCACAGATTCCTCTCAAACATTCAAACCCCAAAGCTGTTTGGCTATTCAGGAGTCAATCTATTAACTGTTGTCAAGCAGGAACACTATTATTAATAGAATTATAATTAGAATTAGCTTTATTGTCAGATGTACACAAATGAGTACAGTGAAAAGTGGACAAGTCTCCGCTTAAGGCAAGTCACCTATATCAATTCCCTGCCTTCTAATAGTTAGCCAATCCCCTGTCCATGCTAATGTACTAAAAGGTAAAGGTAAAGTCACCATATTATTACTAGACTATAGTGTTGGTCTCTCATTAGAGGAAGATGACTGGTGGTGGTTAAACTTGAGGGTCACCATGCCTCAGGCGAAGGGAAAGGTTGAGAAGGAGAATCCTTCATGGTAACCTCAGTGCAGGAACTGAACTCTCACTGTTGACATCACAAACCGGCCATCCAGCCATGTTAGCTAACCAACTCCATAATATTCTACAACCAACCAACATCCCCTGTATTGTTTTTCAACTGCTGTGCTAGCTTCCAAGGTAAGTGCACAGCACAGCTCTGGAAGCCTAAAGTGCACAAGGCAGAAGTCCCCCTCAGACCCACAGTCTCCCTACCAGGCACTCCATCACACAGATTAGCCAAAGAACTACAAAGAAGAATCAGGCACCTAGTCAACAAGTCACCCCACTCTATCCACTCAGACCAAGAATTCCTCAACTCCATCAAAGACATAAAGATACAGGATGAAGAGACCATGATATCGTCTGATGTCACTGCCTTATTCACATCAATAGACATACCACTAGCAAGGGAAACAAATGTCAACATTACTTGAACAAGAACACGACCCCAGTGAAACCATCTCCATGGACAACATGCTCAAACTATTGGAACTGTGCCTGACCACCCACTTCACCTTCAATGGCCAAACATATGAGCAAATCAACGGGACACCCATGGGACCACCTATCTCTGGACTCCTGGCAGAAGCAGTGATGCAAAGACTGGAAAGGACCGCCCTTCCACAAATCGAACCTAAACTGTGGATACGCTACGTAGGCGACACCTTTGTCATCATTAAACAGACCAAATTAGAAGAGACACACAAACTTATATACAACACCCTCACCAGAATAAGATTCACCAGAGAGGCGGAGAAGAACAAACAGCTCCTATTCCTGGACGTCATGGTACAGCGCAAGACAAATGGGGAACTGCAAACGAGAGTACACCGAAAAGCCACACGCACAGACCAGGTACTGAACTTCAATAGTAACCATCCCAACACACACAAACGAAGCTCCATGCGAACACTATTTAAAACTGCAACAACACACTGCAGCAACACGGCACTACACCAAGAGGAAGAAGAATACCTCTTCCAAGTGTTCAAGGATAATGGATATCCAAAGAACTGGGTCAGAAGATGCCTACACGAACAGCATCAGAAAGATTCTACATGCCTAACACACTCATCACACTACCCAACACCAGGAACATGTCAGAACTCACCACAAGACTCCTGCGACCGCTGGGCATCAGAGTGGCACACAAGCCCACGTCAACTCTACGACAACTGCTCACTCGAACTAAAAACCCACTCCCCACCATGGACAGGACCAATGTCATCTACAAAATCCCCTGCAGAGACTGCAAGAAACACTACATCGGACAAACTGGAAGGAAACTAACAACAAGAGTACATGAGCACCAACTGGCTACAAAAAGACATGACCAATACTCACTCATCTCAATCCACATGGACAAGGAGAGCCACGACTTCGACTGGGACAACACCAAGATCCTGGGACAGGCTAGGCAGAGACAAGCATGAGCATTCCTGGAAGCATAGCACTCCACGAAGCAGGCTATTAATAAACACATTGAACTCGACCCCATATACATTCCACTACGAAGGAAAACCAGAAGTGACGCAATTCATCTCAACAGACCACAGAGTTTGAAAACCAGGCGGGAAAACACACCGACGCTTCATCGGAGGCTGCACTGAGGAGGTTACCAAGCATGGGAACGAAACGTCTGCAAAAAACAAACCAGCTTGGCGAGCCAACCAGCCTCAACACCCACAACTCGAGCTACAGATCTACTCCAAAACCTTAGCAGAAATCATTCACGAGATGCTGATTGACATGCACAGAGCTTTCCAACCATTCCTGTGTAGCTTGGAGAGAACATTGTCCCAAAAATCATTATTGTCTTATTAAATGGCCTTACGTGCAGTAATGTATCAAATGCCTTTTAGAAAAAAAAGAGTTCCCATTCATCCATTCGGCTTGTCATCTCCCCGATGAACACTAATAAATTTATCAAGCGATACGTTCCCTTCAAGAAACCATGTTGACTCTGCTTGATTATATTATGCATTGTTAAATGCTCTGCTATTGCATCCTGTATGATAGACTCCAACATTTTCCTTATAACAGATGTTAGGTTTACTGGCCTAGATAGATCCTGTTTCACATCTCCTTCCCTTTTTGAATAAAGATGTTACATTGGCAGTTTTCCAATCCTCTCAGCTTTTCCAAAAACTAAGGGTTTTTGGAAGATTACTTCTGGAGCATTCGCTACCTCAGTAGCTACTTCTTTAAATATCCTCGTATGCAACCGACCAGGTCCAGAGAATGTAACAGCCTTTAGCCCCACTAGCTTCGCTAATGATAGTTTCCTCAAATGATCATTATGTTTGCTTTCTCCCCCACCTTGGGCCCCTTGAATATTTGGTATTTTTGGAATGCTATTAGTGTCCTTTACCACGAAGACTGATGCAAAGTGCTTATACTTAATCAGGGTAGGTGATGGCCTAGTGGTATCATCGCTAGACTACTAATCCTGAAAATCAGCTAATGTTTTGGGGTCCTGGGTTCGAATCCCACCATGGCAGATGCTGGAGCTGGAGCTTCAATGACAAAAAAAAAATCTGGAGTTAATAATCCACTGATCACCATGAAATTGTTGACTGTCAGAAATGCCCATCTGGTTCACTAATGTCCTTCCTTCAGGGAAGAAAAGCTGCCATCCTCACCTAGTCTGGTCTACATATGACTCCAGACCCACAGCAATGTGGTTGACTCTTAACTGCTCTCTGAAATGGCCTAACAAGACATTCAGTTGCACCAATTGCTACAAAGTCTCTGCAGAGGTTCAAGAAGGCAACTCACCACCACCTTCTCAAAGGCAACTAGGGACAGACAATAAATGCTGGCCAGCCAGCGAGGCCCACAACCCACAAATGAATAAAAATCAAAATTACAGCTCCTCCGCCTTTTCTGGGTTCCCTGTTATTATTTCCCCAGTCATTTTCTACGATCACTTTGGCCTCTCTCTTCCGTTTTATGTTCTTAAAAAAACTCTTACTGCCCATTTTTGTATTATTTGCTGGGTTACCCTCAAAGTTTAATTTTCTCTCTCTTTATTATTTTTTGGTCATCTTTTGTTGGTTTTTCCAACTCTCCCAATCCTCTAGTTTACCACTAACCTCTGCCGCATTCTATGCTTTTTCTTTCATTTTGATTCTTTTTGACACAATGGACGCCCAGAGAAGATGAAGAACTACAACCCCTTTGACTTTCAAGTGGGAATTGAAGCTGCTAGTTTCTCTCTGATACTTGGGAAAATTGCAACATGCTGATGATACATGTTACAAAGCAGACATTAGAAGGATGTTTCCTCATATAGGGCAGTCTAGAATGACAGGTCATAGTTTTAGGTTAAGGGGTAGCAAATTAAATACAGAGATGATGAGAAATTGCTTCTCTCCAATCTTCATGAATCTGTGGAATTATTTATCCCAAAATGCTATGGATTCCAGACAATTGAGTAAATTTGAAAGAAGAGATAGACAGATGTTTAATTAATAATGGGTTGAAGGATTCAGATTTGTGGGACACTGGGGCCGGTTCTGGGGAAGGTGGGACTATTACAAATTGGATGGTCTACACCTGAACCAGACTGGAACTAGTGTCCTAGGGGGAGTTTTTGCTAGGGCTGTTGGGGAGGGTCTAGACTAATGTGGCAGGGGTCTGGGAACCAGAGGAGAAGACTAGTAGACAGTGAGGTGGAAACTAGAGACTGTAAGGATCATGAAGTTAGCATTACCAAGGGGAAGAGTAGGCAGAGAGCAGATGAACGCAAAGGAACTGGTGGTCTGAAGTGCATATACTTTAATGCAAGAAGTATAGTGGGTAAGGCAGACGAACTTAGGTCTTGGATTAGTGCCTGGGAGTATGACGTTATTGCGATCACAGAGACTTGGTTGAAGGAAGGGGATGATTGGCAACTAAATGTCCCAGGATATAGATGCTTCAGACAGGACAGGGATGGAAGTAAAAGGGGGGGGAGGAGTTGCATTGCTGGTCAGGGATGATATCACGGCTGTGCTAAAGGAGGGCACAATGGAGGGCTTGAGCAGTGAGGCATTATGGGTAGAGCTGAGAAATAAGAAGGGTGCAGTTACATTGTTGGCGCTGTACTACAGGCCTCCCAACAGTGAGCGTGAGGTAGAAGAACAAATAGGTCGACAGATTATGGAAAGATGTAGAGGTAACAGGGTGGTGGTGATGGGAGATTTTTAATTTTCCCAACATTGACTGGGATACACTTAGTGTCAGGGGTCTGGATGGGGCAGAATTTGTAAGGAGCATCCAGGAAAGTTTTCTAGAGCAGTATGTCAATAGTCCAACTAGGGAAGGGGCCATATTGGACCTAGTGTTGGGGAATGAGCCAGGCCAGGTGGTAGAAGTTGCAGTGGGGGATTTCTTTGGGAATAGTGACCACAATTCTGTAAGTTTTAGAATACTCGTAGACAAAGATGAGAGTGGTCCTAAGAGCAGAATACTAAACTGAGCCAAGGCCAATTATATCAAAATTCGGCAGGAGCTGGGAAATGTGGATTGGGGACAGCTATTTGAAGGGAAGTCCACATTTGATATGTGGGAGGCTTTCAAAGATAGGTTGAAGATAGTGCAGGATAGGCATGTCCCTTTGAAAACAAGGGATAGGAAAGGAAAGATTCGTGAACCGTGGATGACAGGAGAAATCGTGCGATTAGTCAAGAGGAAAAGGGAAGCGTACATAAGGTCCAGGCAGCTAAGAACAGAACGGTCCTTGGAGGAATATCGGGAGAGTAGGACCAATCTGAAATGAGGAATCAAGCGGGCTAAAAGGGGTCATGAAATAATTTTAGCGAACAGAATTAAGGAGAATCCCAAGGCCTTTTATTCGTATATAAGAAGCAGGAGGGTAACTAGAGAAAGGGTTGGTCCACTAAAGGATAAGGAAGGAAGGTTTTGTGTCGAACCTGAGAAAATGGGTGAGATTCTCAATGATTACTTTGCATCAGTGTTCACTGAGGAGAGGGACATGATGAATGTTGAGATTAGAGATAGAAGTTTGTTTACTCTGAATCACGTTGACATAAGGAGGGAAGATGTGTTGGGTAGGCTAAAGGATATTAAGGTGGACAAATCCCCAGGACCGGATGGGATCTATCCCAGGATTCTGAGGGAGGCGAGAGAGGAAATAGCTGGGGCCCTGACTGATATCTCTGTAGCATCCTTAAACACAGGTGAAGTGCCAGAGGACTGGAGAGTTGCTAATGTTGTCCCCCTGTACAAGAAGGGTAGTAGGGATATTCCAGGTAACTACAGACCAGTAAGCCTGACGTCAGTGGTGGGAAAGTTGCTGGAGAAGGTACTGAGGGATAGAATCTATTTATATTTGGAAAAG